>OY821520.1:173196885-173796885 GCA_963682025.1 Cordilura impudica | reverse complement strand
AAAGGGACTAGGTCCAAAAATGGACCGATCCTGAACATGTTTGGTAAAGTCTCTTGTATTTTGCAAAAATATGTAGAAACAAAATTTGAGAAGAATCAGTGCAATATTTTTGTTTTTTAATAGATTTAAGTGAAGATCGGGAAGCAGCTCCATATGGGGTCAAAGGGATCATTTTTGGACTACTTATTAGTGGATGTAATGAACGCATACAAACCCAATTTGAGTAAGATCTATATGACAATTTGGATCTTATGGCAATTTATGTCGATTTCATATGGGTAATTTGTATGGGGGCTAGGTCTGAACATGGACCGATTCTCACCAATTTCAATAGCGTTCATCCCATGGCCGATAAAAGCTTATATACCAAATTTCATCAAAATATATTCATATTTGCGACCTGCAGTTTGATTACAAGCTTTACATGGACACACAGACGGACGGACGGACGGACGGACGGACGGACGGACGGACGGACGGACGGACGGACATTGTTAAATCAACTCAGAAAGTGATTCTGATTCGATCGGTATAATTAAAGATGGGTCTAGGTCAAATATTTTTGGTTGTTACAAACAGCAGCACAAAGTCATTATACCCAAACCACATAGTGGTATAGGGTATAAATAGCACAAAAAACAATACATACATATATTAAGTGTTTTTACTCTTTGTGTTACATTTACAAGTCTGTTATATTTACAACGATTTTATAGTACAAAGCGTGAACGTCTTTTCCGTGTATATTGTATTGTGTATTGTAAATTAATAAATCAGCTGATTTTTGTTTTGTTTTCCATCAATTTGAAAACTAAAAATATCAAAAAGCATTTGTAGATTATTAAAATGCCGAAAGTGCTGAATCTACCTATCGGTCCATCTTTATTATTTATTTATTTTTTATTTTGATCCAATTTTTTATTATTTATTTTAATAGTGACCACAAAATGAAAAATAAAAAAATTAAACAATTGTTTTGTAAATGTTTAGTCTTGTTAATGCACTATACCTTTTACCCTTGTACTTTAACCACAGCGTAGTAAATTTTCATTTCATACATTTTGTTGTTGCGGTATTGTAAATAATAGTACTTTTATTATATCTACAACATTTACAAGGGTTACAAGGGTACTTTACGACCAAGAATGAAATCCCTTATTACTTTTACGAGTAAAGCTCAAATATTTTTTTCTTAAAAAAAAGTGCGTTGCTTATATCTTTAATGTTTACTGGTAGCATGTTCCAAAGATGAATAGCATTAATATAAAATTGACATTCTAATATTAATCTATGATGCCTGATTTGGATTACATTTTTGGTTCTATTAAATCTACGGAATTTTAATCTATTAAATAGATAGTCAGGCTCTCGAGTGATAATAATTTTATGTAAAAAGATTAAGATACGCCTTTTCAAAAGCTCCTCAATTTGTACACCATATAGTTTCTTCGAATTCGTTGAAATCCTGTCGAATCTCCGCAGTTCAAATACTTGGTGGATTTAAACTTAATCCATTTACTGAGGCCCAAAGAAAAACTTTGTTAAGATCCTCATTCAATTTTCTGGTACAGTCCTCATGACCTTCATTTCTGTTGCTTATATATAATTGTGCGTCGTCAATCTTACTATGCAACAACTGGTAGGGAAGATCGTTAGAGTAAATTGAAAAAAGGAGAGGCCCAAGAATTGAACCTTGCGGAACTCTTCGTTTAACATAAAGTAAACCTGACATTCAGACTTGGTTTCCACACACTCCATTCTGTTTTTAAGATAAGATGACATTAAGCTAACCGATGTTGAAGAAAAATTCATCATTTTCTATAATTTCCGAATCAATATGTTGTCGTATACAGTGTCAAATGCTTTAGAATGGTCCAACAATACTAAAAAGAAACCATCATCAACTTATTTTCTTAAATCTTCGGATACATCAGTGATACATCAGTGCTCTGTTAGCAAGTAGCCGATTATCATTAACTTATGAAGTAATTTGCTTATGTAGTACTCTTTCCAATGCCTTAGAGAGGAATGGTAGGTTTGCTATGGGTCGATATTCAGTTGTTGTTTTTGGTATTTGCAAAATTTTAGCTTCTTTCCATCGTGAAGGAATAGTGCCGGTAGTAACAATGTTATTAAAAATATATACCATCAATACCTGTAGCATTGCATTTTGTGGAAATGCCACTTCTATATACATCGTTCTGTGTGACACAATTAAAAGAAAGGCGTGTTGGGAGAGAATTCACGAGAATTTACATTGATAAATTTCATTTTCTGTTTGGTTGTTTGTTTGTTTGTTTGACCGCTATACAAATTTTTATTTTTCAACGGAGTTCTCTGACATTTGGCACACACGATCTCTGTACTCCAGGAAAGGTCGCCATATAATTCTTATCGGCCACGCCTACTTTTACGCCCACTTTTTGTACAAAATTCATTTTCTGTTTTTTGGTATATTTGTTTGCCATAAATATTTTTGTTGCTCAAATTTGGTACGCACGATCTCTGTCCTCCGGGAAAGGTCTCCATATGATTGTTACCGGCCACGCCTACCTTTACGCCCACTTTTTGCATACAATTCCTTTTCTGTTTCTTGGTATATTAGTTCGATATACAAATTTTTATTCTTCGACGGATTTCTCTGGAATAGGGTACTCACGATCTCTGTACTCCAGGCAAAGTCACCATATGTGTCCTATCGGCCACGCCTACTTTTACGCCCACCTTTTCTATATAACTCATTTTCTATTTTTGGTATATTTTCTTGCTATTCAAACTTTTATTTTTCAACGGATTTCTCTGAAATTTGATACGAACGATCTCTGTACTCCAGCGTATGCTTCTTATAGGCCACGCCTACTTTTACGCCTACTTTCTCTACATAATTAATTTTCTCTTTTTTGGTATATTTGTTCGCTATAGAAATATGTATTTTTCAATGGCTTTCTCCGAAATTTGGCACATACTCCAGGGAAGGTCGCCATATGGTTTTTACCAGCCACGCCTACTTTTACGCCCACTTTTTATATAAAATTCATTTTCTGTTGTTTGGTATATTTGTTCGCTACACAGATTATAAATTTTAACGGATTTTTCTGAAATTTAGTACACACGGAAATTTAAAAAAACGCCCCCAAAAGAAATAAACAAATTTCCCAATTATTTAAAAAAAAATAACTTACTTCCCAAATTCATTCTTAAATTTTTCCATATTTTTATTTCATGAATTTTGTTATATATTTATGTAAGTGAAAATTTACATACTGATCTCAATATCCGTCCTGCAATATACGCATTAAATATCTGTATTCTTTTCAATAGCACCATTTCGACGCGCTCGCGGAACTCAGCTCAGCAAGCTTTGTTAAGGGAAGCGGCAATGCCTGAATATACTCAAGTGCATCTAGAAATTAAGCTAACACAAGCTGAATCCAGGGCATCTGAAACTCCTTCAACGACTGTTTTTCTCATAGACAATTTTATGTCGCCTGCTCCAGAATATAATATTTTCGTATATGCACCAGAAGGAATAACCAGAAATGTTGTGTATCACAAAGCTCTAGAATAACTAAAATTCGTAACTTTTCGACATCATACACTCAAAAAAATAAACCATGCATAAACATAGTTAGTTGCAATGGTAAGCAGGCGCCGAGTGCTTAGTCCCCAATAAAAAAATTCCCAAAAAAATGAACTTATTCCCCAAAAAATTGGGGAATAACTTCACGATGAACAGCTTCCCCAAATTTAAAAAAAAATGTCCCCGAAAGAAACGAACAAATTCCCTATACTGCTCTCAATATCTGTCCTACGACAAATTTATTTAATATCTGTATTCTTTTCGATAGCATCATTTCGGTGCGCGGAATCGGGACGCGGACGTGGACGCGACGCGATGCGCTCGCGAAACACAGCTTAGCTAAAATACCGGAATGATCTGAGAAATATATTTTGGCGATTAAAATAAGTTGACGACAACTGCGCGGCAGCACGGGTGTGGCTGACAAACGAGCGGAAGCGGCTCGCAGACACGACGCGACGCTCTCGCGGAACAGAACTAAGCTTAAATATCGGAATGATCTGAAAAATATATTTTGGCGATTAAAATAAGTTGACCACAACTGCGCCGCAGTACTGGTGTGGCTGCCAAACGCGCGGACGCGACGCGCTCGCGAACAAAGCTCAGCTAAAATATCGGAATCATCCGAAATATATATTTTGGCGATTAAAATTAGTTGACGCTAACTGCGCAGCAGCACGGGTGTAGCTGCCAAACGTGCGGACGCGGATGCGACTTGCTCGCGGAACATAGCTCAGTGAAAAGTCTTACGATAAATTTTATCTACGTATGTGCAATAATTACCTGTTGATCAAAATAGGCCAAACACCAAACATATACTATATAAGCAGTTGCTTAAAGCAAATTTGCGGCACAATTTTAAACGTTTGACGTCTCCGCTCAATGATGTTTATTTTTGTTATATTTGTTGTTTACAAACTAAATAAACTTCAAGCGGTTTCGCAGCTTATTTTTGAAGTATTTTTGCTGTAGCGAGTTTTAAAAAAACTTCTATATTAAAAAATCTAACAATTTTAATTGAAATAAAAAATGAATTTAATCCCCAAAAAACGTTAACATTGGGGAATTTTTTTCATCATGAACAAATTCCCCAATCCCATACAAATTTTTGGGGAGTAAGTTAATTTTTTTGGGGAATTTGTTCATTGGGTACTAAGTACTCAGCGGCTGGTAAGCATAGTGAACCATTTTTCAAGTCAAATGCCTTTGGATTCCGGGCAAGATCGTGTAAAATAGCTAGTTAATAATGTTATTGTTATTTTTGTTTTTACCAATCCCAATCTCTTGTATTAGATTTAGCATCTTTTATTTTTTTTGGTTACTATTCTGCTAGCTACGTTTTACAGCGTCTCCACCGAAAATAGGCAAAGTCACGTTATTCTATTAGACGACTAATTGCTGGCGAGTATCATGGTCTTTGCTTAGCGTTGATTATCTTCGTTTTCAAAGGAACAGTTAGATTAAATAAGTTTGTTAGATGGTGTTCTAGAAAGTTCAATTATTCATCCACCGATACCATGTCGTAAATACAATTCCAGTCAATTTTTCTATGTTCATGATTCAAAGTTATATATTTAAGATTTTTGAAATCACGAAATGTAAATGTTTGAATTTTTTATTGGACTACTGATTAATGGGTGTAATAAACACACACAAACCCAATTTAACCGAGATCTACATGATACTTTGGATCATATGGCAATTTAAGTCGATTTCATAGGTGTAATTTGTATGGGGACTATGCCTGAACATGAACCGATTTCCGCCATTTACCCCGTTTCAATAGCTTTTATGTTAGCTGATAGAAGCTTACATACCAAATTTCATCAAAATGTATTCACATTTGCGAGGGACACACAGAGGGACGACCGGATGAAAAGACGGATATCGCTAAATCGACTTAGAAAGTGATTCTTAGTCGATTGCTATAATAAAAGCTGGATATATTTCAAATATTTTTGGTTGTAACAAACATCAGTCATTATACCGTGACCACATAGTCGTATAGGGTATAAAAACGATAAACCTCCTGAACGGTAAAAACCTCTTCTATATGCACGAGAACAGTACGAGCTACTCCTCCAAACTAAAATTTTTTTGCCATTTTTTTTTTTCCTATTTCATCCGCTGCATAAATTTTCTGGCTCGGAATACTGGAAAAGGTAAGCTTATGTTCCGTCATCATTGAAACAACATTCATAGTTTGTTATAAAATTGCGATCGTTCTTTTGCTTCCTCCTTCTTCCTGAAGTTTCGGTCCGTTAAACATTATCGATCAGCATTGACTATTTTCTTAGCCTTATTTGAGTCGAATATGCCATATCTATTATTCACCTGCGGGTTTTTATTGACAGAAAGAATTGAAAAAAAAATACTTTGGAATATTTTATAGTAACTGCTATAAAATCACGGTCTTGAATTTTTATACCGTATACCACTGTATGGTTTGGGTATAATGACTTTGTGCTGCTGTTTGTAACAAGCAAAAATATTTGACCTACACCCATATTTAATTATACCGATCGAATCAGAATCACTATCTGATTCGATTTAACGATGTCCGTCCGTCCGTCCGTCTTTGTGTCCATGTAAAGCTTGTAATCAAACTGCAGTTCGCACAAATATGAATATATTTTGATGAAATTTGGTATTTAATCGTTTATCGGCCATGGAATAAACGCTATTGAAATTGGTGAGAATCGGTCCATGTTCAGACCTAGCCCCCATACAAATGACCCCTATGAAATCAACATATATTGCCATAAGACCCAACTTATCACACAAACCTTAGTCGACTTGGGTTTGTATGTATATATTACATCCATTAATCAGTAGTCCAAAAATGATCCCTATTGGACAACTCTTAGTCATAGGCCCCATATAGAGCTGTTTCCCCATCTTCACTTAAATCTATCAAAAAACAAAAATATTGCGCTGATTCTTCTCAAATTTTGTTTGTATATATTTTTGCAAAATACAAGAGACTGTACCAAACATGGTCAGGGTCGGTCCATTTTTGGGCCTAGTCCCCATATATATATAGCATCCGATATGAACTTTTTCATATCTGCAG
The DNA here is from genome assembly GCA_963682025.1 of Cordilura impudica. NCBI lineage: Eukaryota > Metazoa > Arthropoda > Insecta > Diptera > Scathophagidae > Cordilura > Cordilura impudica. The sequence continues at coordinate 173,790,232 of OY821520.1, read as the reverse complement.
CCGAAAAAATTAATAAAAATCCCACTCAAATTTGGTTTATGCTTATTTTCTATATCCAGTTAGTTGGGCCTGAGAGAAAGGGTCTGTAAACGCATGGTATAGGGTATCGTATAGTCGGTCTAGACCGACTATAATTTTCTTACTTGTTTTTTTATGTGTTAGCATCTATACGCTCGGGGGTAAAAATCTATTTCACAACACAATCACAAAAACAACGTAAGGCAAAAAAACGGTGTAAGTTAATAAAATTATTGCAGCTAATTCAACAACTCTCAACAATAACTATTACAAATATAACAATATCGAAGTATAAAAACTAATTCAACATATACAACATAACACAATCACAAATATAACAATATACATGTATAACAGCTAATTAAACAAGGCTAAATGCATAACAATGCCAAATTGAAAAAATAAGCTGAAAAAATCTTTAATTAATCTTTACACATCTTCCCTGTGATCGGACTCATATAGTTTTTCTCTAACTTTTTGTTGGTTCTCAATTTTGGAGCAAATTAATCGATCGATATGACTTATATCGAAGTAATATTTGAAAATAAAAATATGTTTATATTTCGGATGTTAAAGTGAATACGTTCACTAGTATGACAAGTCTCATTGAGTTTTAGTTTCATTCAATAAAATATCGACGTTATGAGTCCTCATATTTTGTCAGTACATTACCGTTATATGGAAATTATTTTAATTTCGTTTGTGCTTAAGTACATTAAGTACAAAATATATGCGAGTCTGTAAATACACACAGTTTTTGCCATGTTCAAATTTAAGTTAATATCTTCAAATTCCTAGTTCATCAGATTTAAAAATTTTTAATCATCTTAAAAACGATACAAATCTTCAAGTTATTATGAAATATTTTAACCAACAAATCATAAAGAAATATATGTTGGAGAAATGATTGAAGTACATTCTTATGAACTAGTCTTTCTGAAATGCTTTGTTTTTATGATTTTCATTTTTCTTTTTTTTTAGCAGAAATAAAAGTTTCTTGCGTTTCTATTTTTTTGAGCAAAAACAATAGTAAAATTTTGTCGTATTTCGCATTTTTAAATGTTTTTCGTAGGGTGGCAACTCTGTGTATAAACTACAGACATGTGTGGGTCCATTTTGATGCAATCCTACCAACGGTAAGTACTCGTAAAACAGCATTTCCCCATATTTCAGTGGTTGCAGTGTGCTTTGTAACTGAAACTGTTTCGAGCGGAGAAATAAACATTTTGAGTATTATTAATATAAGTACACAGAAAATAGATTCGTTGTGGCTACCAAACTTATTGCAAACCGAATTGAGATGAAGTTAATAACTGAATTTTGAGTTAACGGCAAATATTCAGTTAACGGCAAAAATTCAGTTGTTAAACTTTAGCACAATTCGGTTTGTGAATTTTTTTCTGCGTGTATATATTGAATTTGCTTTAAACACAGCCACAAACAAAATATTCTCCATTTTATTTAATTTTCATATTATCCTTTTGAAAATAACCCAAAGTATTTACTAAATGTCTGAAAGCTCTATTCATAGACTATGAATGTGAAATACAAGGATGTAGAAAAGTCCAAGAACTGTATGACACGTTAATATTCATGTCCCTTCTTTACTTTAGTTAAACGTTTTGCAACATCTGTGGCATAATAGTGTAGTAATAGTGTAAATAAATGCGTCTGAGTATTGGCCAAGCAAACTGACTACCATACACAATAATGGACAGATACTCACAATGCTGGAGGGACATTTATGATACACTTATTAGGGTCATAAACACATAAATATTTATTTGTAAACATATTTGTAATTTTCTTATTTTTGTTTGCAAATGAATAGAAACTATGAATAAAGAATACAAATTTGTTGCTATTTATTTTAAGCAAAAGTATCTTACGAGAGCTATTTGTAAAGTAATTGAAATGAATTGATAGACAAATAAGATACATCGTTTTCAGTTAAAAACTTTTATTTTTTAAATTGAAAGAACGGCTATGTATTTCAGTGTTCTTCATAAATTTCCTTTCATTGTTAAATTTTTCGATCAGAAGCTTTTAATTTTTATAACGGAATAACTATTAAAGATTTGTTAATAATTTTTACCTGAAGGCATTTCATTCATCTAGAAATTAAAACTACAAACTCTTCATATCTTTTTCGACATTCATGTCTCTTTCGATATTTTTCTACTTGTTCACAAAATCGAATAATGCCAAATTTATTTGTCAAAAATGTTAAATCCAGCTTTTGCAAAACGGAGATTTTGCCACATTCGGGTTCCCTCGCATAATTTCATATACCTCTGAAAAATTTTATTAAAAATTTTGCCATTTTCTTTCATAAAATTTGCCATTTAAATTCCAATTTGGAGAAAACAAAACAATTTTTTTTATATTTATCAAAATTGTTGGAAAATAAAACTCTAGTTATTTACAATGTGTTAAAATTATCCCCAAATTATCCCCAAACTTGATTTTTACTTTTCCAAAAAAAAATCTATTATAAAAAGGGAATGTATCCTCATGCAAAGAAGATATGTTTATAGATTTATAGAGAACTATAGAAAATGTAACAAAAGCTTTTATTGTACTAACAAAATATGAACATGCAAATCTTCGCTAGTTCTACTTGGTTTTTTTATAATGAAATTTTACTAATAAGTACATATATCCAGTCAATTGTTTGATACTTTAGAACTTGATTTTGCCATTTTTCGCTTTAATGATTTTCTATTTTTGGAAAATTGTGAGAAAAATTTGACCTTGAGCCTAAAAAATTTTTAAGAAGAGTTTTTTGTATATTAAGAAATAAGTATATTTAATTAAAACTGAATACATATTAGTGAGATCCAATTTCAAAACACCATATTGCAAAGCATTAAAAATACTTAAAAAAACAAAACTTAAAGTAAAAATTAATTCACATATTCGATTATATATAATCAAGAGTGCCTAAAAAAGTGTTTGTTGTACCACTCTGAAATCAAATGTAGATACATGTTATGACAATTCCCAAAATATTTCGGCTTTGTTGATTACTGCTGTTTTGTAGAAGAAACAAAAAAGAAACTAAATAATTTACAGAAAGTTCTCTTACCAACTATTTTTTATTCATAACAAATACGATTTTTAAGATTTCTTCCAATCGGTTTTAAGAGGCTCACGAGCGGCAATCGCGATATTGAAGATATGCTGAGAAACATCAGAAAATACTTCTAGGTTCAACTTTCAGGGGGTATATCTAATATATATACCTTGCATATGGAAAAGAATATACTTCCAATAATAACTAAACGAAACTGCTACGACTATGTATGTACATTAGGGCTATAACTTTTTAACCATTTTTTGATAATATTAAAATTGGCATACCATAGTCGAATAGCCCATTGAAAACTATGAACAAATACGCTTTTACTTTCTCGCTGGCGTCAAAAAAGTTCACGCACAATCAGCGATGGAAATTCAAGCAACGCTATACCCAAAATAGAGAAAAAATTTACATTTATACTAATACCAAACTATCGATCTGAGTTATACCCACTTCGTGAGTTTATTTGCGGTCAATGGTATGATATATGGTTCACAGATCACCGATTTCACGAATATAATTTTCAATTTTCAAACCAGTCATTGTCAAGATTCAAAAACGCCAAGAAATGCTTTTTAAATATTGGATACACGATGATTCATTAATCAAAAATCAGCAAAGGAGTAATTTTTTTGCATAACGTGCAATAAAAACTGTGCAGGATATACATATATCCATTTTGCAAATCTACAGTACTTTTAACTTTTTATCCCACAATAATAATTAAATGATGCTATAAAATTGTTGTTTTTTCTTAGTAATATAACCATTGTATATGAATTTAAATAACTTTTTATGATATGAAATAAAATCACATATTAAAAATATTTTTTTATTGATTTAGAAAATGAATTTGGTGCGTGAAGTTTTTTTTGTAAAATAATCCAAGATAATGTTTTTCGATAATAAAACATTATTTCCCACCTCGTGGTACTATGCGAAAAATTTGGTTATACCACTAATGTACATACAATTTATAAAATTATAGCAAGCAACTTTGTCTGGAAACTAGCGCCCGTATTCATAATCAAATTCTAGCAGTTGGCTAACTTTTTTTCATACAAAATTTGAAATTTTCGTTTGAAAAAAAGGTGTTTAAAATAGAAAAATTGTTAATAATATTATCCGATAGTCTTTTTCTTATTTTACTAATAACAATTCCTGTGAGAGATTCCATCCATTTTCTCTTCACAGATGACGTTCGTATTGTTATAAGAGCATTAAAGAAACTTTTTTTTTTGGTTATGATTATTATTTTCGATTAACATTATCTATTGGAGCATTTACTTGAAATCATATGGAAATATTTTTTTTTTTTCAAATTTTATTAAAAGAAATTTATATACATTTTAAATTATTTCTAATGTGAAATTTCATTATATAAATATATTATTTTCCCTTTCATTGCGAGGATAAGAAATGTTTTTTAAATTATTTTTTTCTTCTATTCACATTATTGATATTAATCAAATCTAAGGGCTGTTCATTAAAAGTGGAGGGTAAAATAACTCCCAAAGTGTTTTTGCCGTAATTGCTGCGATGACGATTCACCTTCAGGTGCTATCGAATATTATTTTATAAATGAGTACATTTGAATTTTATTAAAAAAATATATATTAAGAGGCTATCATTTTATAACAATTATTATTACACAAACCAATTGGCATTAAATGTATGTATATGTTTTTATAAATAAAAAAATTACCGCAATTCCGGTTCTTTTTTCATTCTCACATTCCGGGACGGGAACGATTATATGATAAAGATTGGAAATAAAAGAAGAACACTTCTATTTAGCTATCGATATATAATTGTAGCCAAATGATTATCAATTAACCCTCGTACAAGCATATGTCTTCAGTACTCATTTGACCACTATCGCATATAATAATATAAAAAGCTTCACACATACATTTTAACTACATATTTCACTTACTATTTTCCAGACATACGTATATATTTAGTTATTGTGAATGGAAAATTTTTTTTTTACATTTGGCAAACATGTGTAAAAAAAGGTCTCTTAATAATCATTTCTTCTCCCCCAAGCACTAAGCAAACATAAACGTGTGAGTTTAAGTTGTTTCATCTGTTCATGTAACGGTTTTTACCGACCGACAGTACATACGTATATACAAATGTATGTATAGGTATGCAAGGGAGGTACGGAAGTGAATGTGTGTGAGCACATAAATACGAATAACTGGATATGATAGCAAGAGGTTCGTATGGATGTGTGCGAAGGTCCTTTACGTGCTTCATTTAAGTAAGTAGCTGAAAATTGTATTTTTATGGACAAAAATTGTTTTGGGTCAAATTTATATGGTAATAAAACTAACAACGTATGGTCTCAGATACTATAAATTTATTATTACGAGTACTTCTTTTCTATGTTCAGCAAAAAGCGACAAATAAAAAAAAATTACTTAACATATGCCATCTGAAATTGAGAAGTGATGAAATTCAAACTTCATTTATCGTTATTTATAGAATCGAACGTAGAAGCATATATAAGAACCTTTGTACGAGTGTAAATGCTTGTGTGTATTTGTTTACATAGGATACATTGACTGATATTATATACCTAAATATGGTACTCATAAATTATATTTAATGGATTTAAAATAAAATTTGTGCCACAGATAACTAAAATATTTAATTGCATGACCAGTATTTTAAATAGTATCTAATGCTGAATACTCATCTTTTGTATGTTGTTATAGTATTATTTTAAAGTTCGCCCATATCATATACAAACTATATTCTTGTATATAAAAAGCTTATATATATACCCTATACCACTATGTGGTTTGGGTTTAATGACTTTGTGCTGGTGTTTGTAACAACCAACAATATTTGACCTACACCCATCTTTAATTATACCGATCGAATCAGAATCACTATCTGATCCGATTTAACGATGTCCGTCCGTCCGTCTGTGTGTCCATGTAAAACTTTAATCAAATAACAACATATATTGCCATAAGATCATACCAATCTTAGTCGAATTGGGTTTGTATGTATATATTACATCCATTAATCAGTAGTCCAAAAATGATCCCTATTGGACAACTCTTAGTCATAGGCCCCATATAGAGCTGTTTTCCCATCTTCACTTAAATCTATCAAAAAACAAAAATATTGCACTGATTCTTCTCAAATTTTGTTTGTATATATTTTTGCAAAATACAAGAGACTTTACCAAACATGGTCAGGGTCGGTCCATTTTTGGGCCTAGTCCCCATATATATATAGCATCCGATATGTACTTTTTCATATCTGCAGCCGAAAAAATTAATAAAAATCCCACTCAAATTTGGTTTATGCTTATTTTCTATATCCAGTTAGTTGGGCCTGAGAGAAAGGGTCTGTAAACGCATGGTATAGGGTATCGTATAGTCGGTCTAGACCCACTATAATTTTCTTACTTGTTTTTATTTATATTCATTTGAAAAATCATTTCACACAAACGACTTCGTTCGAAAACGTGGTTGACACAGCCGAATCTTTGTGTTCTTTTTATGTGGTTTGCACATAGTCAGTAGTGAAGAAGAGGAATTTAAGAAAAAAAATATGTTAGTACAAATAATTTTCATTTACAATTTCCCCGATCAGGATAGTTTTATTTAAATTTTTCACACAAATCGCTTTGGTTATAGCGATAATTAGTTGTAAGGAACTTATGGTTATAGCGAACTATTTTTTGGTTTCATTTTTAAAATTGACATAATTATTTTACAGTTATAACGAACTTTCCAAATAAAATACTTATTTGTATACTTATAAAACTTAGAACGTCTTCACTGATTTACTCATATATGCGATATAACAGACCATGACTTTCTAGAAAGGATCTTAGGCCCAACTAATTGGATATAGAAAATAAGCTTAAAAAGAATATCAGTGCCATTGTTATGAGTTTGTTGGCTACAGAAATGAAAAGGATCATATCAGATGCCATCTTTATATGGAGACTTTCCACAAAAAACATTTATGAACAAAATTTGAGAAAAATCTGTGAAATACTTTTGTTTTTTATTAGATTTAACTGAGGTCGGGAGTAGCTTCTTACTAGGGCTACATAAAGTCCTATAGAGTTTATTTGGCAACTGCTGATTAATGGGCGTAATAAAAATATATAGACAAAATTTGATCAAGATCTATGAGATAATTTGGATCTTATGGCAATTTGAATTAATTTTAGAGGCATTAATTTAGTGTGGACTATTTCTGTACAAACACCGATTTTCACTAATTTATATACCGTCCATATTATGGCTGATAAAAGCTTGTATGTACAATGTATCAAAATATATTTATATTTACCAGCTCTAGTTCAATTATAAGATTTATATAGACCCGCATGCAGATACACAGACTGTCGGACATCGCTATATGGATTCTAAAAGTTATTGTGTGGTGAATGGTATAATAAAAGATGGATCTAGATATCTAGATATAGTCACAAATACCAACACACACTCAATATACCCTGACCATAGCAAATTAGCTGTAAGAAAATTTATTTAAACTAGCAGATTCCAGCCCTCGAAATTCGAGTGCAAGTTAATGACACAAGTCAATGACACACTCATCATTATTGATACATGATCCATAAATGGAATAATTAAATAATCAATGATAATTGAAGCGTAGAATTTTAATGGCATGAATTTCCGGTTATGGTAATAAAATAGCAATCGCATGATTTCCAAATAAAGTAATAAAAATATTCTTATTATAATCTTTAATAAACAAAGAATCATTTGTTCAGCGCGTGATCATCATAAATTAAATGCGTAATACGTTTTCTTTGTTCTTTATTCATATAGAAATATTTTGGTATAAATAGCACTGCATATGAATATCATATTCAGTTTATTACCAGGCAGCCTCCTAGTTATTACCAGGCAACATTCAAAGCAGCATAGCAAGTCATTATTATTTTTTTATTAAGTATCTAAGTTCCAAAGTCTTTAAAGTGTGCTCGAACAAATAAAATATAATTTTAAAATTAACTTAAAGTAAAAAGTGAAGTGTTCTCATTTATCAAAGGAACCGGATCAGTGTCGATCCGAAAAAAAAATTTGTTTACCCCAACCACATCACAAAAACATAATTTGCACATTCTAGGAAATTGTATTTTTTCATTAAATAAAGACCCTAAAGGTATGCTTATCAATTATAGCCAATTCACAAATCAACACTAAAAACAAACTCATTTTTATTACAAACACATTAACAAATTTAATAAAACACACATAGCATATGTGTAATTTTATGTATGTGTTAGAAGCAACTTTAGATGCAATTTACTCAAAACAAAGGAAAAAATTTTAAAATCTGTAAATCTGCAAGACGGCTAAAATGAAATACCTTTCAAATAATATACGTTTTGTCAAAATCGGGATAAAACGGTAGAAGAAAACATCGGCCACAAGAAATCGTCTAGCCTATTAATATTACAGATGATCAATCAAATTGTTGTCAGTACAGTTAATTTCAAAAGAAAATTCAGTTTTTATCCAAAAAAAGTATTTATTCTAACTTTTTCAATAACGCTGGAACAGAATAGCGACCCAATAATTCTAAAAGGGTACGTTGAGTAGATAATTTTTTTGTAGAATTAACTTATAATCCAGTTGGTCTAAGTTTTTCTTTTTTTTTTTGCAGTGGGTCAAAATTTTCATTTTTTGGTCGAAGGGGGCATTGGACTAAATGATGTACAATTGTACATAAGCTCCAAATTTGAAAATGTACGTTATTGTATTGACTGCCTTAACAACGGTTTGGATAAAATTCATAAATGGGCAAGCTACGCATAAATCCGAAAAAATCACAAGTGCATCTTCTTTTCAAGAAATAATAAGAAAAGACTTGAAAATACCGACCTTTTGAAAATAAAGAACAATATAATCAATTTTGTTCCATCATCATCATATCTAGGAGTGACATTCAATGCCCAACTTTCATGAAAAAACCATATTAATATTTCGGCTGGAAAAGTTCATAGTATGCTGAGAAACCTGTGGGCCGTTAAAGCATCGCCCTTTAATATACGGATGCTCCTGGCTAAATCATATTTAATTCCTGTTTTATTATATAGGTGCGAAATATTTGCAAATTGTGACACCATTGATTTTAATCGACTTGTGGTCACATATAGCAAAATAGCCAGATATGTATTTAATCGTAGTAGAAGGGAAAGTATATCAACGGTTTCATATCAGTTGCATAAAATGTATTTTAAAGATGTATTAAGGCATAAATCTCTTTTGATGATGCATAAGCTAATATATTTAAAGGAACCTGAATATCTTTATAGGAGAATTACTTTTGCCAAATCTCCACGTGGAAAAAACCTGATATCGCAAAAATATAAATACCATTTGTCTACGAGACAATTTTTCAATTATACTATCGGTCTCTGGAACGACCTACCATCGTATACTCAATTGCTTAGCAACACATTATGCTTTAAAAAGGAACTTTTAAATTTGTTTCAAATTTATTAATTTTTTTCAATTTATAATTTTATACGTTTTTTTTTATACGTTTATACGTTTGTTTTATATGTTTAGACACCAAAAATATTTTACTAATGTTATTTTTAAGCTGTATATCGAGACCTTATATTCAATAAAAGCTATACGATGATTTTGAGAAATTGACTTTTTGATGGGAAACTGTTCGCCTACTGTGAACTGTTCGGAACTGTGAGCTACATCTCTGATAAAAATTTCAGAAAAAAAAAATTATTTAGAACACTTTTTTTCATTTTTAATAAATCGCTATATGCTATATTACATAATTTTTTTGAATGCAATACCCGCTATACGAAAATTTTTTTAAATTATCAAATTAATGAGCGCTCAGAAACTTGTTGGCTGGGTAGAGCTTTTTTTCATGACAACAAAACTAAAAACTACTATTCTTTGCAAAAAATGGGCTGTCCAGAATGATTTAAAAGCTGTTATTCGAGTTTTTAAAATTTTTAAAAATAATTCACCTCATTTGAATATTACAATTTATAGATAAAAAATCGAATAACTTACATATTATCGCATTTGAATAGTTTCATAAAGAATCGCAGACGACTATCTATCCTCCAGTGAATAAGATTTTGTTGAGTGTGCAATAACTGATAAGTTTAATGAATTTTTAAAAAGCTGAAGAAAATTTAAAAAACTATTTTGTCCAGATTCTGACGATGAGTTCATAGCACGAAGAACGAAAAGGGCAATTAATTCAAAATCAAACAAGTAAGAAAATTATAGTCGGTCTAGACCGACTATACGATACCCTATACCATGCGTTTACAGACCCTTTCTCTCAGGCCCAACTAACTGGATATAAAAAATAAGCATAAGCCAAATTTGAGTGGGATTGTTATTAATTTTTTCGGCTGCAGATATGAAAAATTCATATCGGATGCTATATCTATATGGGGACTAGGCCCAAAAATGGACCGACCCTGACCAAGTTTGGTAAAGTCTCCTGTATTTTACAAAAATATATACAAACAAAATTTGAGAAGAATCAGTGCAATATTTTTGTTTTTTGATAGATTTAAGTGAAGATGGGGAAACAGCTCTATATGGGGCCTATGACTAAGAGTTGTCCAATAGGGATCATTTGTGGACTACTGATTAATGGATGTAATATATACATACAAACCCAATTCGACTAAGATTTGTATGATAATTTGGATCTTATGACAATATATGTTGATTTCATAGGGGTCATTTGTATGGGGGCTAGGTCTGAACATGGACCGATTCTCACCAATTTCAACAGCGTTCATCCCATGGCCGACAAAGGATTAAATACTAAATTTCATCAAAATATATTGATATTTGCGACCTGCAGTTTGATTACAAACTTTACATGGACACACAGACGGACGGACGGACGGACATCGTTAAATCGAATCAGATAGTGATTCTGATTCGATCGGTATAATTAAAGATGGGTGTAAATTTTTGGTTGTTACAAACAGCAGCACAAAGTCATTATACCCAAACCACATAGTGGTATAGGGTATAAAAAGAGAGAGGAAAATTCAACAAAAAGAATGAAGGGACAAGACTATATCGGATTTCGTACTGTTGGTGGTATTTTCCTACATAATTCTCCGAAATCCGTTCAGGTAATTGGACATAAATGTTCATCAACATTATGCATTAAATGAAAGTCCAGACACTGCCAAAAATTTGATGAAAGCACCAGGAATAATATTTTTAACACATTCTGGAAGCTCAATTGGGAAGCCAAAAAAGTGTTTGTTAAAAGTCACGTCTCGCAAACTCCATCGAAATTAAACAGAGTTAACTTCACCATTTGCAATCTTTCCACACATCAGTGCACTAATTATTGGTGGAATGAAACAAATGGTGACTTGTCTGCTTCGACATTTGTTTCCATCATAATACATCACTTGAAAAAACAGTGCTCAGCAGATAAATTACCAATAATAATTTATTCAGATGGATGTGGATATCAGAATAGTTTAGTACGATTGTTAAAAAAATCGTAATCGTACTAAACTACGATTTACAACGAAGCCAGACTTATTCTCTTCTCGAGCATTAGGCCTGGTCGAAACAAAAATGATCCAACAGTGGCACAGTTAAGATCTTTAATATATCTACCAAGTGGTGGCGTTAAATTTAAAGTAAACTTCAATGATGAATATAATGATTTACCAATTCGAATTAAAGATTATACAGGAAATACTGAACCAACACCCTTACATAATGATCAACTTCCAATTCAGCCTTGTAAGTGGAAACATCTACAAGATTTGAAACCCGTTACCCCATCAGAATACCATTACTTTTATGATAATTTACCTCAATCAAATTCAAAGAAAAAACCAGAAATGCTCAACTTCAGTTATTCTTTTTCGTATATTTCCTTAATTTTTTGTTAACATGTTCTTATTTATTAACTATATCTTAACAAAACCAATTTTGCGAGATTTTTTCGATAAGATTTTGAAATTTCAACATAGGGGCCCCCCAAGAAATCAAAAAAAAATTTATTGACATTTTAAAGGTCCATCTAACGATTTCTAAAAAAAAACCTAACGATAGTTTCATACATTTTTAATTATTACCTTTGAATTCCAAAAATTAAATATAAGGGCCACCCTAATAATTTTTCTAAAAATGGTATCTACTTCCGTGGGGCCTCTATATGTGAAAAAAATAAAAAAAACACATTAAAAGTCTAACAATATTGTAAACTATATCACAATCAACTTGTTTTATTAATCTGCAATACCCGCTATATGCATTGAAATATTCGAAGAAACAAAAAACCCTTTAGCGCCGCGAATAACGGAAATCTTTAAATAATTTTGTATGCAGCACCCCCAAATAATATTTAACAAAAATACTAGAAGAAAATTTAATTCAATCTTCGAGAGTTCGAAAATAAACAGCTTTGCCTTCTCCTGAAAAATTGTGTTTTTGCATATAGCCGGTATTGAATATAAGCTCTCGATATACAAATTGTATTTTTAAATTCAATTGGCATAACAATAACTTGAAAGCTTTTACTTGCTTTCACTGTAATTTATAACACTTTATTTCTTGTTTTGATAGCTATGTAATTTACAATGTTTATTATAGTACTCGTATGTATTTATTTTTTCAAAGTTTTCGAAAAAAATGAATCGGTAAAAATTAAAATAAGAAAATAGCGGAGTATTACAACAGATGAAAGATAAAGCTTAATTTATTTTCCTGTATTTAGCTTGACGTGAATGTTCCGATGAACCCAGGTTTCTGTACAAGCCACATACGTATTTAGCAAACATAAACTTTAAGATTTCCCTTTGAATCTCTCTTCCAACACCTTGATATCCTGATAAAACCTTTTACAGGGTTCAATAGCGAAGAAAATGCAGCATTAGTTTTCTGCTTTTGAGTTTACGAGGAATTATGTTATAACAAGCTGCATAAAGTCAAATGCTGTTTTTTGCATATTAGATAGATGGCCATAAAATTCTTCATCTTGTAGTAATTTTCTTATATCAGGTCCAACGAGCATTCCTAGAAAAGGTAATCTACATTAGTTTTGCTGCATATAATCGGGGAGAAATTGTTTGAGTACGTGTGTTAGCACTTCTTTGTGTATTTAAGCTTTTATTAAAATTCTTCACCATGCCCAACTAAATACGCAGCGGTGGAAGTATGACCTTATCATTTTCCACAAGGATTACATTTAAGTCGCCAATAATATTATCTTTACGTTCTTCAATATATTTAATATGATAATGGCTGCTGGTAGCACGTGAATCTCATTTAAAAAAAAAAAACATATATTTTGTGTATCCTGTTTGCATTCCAGTCAATATATGTATAAATGCGCATACTTCCAATTTATATATATCGTGTTACATTTTTTTTTAAGGATTTGAAATATTTGCGTATGTTTCCTCCTTTTTTGCGGAATACGCAACCGGTATTGATGGTTGGTTTCCATTGTGAAATAAAACTGCTTTTAAACTGTGTTTTGAACTATCTATAAATACTCGCCAATAGGAGTCAACTAGAAGCTTTAGATATTTAAGAACCTCTCCAATAGTATACAAATTCTTACGATTTTTCCAAATAACTTTTCAGATCGGCGTTACTTTTTCTTGTCTTTTATCGAATGCATGTTTTTCAGTCTGAAATATAATATTTCGGCTTTCTTTTTTGTTAGTCCTAAATCTGTAACACGATCTTAAAAATGAGTTTGGACAATGGTATAAATCATCAAGAAGCAAGTAACTTATATGGCTTAAACCATCTGAACTCAATTTAAAATATGGCTGTTTTTTACATCACTTTTTCCAAATTGGCTGAATTTTGGCAGGATTAAAGTGTATCCGAGAAATAAGAAAAATCCTAAATTTAAGTTCACTGACGCATCTGGATCCGGAAATATGAGGTCTTGAATATCGGGAAAAACTATAAAAATGTACAAAGTTGTACTTACTTAATTATCATTTTCTTGATTAATATTATAGTGACGCAACTTATCAAGGTCGTATTTGAAAGGTTAATTTATTACCTTTAATTTGATATACAACATGATTTTTTTTTTTTTGGAAAGGTCAAAGGTCACATCTCTTGACCTATAATTCGGGAGGCTATAGCTGTAAAAACGACAATTTTAAAAATCTGAAAAAAATATATGTTTAAGATTGGTTCCTTCCCTAAAGTTCCAAAAAATTTCAGACTGGGGGTATGCTTGGATCCAGAAATATTTATCATAGAGTAAAGGTAGATATTTAACAAGTGAATTATTATTATTATGAATGCTGTTGTTGTTGTTGTTGTTGGCGTTGTTGTTGTTGACATTATTATGATGAATGCTGTTGTTGTTGTTTAGTTTTATTATAAATGTTTTCAATTACAAATTTGCTATCAGCGGAATAAATTTTAGCTTGTAATTGTGTTTTGAAATTGGTATGAAGCTGTGCTGCTTTTGAGTTCCCGGAATTGTACGTAATCCTATAAATCTATCAGTTAGCAATTTCTCTTCTTCTTCATAATCTTTTTCCTTTAAACATGCAAAGTTGCAGTTCTGAAGAGTTTGCTGACACTAATTATACAAGTGGAGAGGAGTAGTTATCTGATCTTCGAATGGACGTTGCAAGCTGGCTCCTCGTGCTTCACGCTTTACCGTTCCCCCAAGACCATCACTAGGTCCTTTGCCGTGACTGGTAGCAAAGAAATGCCACTCAGCGGAACAATTAAAATCTTCGCTATGATGGCATAAATTGGCAAAGTTTTTTTTATTTTTAAATTGAGTGGAAGAACCGTCCGAAAAATAAAAAATTTTTTTTGGTATTTTCAAAAACTTGTTTTTTAAAAACTCATTTAGGTGGCGATGAAATAAATGAACTGCTATGGTATTATGTATTAGACAGTCTGATATTATTATAAAATTTGTAGTTTCTAATTTTCCATTTGATTTGTAATAAATTGCTATTGGGTATAGTGTGGCCTGGCTATTATTCCATAAAAAGCCTTGCACAGAATCCTGAACCACAAAAGTTGCATTTTCGGAGAAGTCGCAAATTACTAAATACTCATTTTCTTCCAACGCAGACTTTTTGTGAGCCATAAATGCACCCTGCTCTTTAGATACGAATGAATGGGGTAGAAGAGTTTGCAGTTTTTCGCATAAAGAATCCAGAAAAGAATCAGTTTCTTTAATAATAGTTTCCAAAGAGTCTCTATCTACACTTATCCACTGTTTATATATGATTTCATCAATTTCATTTTCTAATAATAATTCACCAAGTTTCTCTTTAAAATTTTGTATATCTGGACACATGCTACATCTGCCAAGGTAGCAATTTGGTGATGGGGGATTGCATATAAGTCTTTTTAAACAATCTTTATAAGTTTCCAGCACAAAATCCTGCACATTTTCTGTCAATTTTTTCAGGTTTATTGCGTGGAGCATTAGTTTTGTATTTTGATGTATTTTACAAACACATACATTATGGCTTCCTGACGCATCTGCTAGAACCACATTTTTTGGCCGAAGTTCACAAAATTTAGAAATTCCAATAGTTATCCCTTCATGTTTTTCTTTAAATAAAGCATAAACTTCTCGAAGATTTCCGAGTAAAAGTCTTTTATTTTTTTTTACTTTTACACCATTTTCTGTTATTGACACGTAGTCTTTACATCCTGGTAGACATCTGCTGACATCATCAGTTTCATAAAAGATTTTCACCACATCAACAATTTCTAATGGCAATCGTTTTCCAAGTTTTGGATTCGGTGTACTCAATACGCCTTCTGTCTCAACCAAGTTTTTTACCTTTCGTGCCATGAAATTTGTTATTTGAAATTCCTCCTCCATTCTTTTCAATGTCCAGCTTTTAGGTAAAATAGTTAAAAGTTGAATTTTATCACTGTTTTTAGTTATTGATTTAAACTTTTCTTTTAGTTGTTCGATTATTTCCGATTCTGGGCATACGTGAGAGGTTGAAGGTGTTGAATTTGGGAAAATGTTGGTTTTAATTGATGTTGTTATTTTTTCTAACTTTCTAGTTGTATACCCTTTTAATGGAATTTTTCTCGAACATATTGGAGATTCTTGTAAATATGTTAAACTTTCGTTTAACTTAGAAATTCGAACATCTCCCGAAACTGATGCT
Organism: Cordilura impudica; assembly: GCA_963682025.1. Taxonomy (NCBI): domain Eukaryota; kingdom Metazoa; phylum Arthropoda; class Insecta; order Diptera; family Scathophagidae; genus Cordilura; species Cordilura impudica. The sequence goes on along the minus strand of OY821520.1, from coordinate 173,773,961 downwards.
TCACTTTCCGAGTCTGAAGTCTCGTTTTCTGGCTCGTTCATAGATTGAATATTATTGTTTACACTTCCTTTTAATTTATAAAGTTCTCTTCTGTATATATCACATATTTTATTTGATATTGAAATGTTATTACTAATTCCAGTCATCCATTGCTGAACTTTTCGAAGTCCTCTTGCATTCCGGACATGAGCAACTTTTTTAAATTGATTACAACAATATATTGTATTAAATGACATATTGTTTACAGAGGCAAAAAACAATCACTTTGAACACTTTTGGTTTTATGTAAAAATATTGATTTTATAGCAACACATGTGGTTTTTTAAAGCAACGTGCTTAGAATGGTTTTTTTTTTCGTGGAGCTTCCTTTGACTTCTCGTTTTTCAATAATTTCTCTATATCCAAGTTATTTGACACTACGAACCACACCCGACAACATTTATACTGTTGTCTCGCTCTAACATAATTACCTGTCAAACCAACCCTAACACAGGTCTGTACTGAGTACAGTACAGAGCTAAAGAACCAGAAACAAATAGCGGCGTGCGTGCATAGCCCGCCGACGCTCACGAGCACAACCAACCACATTCATAAACAGTAACAATAACAGCACCGACTTTTTAAATATCTACCTTTACTCTATGATAAATATTTCTGGATCCAAGCATACCCCCAGTCTGAAATTTTTTGGAACTTTAGGGAAGGAACCAATCTTAAACATATATTTTTTTCAGATTTTTAAAATTGCCGTTTTTACAGCTATAGCCTCCCGAATTATAGGTCAAGAGATGTGACCTTGGACCTTTCCAAAAAAAAAAATCATTTTGTATATCAAATTAAAGGTAATTAATTAACCTTTCAAATGCAACCTTGATGAGTTGCGTAACTATAATACTTTTCAAGAAAATGATAATTAAGTAAGTACAACTTTGTAAATTTTGACCTTTTTTTTACGATTTTCAAGACCACATATTTCCGGATACAGAAGTGCCAGTGCCCTCAAACTTTGCACTTATTTTAGTTCTGTAATAGTCTGTCTTCCTACGAAAAATCATGCAATTTGGAGAAGGTAGTGTACACCCATTGGTTGATTTGACATGGAATTACCCATATCTGAAAAATTTGTAATCGCCGTTGTTATTTCCGTTTTGGTATATATAATACTGGCCTAAAATGTATGTGTAGGCGGTAGAGGCGCCTTCGCAGCGCACTTCTGGTAAAATGCCATTATTTGTTGCTTTGTATGTCATTATCACGTAGTGCATTTGGCATCTACGAAACTTGTGAGTTACGCAGAACAAAACAAAACCAATCTATTCATTTGCTTAGTCTCAGCTCAATTATGCTTCATCTTTTCTATTACTTTTATTGAAATTTTAGAAAAATCACAGGCGATATGTACGTCAGAGGCGACTGGATGCGAGAACTCAGTATTTATGGCAGCTGCAGTTATTTTATTTTATCATAATTAAATTTAAACTTTTTTACAATGTCTCGTTTACATTTAACCGCCATATTTACCGATTATTCTGAAAAAAAAAAACTATATGGGTCTGATCACTTTGGAGATGTGTAAACATCTATTTACACATCAACTAAAATTATAGGATTCAAAATAAAAAGAAACGTTTTTTTTTTAGATTAATGATTCTTTTATTTCTAGAGCGTTCTAGCAAAACTCTTTTTTTCTTAACAAAACTGAAAGAATGAAAAACCGAAAAGACGTTGAATTCAAAAGTGACATAAAGCATGCTTTGTTGTGAAACAAATTTCACAAGGCAGTTCTGCATTATTCCGTATCAACGGTGTTGTGTTGCCACAGCTACTCTCCCCCCAAAAAAACGTTAGAAGGTTGAAGTTAACTTTCGGCAAATGAAACTGTTTTCTTTCTGCTGTATGTTTTTAGAAGTCTTGGGGGAGTGTCCGGATCCTTTGGCATAAAAGCTGGTTTCAATCGGTAAAGAGAAATGTTATGCGGTTTGTTCTTTGTTTTTATCGAAAACACACGATCGGAAATTCTCTGCAAGACTTCAAAAGGTCCTGTGTAAGGAGCCTCCAATGATATGATCTTACAAAAACATGATTACATGTCATAAGATCTTTATGAACGAAAAGTCTTTTGTTGCTAGTATGATGCTTAACTGGTGCTGGACGAATCTAACGCATGTATTCACGGAATTTGTCCAAGAAAAAAGGTGGATTTGACATTTCGTCAACATTGGAAAAATATTCACCTGGAACACGAAGTGTAGTTCCATATAACATTTCAGCCGCAGAACATCCTATGTCCTCTTCAAAACACGTTCTAAGACCAAGTAGTACTGTTGGTAAAATTTCTAACCATGCTGTTTCATGGTTGCACATAAGATCAGCCTTTAATGTTCGGTGCTAACGTTCGATCATGCCATTTGATGCTGGATGGTAAGGCGTTGTCCGAATTCTTTATGCCCCACTTAAACGTGTAAGGGATGAAAACATGGCGGACTTGAATTGAGCCCCTTGGTCGGTAGTTATGGTCTTAGGAGAGCCAAATCTAGAAATCCAAAAACTTCAAAATTTTTCTGCTACTGTTTCCGCTGACATCTCTTTCAATGGAACGATTTCTGGCCAACGAGAGAAGCGGTCAATCATTGTTAGACAGTATCTGTAACCCATACACTCCGGTAGAACTATAATGTCTATATGGATATGCTCGAAGCGGTTGTCAACTTCTTGGAACTGTTTTGGCTCTAAATGTGTATGTTTACCAACTTTTGATCTTTGGCAGTCTAAACATTCCCGTACCCAATGGCTTACGTCTCGATTCATTGATGGCCAAATAAACTTTTGACGCATTTGATTTAATGTTGATATTTTACCAGGATGAGATAAACTATGAATTAAGTTGAAAGTTTTTCATCTCAAAGGATAGGGTATGTATACACATATCTTTGAAGTTTACGTATCACAATATATTTCGATGTTCGGCTCCAATGAAATTTTTTGTAGGCGTAAAGGTCTATCCTCATCTAAAATATTTTGTAATTCTGTGTCAGTTGCCTGATGGAGTTGAATTTCATGTAAGGAAACTGTTTCAGGCATACTGATTTCATTGACTCTTGAGAGAGCATCAGCCACTGTATTTTCCGAACCGGAAACATGTATTATATCCGTGGTGTATTGACCAATCAAATTTAAGTGGCGTACCTGACGAGGTGATGCTTTATCCAATTTTTGTTGAAAGGCGTATATCAATGGCTTGTGGTCAGTACGGACAACTAAATTACGACCATCAAGATGTCTAAAATGTTTGATAGCCAAATATACCGCTAGTAGCTCCCGATCATATGTACTGTAGTTTCGCTTTGATGGTTTTAGTTTACAAGAAAAGAATGCCATTGGCTTCCATTGATCATGTACTTATTGTTCTAAATGAGCTCCTACTGCTGAATTCGAAGCATCTGTAGAGCCAGTGGTGCTCCAGGTTCCAGAAAATTAAGCAACGTCTCATTCGCCAAACTTGTTTCGCATAATTCGAACGATTTATCAAGATCTGAATTACAGTCAATTTTTCGTTTATCGTTTTTCTTTGATTCCTTGATTAAACTATTTAGCGGTGCTTGAATCGTGGCCGCATTAGGAATAAATTTGCTATAAAAATTTAAAATTCCCAAAAATCGGCGAAGTTCCAAAATATTTTCTGGCTTACGGTAATCTTTAATGGCATTTACTCTGTCTGGTGGTGGTTTGAAACCTCGGGCTGACAAATGGTATCCTAAAAATTCCAAATCTGAAACACCAAACTCACATTTTGATGCATTAATTGATAAGCCAGAATCTTTTAATTTTTGTAAAACGTTCTCTAGGTGGTTGTGATGCTGTTCTTCACTTTCAGAAAATATAAGGATATCATCTAAATAGCAATAAACGTACTCCAAATTACGAAATATTGAGTCCATGTATCTTTGAAATGTTTGAGTTGCATTTCCAAGGCCAAAAGGCATCACTACAAACTCAAACAGCCCAATCGGGCTGTATGCATTGGTATATTATTATATGCTTTATTGATGTCAACTTTCGAAAATAGTTTTCTCCCATATAATTTTTCTGCTAAATCGTCAAGTCGAGGAATTGGGTATCGATCAGGTTGTGTATTCGTATTCCAGCCACCTGTCTTTTTCCTTACAAGATGGATAGGACTAGACCATGGGCTACTAGATGGTCGAACAACTCCAAGTTCCAAAAGACTGGCAAACTTCTCTTTGATAACGTTTAGCATCTCCCCTGAATACCGCCTCTGACTTTCAGCAATTGGTTGACAATTTGTTATTATTCTGTGTTGTACCTTTGCTGATGTTGGCAATCGATAAGAATTTGGGTTTGTAATTTCGACGTATTTAATTACGAGGTCGTATAGCCTGGATGAACAATTGACTGTTGATACACTTTGTTGATCCGAATAATTTACGAGACATCAAGATTTTAGTGATGTTAGCGAATCAACCAATTGTTTCTGTTTCAGATCTAAGATTAACCCATAGTGAGATAAAAAATCAGCTCCGATTATTGGAGATTTTACATCGGCAACGTCTCTTGATGTTGCAGACATTACAAAAGGCGGTGGAGGTGAATTGTCAAAAATGCGATCAGCAACTTTGTCCAAATTTTCAATTTCGTCGGATTTGCAAGCAGATAAAATACATATAATATTATTTATTGGGCATGTGATGCAGCCAAAGTGCTGTGAGGGCTTCGTTGGATATGCTCGTATCAGCTAATTCTTTCATAGTAAATGGCTGGGTTTTTTGTTACCAAGTTCTAAACCAGTCAAAAGTTTTAACAGGTGCTTTTCCTTTGAAGTACCAAAACGAGTAATCAATTCTTTTTTCAATTTTTCATACTTGCCTGTTGCTGGAGGATTTTTGGCGACATCAGCAATTTGCACTAAGGTTTCAGGATCCAACGCGGCTATCACAGTTTAATATTTGGATATATCTGCTGTGATTCTATTCACATGCAGTAGCCCATACTTGTGTAAACCATAGTTTTGGGTCTGATGGTAAAAACTTGGGTGATTGGCGTATACCAATAGCCACCACTGCAATTTTATTTTTATTAACCTCCTCCATTGGTCTGTTGCAAACATTTAAGTTGGGAGGATTTGGTAGGTCCAACAAATTATCCATGCCTCGGGTGTGGTCAACACTCATTTTCTCGAGTATTGTCGAATGTCTGTATTATTTTAAAAAGTTATTTTATAAAAAGTTTCCTTGATTCTATTATATTCGGGGTCCAATTATAGGATTTGACCTATAACGTTCAAAATAAAAAGAAACGTTTTTTTGTAGATTAATTATTCTTTTATTTCTAGAGCGTTTTAGCAAAACTCTTTTTTTCTTAACAAACCTAAAATAATGAAAAACTGAGAAGACGTTGAATTCAAAAGTGACATAAAGCATGGTTTGTTGTGAAACAAATTTCGTTATTCCGTATCAACGGTATTGTATTGCCAAAAAATCATACAGTAAGCGCCATCTATGTATAGCAAGCAACCGCTATGGTTATTATACTTGATAGTTGCAGTTGTTACCTATACATTCACGACTCTTTCTGTTGGTTGTTTAATCAACTAAATAAATTTAAATCATAATCTTTGCACCAATACACTTACATATAATACCTTACACTGATTTTCCCTTACGCTGTTTTTGTGATTGTATTGTGAAATAGATTTTTACCCCCCCTGAGCGCATAGATGTTTGCACATCAAAAAATTATATTTTCATTTTAGTATTTTATTAATTTTTTTTGTATAAGTTTGCGTGTAATTTTGCTAGTTAAGCGTAAAAAAGCTTTATTTAAAACTTTTTTGTCTTTGGTGACCCTCACTGAAATTTTCTGGAAAAAATTATCGATTTTTATTATATGATTTTTTCGAAAAAAAAGGGTCGACCCCTAAAGAGAGGAGCTAGAGGGTTAAGGTCTTCCACAAAAATGATCCTCATAAAATTCCAAAATATAACTCTGACAATAAAGCTTCTCTCATTTAGTATAACGCACCAATGCCAGTCAAAGATGATATACTCGATCACCCTATAACTATAGATGAATTAAAACAGCAAAAGTAATAAAAACCCTGGAGAAGATGGAATAACGTATGGGTTTATTATTAATGCCACTGAAGAATTTCAAAACAATTTAGTAAAATCATACAAAAAAAAAAGGAATAAGAATGGTAAAATAGATTATGTATATTGCAAAGCTGTAGTATTTCCAATATTTAAAAAGGGTAACCCTAATATGCCAGGAAACAACAGAGGGACATCCTTCATGAATTTTATTGCAAAAATAATGATGGGCATATTAAATAAAAGAGTATATCAATGGGTTGAATGATATATTGAGAGAGTATCAGTATGTATTCAGAAGAAGATATTCGACAATTGATAACATACATGTTATATATATAACCTGACTGGGATCGTCAAGATAGTAGAAAACCCGTTATTATATATTTTGTGCTTTATCGGAATTCCATATAAATTTTAAAATAATCGAAATATTTATGCGGATATTAAGTCTGCGTTGTGGAACGTCGAAGAGTTGTCTGATCACTTTCATACGAATTCGGGTGGGAAACAAGGATGCTTGTTATCTCCACTTCTATTTTCACTGCATATCACTGATTTACATGACAGTTTGGGTGGTGGTATGAATGTGCGTAATATGAATATCAGATTGCTAATGTACGCTGATGACATCGTTATTTTAGTAGATGATGTAAATACTCTTCAGAAAATGAGAGCTAACTTGGAAGTTTAGTTTGATATATGGAATCTTGAAGTGAATCTTAACAAGTGAGAAATATTGGTATTTAGAAATGGTGGCAGATTAAAATCGCAGGAATAATGGACATTCAGAGGAAACTAGATAAACATAACCAACGAGTATACCTATCTTGGAGTAATTCTTACATCAAAAATGAGATATACAAAACATATTGAAAAAAGAAATATAAAAGCAGAGTTTCAAATTTAGCATATCAAAAATGTTTGTTGAATATCTGCTAGCAAGATATATTCAACACATTAATTTTTCTCACATTGCTAGCAAGATATATTCAACTGTGGTGATAGCATGCTACGAAATTATTTTATCTTCCACAGTTGCGTGCTGGCGCAGCAGTATTAGCATTTTGTTTGAATTTTGATATGTGCTGTGGTAGTCATATATGTTGCAATATTGTATTCATTTTATATATTTTGTTAATCTATTGTAATATTTAATAGTGTATATTGTGCTGTGGCTGTGGCAACACATACATGTATACATTGTGTTTTTATTCATTAACGTATGTAAAAAGCACTAATGTAAAGTTCGGGGAATCCCATTTATTTTTTAATGTAGTGATCGCGTTTATTTTATTTTAGATAAAAGAGGAATAATATGTTAGTATTAAACAAGTGTCTCTCGCGAAAATATTTCAGGTCGTAGATTTTTTTTGTTGTCCTTATTTTTTTTTTTAAATAAATTCGTTTATGCTTTTTTATGTTGTCTTATTTTTTATTTAAATCTTATTAATTTAAATAAAAACATAATAAATATACACAGTATTATCAAGTATTGTTTTTAATGCACTTAATTAAACGTAAATTATCTGAATGGTGTTTAAATGTTACCGATAAAAAATTTTTACCATATAAAACCACAATATTGTTAAATTATGGATCTTAATCTAATACACCATACTAAAACAACTCGATTTTGAATATAATTTCATTAAATATGCTCACCACAGCAGCAAGAAATATTTAATATTTTCATACCAACACATAATATCAGAAATGAACTCCATAGCACCAAATAAATGAACTACGACAGCACTATAATATTATACAAATAAAGTGCAGCTATTGCTGTGACAGCGCACAATCAAAACAAAATACACATAAGAAATAATTTCATAGCATAATGTGCCGACAGTTTGAATATATCTTGCACGTTGCTATTAAATTATGAAACTTATAGCAAATCACGACTACTACAGTATTAATTTTAAACTCTGTATAAAAGCTAAAACCCCAATAAATTCCACATGGAAAACCTTTCTTTCTAATGAACATATCCAGCTAAGACAAAAGTGGAATCTTTTTCTAGCAGTTTGCAGGTCAATACGAGCGCATGCATCGCAGGTGTGGGGTTTTGGATATTTTGAAGAAATAGATAAATTACAGCGATATTTTATAAAACTGCCTGAAAATACACCAAATTACGCTCTTATGCTTGAAACCGGTGTCTTGAATAATCATCTTTACACTTTAGAACTTCATTTCGAGTGTTATTTCAGTACTAGTAAACCAATAACTGTCATCTCAAATAATGCATATATTTATTCGAAAAGATTTTTTTTGTCAAAGAGTTAAAAGCCGTTGCCATCAATCTTAATACATCATGGTCCAAGACACAGTCTGGCGAATATCAGTGGATAGCTCAAAATAATAAACTTTTAAACAGTACACGTCTACATCAACACTACACATATTTACAAAACAATCAATTTGTTCCAGGGTCTACAAACATTTAGATCATATGAGAGGTAAAAGTTACTTCACCAACAATATGAATCCAACTAAAATAACCTGGATATTGAAAGCAAGGTGTGGGCTTTTTTGAAAAGGTACGCTTTTTAAGCAAGTACCCTATTTTCAAAAAAGTGGAATTTTTTTTTAAAGTACTCTTTTCTTAAAGTACCCTTTGTTTTTAAAAAGCGCCCTTTCATAAATATTACCCTATTAAAAAAGTATCTTTTTTAACAGGGTACTTGTTTTTTTTTTAAGTACCGTTTTTGTAAAGTAGACTTTTTAAAAAAAATAACCCCTTTTTAATATTTTTTTAAGTACCCCCTTTCAAAAATATTACCCTTTTTTAATTAGTATCCTTTTTTAAATTACCCTTTTTTAAAAGCACCCTCATTTAAAAAAGCACTTTTATAAAGAAATTATCCTTTGTTGCTTAAAAAATTATTTTTTTTTAATTACACTTTTTTAATAGAGTACACTTTTTTTAAAGAATTTTTTGTTAAAAATACCTCTTTTATTAAAGAGCCCTTTTTTAAAAAATACCCTTTTTTAAAAAAAGCAGCGTTCTTCGAAAAAAGGCCTTTTCTTAAAAAGTACTTATTTCGATATATACCTTTGCTTAAATAAAAAATAAAAATTACATTTCTTTAAAGGTTTTTTTTAAGAAGCTTTTCTTAAAAAATAACTTTTTTTAAAGCAGCGTTTTTAAAAAAATAAAATTTTTTTATAGAGTTCTTATTTAAAAAAGTAACTTTTTTAAAAAAGTAACCTTAAAAATATAACAACTACCTTTCTAAAAATTATACTTCTTGCTCTTTCTTAAGAAAGTACCTTTAAAAAATTTTTGATTTTGAGGACAGTCGACAACCGATTTGTTGCAATTTTATATATATCACAGTTTTATTTCAATCGTTTGAGATATATTTCTGTTATAAATTCATGTTTTTTTTTATAAAATAGGAGAAACAAAAAAAATTTTATGAAAATTTTTTATAAAATAAATTTAATAAGTTTGTATTGCTATTTTGAACGCAAGCTAAAGTTCGCGATTTTACAAATATATATTTAGATATATAAGCTCTTATCGGGTATATTTTTCGTATAGGGCGATTTAAATTTATTACCTGATTTATGAATTATCTTATGCTCTTTCAGCTCTCAAAACATTCTTATAGGGCTGCGTTAAATAATGATTTTCATTGCTGTTCTATAACTTCTTAGGGAACGTATAGGTTTTCTACTCTAGTAAGGGAAAAATATTGCAATTTTTTAGAGATTAATTAATTATTTTTAGAGAAGAAAAAAATTAAAATTTAATTGGTATTCGAATTTAAAGTTTCAATATAAGCAAGAGTTTTAAAGTGGCAGCCGTATTCAACATTGATTGTAATATTTCGTTTAAGGCGCAGACGGAGGGTATCAAAGATTCAGCAAAGACGAATTTAACACTCTTAGTGGCTTTTTTCAATTACGTATATGAATTATGTACATGAGTTTGTATGATAACAACATGTTGCTACAACATGTGCTTATAAACATTGTCGTTTTGTTTTATAGCAAGTAACAGTGTTAAATTCGTCTGTGCCGAATCTTTGATACCCTCCACCTCGGTTTGAATATTGATAATAAATATAAACAAAATATTTTAAAAAGTAAACAATTTGTTAAACTTACTACCAAATTATTTCAGCAAATACACTGATTTCTTAGCATTTTTGGAGGTATCTCCATACTTTAGACCATACCTTGACACAGTGAAGCCCGATTTAACCCATTTCAAATACCAACCTGCTCGTAGTAACGACAAACAATATTATTTCAACTTTACCAGTAAACGGTTTATTTTGTTGAATGACCTCAATTTCAAAAGGCAGACAGACCAACGCATGTACGGACATTATATGGACTCGAGTTGTTATAGGGATTAAGAATACAAATACGTTATGGGGTCGCAATTCATTGTTTAATGTGTTACAACAGAATACCAATAGTCACAATAAGGAATAATACTTTTCCATGTTTTGAGTGCTAAAAATTGTATGGTATTTCAAAATAAAAGTTTAAAAAAATCTTGGCAATTTTTGGTTTGCCATATACCAGGAAAATGTGCTTTTCTTAAGTACCTACTTTAAATGAATTTACTTTTTTTTTAAAAATTTATGTAAAAAAAAGTTATTTTATATAAAACATCCTTGTTTGAGAAAAGGTAACTTTCTAAGAAAATTTACTTTAAGAAGAAAGTTATAATTTTAAAAAGGTACATTTAAAAAAAAGGAGTACTTTAAAAAAAATACTTTTTAAGAAAATGTTCTTTTTAAAAAAGGGTAGATTTTTAAGAAAATGTACTTGTTTAAGAAAAGATGTTTCTTAATGGTTATTTGTTAAGAAAAAAATTTTTTTAAATTTTAATATGATTTTCTGAAATTCAATTGATATTTTTTAATTTATAATTGGAAATCTGAATTCCAATTTTTAGAATTGATATTTTCTTAAATTTGAAAAGAAAATTTAAAAGGCGCAATTTTGTATTTATGTTGATAGTAATGCTTTAGTAATTATAAACAATTTATAAAATTTATATGTAACCGCAATCAGATATTTCTTAGGTAAAGCAGAATAATAATTTTATATAACTATGTAGAACTGTTTTGAAAGCAAAAAACCCATTGATGAACTCGGTAACTGTATTTTGTAAACAAAACTAAAAGTTAATATGCCAAACTTATGGTCATATTTGTAAAACGTAAAAACGTATGAAATAAAAGACCAGCCCCGGGTATTCTCTTAAATTTGTTGTGTTTGATATCTAGAAATAACTATTGCAAAGAACAAAAATTGTGGCGGCATCTACTTTAGCATAGCAACACTGATCAAAATGAAGTGACACTCTCTTTGTTAACACAGAAGAAATGTATTTTCCCTAAAAAAATACATATTGGAGAATTTTATATAAATAAAATAATATAACGATTTATTTCTACCATGCGGTTATGATGAATATACATATATAGAATATATGTATACATGTACATGAGACCGTATCTCCTTACGGGCACAAAAAAAAAAGTTCACCGTACACCAGCGAATATAAAGTATTGTTCCAAGGACATTTGAAATAAATTTTTTTTTTTTGCCGAACGTAGGGGTCGCCTTTTAAGTTTTTTCGTTATATCTTCCAGGGAGGCCAATAATTTTGCTCTTAGGTCCATTGACCTCAAGTGTACCGTTCTAGTACCTACCCCCCCAAATCTCATTTCCTACCACCCAAATGTGACACCCTAATGTTAGAAATTTATAGCTCGCAAAAAATTATAAAACTTTTGCTCAGAAAGTATTTCGATAATTACAGCACAACTATTTAAAAAATGTTTTTATAAATTCATTGTTGCAGACCGTAGGGGTCACCTTTTTAAATTTGTCATAGCTTCAGTATTTACATTCAGATATTAAAGTCTAATATATCGATGTGTATATAATACCGTTACTTCTCTCTCTTACTTTATTTTAACAGTGATATTCGGTTTACCAGTGCAATAACTGTCACCGTAATACATGTTACGTCTTTACTTTGCTTAAATAATTAATTGTGTTTTGTTTATTTTAAATATAAAACGTTAAAAAAGGAGCCAAAAAATGTCTTTCAATATCAGTGAATTAAACAACACTAAATTGCCGACGAAGCGCGAATTCCAGGAATTCCAATTTTATCTGCAACAGCGGTTCGTAAACGTTTGGATAAGCTTTTGGATGATTATTATAAAATGGTTAAATATCCATTAAAGTACAATGCAAATGAGTGGAATAAATTGTTCTTGATATCGCGTTGTAAGTGCGGCATTGAGAGAAATATTCCATGCAATTGCAACGCCTCTGACAAAATCCCAGAATGTGCGAAATGCTTGTTCATCGATCACTGCGGTCCACGATTGATGAGATTAGATGATGTTGATGATGTGATGTCGATTAAAAATGGCGGTGTACCAATGTCGTCAATTATAGCACCATCGACTACGGTGTATAGCGCTACAGCCAGCATTGGGTATGAGCCGGACAGCGAGGAAGAGCAGGAATTTGAAGAAAATGTTAGCGATTTTTCACAGACGTTACAAAAACCATTTACTGTGGCTGACATTTCATTACGTAATTTTAGTTCGGCTTTGGATCGCAGCGACACCTCAGTTCGCTACGGTGCCTTGCTTGCTACTATGCTAAAAAAAGATTTAAATTGTCGATTACTGCAAAAGCCAAAATCGAGCTATCTGCAGAAACAGTAGCAAATATATGTCAGTTCTTTGATGGCCTTATCATTGATAAAAACGAAATATTTAGAGAACGTGTAAAGTTTCGTAAGGAAGCAATGGTTGCGGCAAGACCTAATGACTTGTTAACGTGTATCTCATTCGATGGCAAGAAAGAGTCAACTTTAAAAAGAGTAACTGATGTAAATGGAACGCGAAATGTTTTTGTAAGTGAAGAACATATCACTATTGTGAAGGAGCCACTGACAGCACTGCTGGGGGAATCCAAAGAAGCATCGAGGATTATTTGAGTCAAGAGAACATCAGTATGGATCATTTAGTTGCTGTTAGTTGCGATGGAACTCCTACTAACACTGGCTACAAAAATGGTGTCATTGCCAGAATGGAACATCATTTACAGAGACCGTTGCATTGGTTTGTGTGCCTTTTCCACTTCAACGAGTTACCACTAAATGCGCTGCTAAGATCATTACTTGGTAAACACAAAGGACCTGGAATCTGGCCTGGTAGTATTGGAGATGGTATTCAGAATTGCATACATTATTCTGTAAGTTTATATTAATAGTTTTTAAGTATACTTTCTGATTTTTTATTGTTTTTACGTTTGGTCAGGTTATAGAAAATTTCGAACCAATTCCAATGGGAGAAATGCCTGCAAATATAGACGGTTGGAATGTTCGAGGCGACCAGCTTTATTTGTACCGTATGGTTTTAGCCGTTCATACAGGAAAATGCGAAGAAAGATTAGCCCACGAGAAGCCCGGTGCTATTAGCACAGCACGCTGGCTAACGACAGCCTCTCGAATCCTCCGCTATTATGTGACGTGCTCTCAACCCTCGATGATATTGAAAAACCTAGCCGAGTTCGTTGTAAAAGTATATGCGCCTTTCTGGTTCCTTGTGAAAGCAAACCACTGTCAATTCGCGGAAGTCGAAATATTTTCCAATACATAGCATGGATTCGTCAGTTGCCGGAAGACGTTCAACAGACCCTCCGTCCTGTTATCCAAAATAACTCGTACTTTTTCCACCCTGAGAATGTTTTGTTATCGATGATAACAGACGAAGATGCGATAGTTCGTTCAGATAGCTATACTAAAATTTTATTAGCCCGTAATGATGGAACTGGATGCATTCGTCAAATATTCGGTCCACAAGTTGTTAATTTTATAAACTTCTAAAGTGACTCATACATCCATATGATCAATTGGAATAAATTCGAATTAACAGAGCCGCCATGCTTGTAGTTCTATACCCAAGAGCATCTGGAAGCCAGGTAAGCGCAAGAAAAATATCTTCATTTGATAGTTTTCTTTGCTAAACCTACTTATTTTCACAGCTTATCCATCTCATTCTCAAAATATCGAGCGTTTTGTTCATGTAGTACATGAATCTGATATGGCTGTCACCGACGAGCAACGCATGGGCCACATTTTATCTATACTCGACAGCCGTCAAAAATATATCCAACTGGAATCACGTCGAGATATGATCGACTAAAATTTCTATTATTTTACTTGCTTTTTGTTGCTTATTTCTTGTTGTATAATTTGAGGTATGATGTAAAGGTTACTTGAGGTCAAAGAGTTTTGAATTAAAAAAAATTGGTCTGGCACAGACAAACATATCGATATATCATACTTTAATATCTGAATGTAAATACTGAAGCTATGACAAATTTAAAAAGGTGACCCCTACGGTCTGCAACAATGAATTTATAAAAACATTTTTTAAATAGTTGTGCTGTAATTATCGAAATACTTTCTGAGCAAAAGTTTTATAATTTTTTGCGAGCTATAAATTTCTAACATTAGGGTGTCACATTTGGGTGGTAGGAAATGAGATTTGGGGGGGTAGGTACTAGAACGGTACACTTGAGGTCAATGGACCTAAGAGCAAAATTATTGGCCTCCCTGAGACAAAAAAATTCGCTATATCAAACTTTAAGACCGGACTGTAAATATGGAAGATACTAGTTAATTGTGTGGCGCCTAGGCGCCCGTTTAAAAATTATGAATAAAACAGTTTAAATGTAAATACGCGAAAGATTTATAATAAATTATATTTCTTTTAATATAGTAGTAAATTGAAAATTATATTGTTACATATGTACATGTGAAAAAAGATTGTGTCTGTAGATATTATTATATACATAAGTATCAAAACAGATAAGAAATATTTGGCAAAAAAGTTTTTCAATTTAGAATCTCTTGAAAAACTATATTTCGTGTGAAATATCGTTGGTCATTTAACAGTTTTCCTTACCGTGGGTTCGATTGAATACGTATCTTAACTTGGCTTGCAACTTTTGATCGTGACAAAGCCACATACAGTTGGCCGTGTGAAAATACCGAGGTCTCCAAATTAATGCCAACGTAATCAAATGACTGACCTTGAGCCTTGTTTATGGTTATTGCGTATGCAGGAATTACTGGAAACTGGCGGCGTTTTAATATGAAAGGTAATGTGGTGTCGGTTGGGGCGAGATCAATCCTAGGAATTAGAACCGTATCATTTTGGTCAGCGTTACAGAATCAGTCAGTATCTCAGTCAGTCAGTCAGTGAGTCAGGGATCAGCGTAAATATATTTAAGATATTACCCGGCCTTCACACGTTATATTTTTTGGCTTTCAGGTTGTAATGCACTCACACTTTTTTACTCTTTTTTACTAAACAATCATACGTTTCAATTCTCTCTTTCAATTTTTCAATGGGACAGTTGCTTAACAATTTTTTGACTATTGGATGTGTGATCAATTTGACTTGAACATGGGAAGGCCGGGTAAAGTGAGTAGATTGGAGATTCCAAAAATTATTAAAATTTAATACAACGGAGTTCGCTTATAACGAACACTGGTTGTAATAAATTTTTGTTTACAGCGAAGAATTTCTTCGGTCCCAAGAATTTTAATCACATTTTTCATACAAATTGCTTCTCTTATAGCGAACAGTGGTTATATCAAACTTTTGACTTAAACAAATTTTTTTTTTCCATTTCAGAGTTTTCGTATATTTTATATATTTAAAAAAAATTAATTTCAATGTAATTTAATTTTATTTTCATTTAATTTTAATACAAAACAAAAACTTCGATTTTCAATTGAAGTTGTGTAAAAAGTCCTTTTATGTATATTTTCGTAAAAGTTTGCCAGTAGCCAATCTTTGCTTTGTAATTTCTGCTTCTATACATAAAGAGTTTTTTTCATATTATATGATTTTAAAAAAATATTTTATTTTGATAGAAACTCGGTAATTTTAGTATTATTAAGACAAACAATTAATATGTATCTTTTTAGTAATTTAATTTATGTTTTATAACTTTTTAAAATGCCGCAAAATAAATAAACTTATTCAACTAAAAAAACCTTTTAAACCTTTCGGACAAATCAAAAAAATACTACGGTTATAAAGAACTTAGTCTATAAGGAACTAATTTGGCCGGTCCCGCCGAGTTCGCTATAACCTAACTCCATTTTATTGCAGAAAAATAGAACAGCATAGAAAAAAAAACGTTTTAGAGCAAGGTTCCTAAAAGTTTCTTAAGGGGGGGGTAAGGTTTAAAAAGTTAATAAAAGTCGTATTTGGCATAATTCTTTTTTGAAGATATGAATAATGTTGGATTATTTATTTCATATATATGTACGTTATAGCATTATATTTGAAGAATCTTTGAAAAAAATTTCAATTAAAAATTTTAATAAATAAGTCCGTGACAGCGAATCCCCGGAGGCGTTGTTGTTTTGCGGTGAACATCATAACTCGTTACCGGATCATGTGAAATAAAAAAATCGAAACGCGTTTCAAAGGTGACGAAGAGTTTTTTCAATTTTTTTTTTTTTTTTTTTTGCAGCATTTTGAAGTGTAAAACGATTTTTGCTATACAATTTCGGGAATTTGTTGTTAAAAAATGGGAAAGAAAATGTGTAGATATAGTGTCTTAAATTGCAAAAGAATCGGTCACGTAGATTTTGAGTTATGATGTTGACGGACTTCGAATTTATATACTATGATTTATATATTATATACCGTATCAGGCCGGTCGCTGGAAACGCTGTATCTTCTTAAGTTTTGCTCTGATTTACTTAAAATTTTGAAACAACATCTTCGATATGTTGTGCATTCAGAAAGAGAAATGCAAGAAAGGTTTTAAAACCTACCACCCCTTAAGGAAGTGCAAACACCAATACACCTACAAAAAAGAGAAAAAAAATTTCAATTTATTCTATGATAATTTCAATAAATTATTCAAATTTAAATCTTAAATATACCTATTTACGTAATTTATGTTTGTCTAAATTTTTTGAAAGCAAATTATGCAAAAATTAATATTATGAGTGAAAAAAAATAATTTTCCCACCTCTCTTCTGAAATTACAATGTAATTTAATTATGCAAAGTTACAATAATTTAAATTTTAAACCTAATATTGCACTATTTTTCAAGTGCTTTTCAATATAGAGCTTTAAACGAAATCATACGTTGGACAACAACAAAATCCACATTGAAGATCTCTTTTTTCTCAAATATTTATCAAAAAAAGCATACTCTTTGGTAAGTGCTGGCCATCAGAGAACCTGAGCGAAAGCACTCCTAACAATTCAAAACAATTTTGAGATGAAAAACAAAACAGACAAACGGTAAAGTTTAGTTTGATAAAAAAAAAGTATATATGAATATCGGACGACGTTAAATGAGAAAAATAAAAATGTTTAAAATTTCCTTTATTACTTTTTTTTGCAGAATTTTTTCATTGACCAAGAAAGGAAATTTAAAAAAGAATTTGAATAGATATTAGTTTCTTTTGATGCATTTTGCGTTCAACTAATTCTATATGTAACACGAAAACTGCATATGTAGTGCTATTGTCGTTAACAGTGCTGCTAATTTTGAAAACTTATTTTAATTTCGACGATTTTTCAATTTGTTAAAATGATTGTTAAATTTGTTAAAATGATGATTGAAGATTTAAAATTTTCAGTAGTATAAAAATTACGATTTCAAGGGTTAACAATTAATGGGTTGTTTATCGAAAATTGATAGTTTTTGTTTATTATAAATGTGAATTACAAAATATGTATAGATTTAATTATGGGTCAAGTCGTTTCAAAACGGAAATACCTTGAATAGCATCTCAATTTAAGATTTAAGTTTTAATTATGGCGATACTTTAAACCATATTATATGTTTCAGCTATAGATACATGCCAATAAAATTATTTAGTTGATTGCTGTGTTAAATTTTTTTCGTTGAAATTTCACCGCTAATACGTTTTTATATAGAAATAAACAATGCTGTAATAATATTCGTAATATGAATGATATAAATAAATTTTATTGCTTCCTTTTGTAATATTTTTTCGATAAGCGGTAAAATTTTCTTGACAATTTCTTGTTTTAAAAATGACAATTTTGGCGATTTAGTTTCCAAAATTGTAGATTTTCAGAAGATTTTATTAGCAGCACTGGTCGGTAACAAAGAAGAGAGAAAATTGTGTGTGGGTTTGTATAAAATGAGAAAGATTAAATTTTGTTTGTGTATTTCGCATAGCTTTGTAGGGAGTGCTATGTGTGTGTATTATTTCAGCGTTACAGAATCAGTCAGTCAGTCAGTGAGTCAGGGATCAGCGTAAATATATATAAGATAATGAAAAAACTAAAAAGGCGACCCTACGTTTGCCAAAAAAAAAAAAAAAAATTTTTTTCAAATGTCCTTGGAACAATACTTTATATTCGCTGGTGTACGGAGAACTTTTTGTTTCGATACGGTCTAATGTACATACAAGGAATATATGTATATTATTTTATTATTTACTATATATAGTATATGTATGTATATGTAAATATTACACACACAAAATACAACATCAAAAGTTATTGTGGTTTTTCTTTAAATAAATTAATAGATAAAATTTTTTTTTTTGGTAAATTTACATTGTTTTTTTTTTTTTTTTATTAACAACTAGGAGTTTAGCATTATTTGCTTCAGATGTGGGTGAATTTTCACTTCCTTTATATTAACTCGTGTCTGCTTGTCTACAAAATTTTGGATCGATTTTTAACCCCTTTCCCGAGACTCAATCGATCTGAAACTATGCAGGCTGGCTCGTGGCCATGGCAAAAGTGATCCAACAAATTTTTTTATTGATGCCAAAACAATGGAGACTTTTAAATTCTTCTATCAGGGTTGATGAAAAAAATTTACAAAGTGTTAGTTTTTATTATATTATTACCACAACGACCACAAAATCAACAAGTCCAGCTATGACAACAATACAACATTTAGAATAACAACAAGATAATACAGACACATATATTTTTCAATTTTTCTTTACTTCTTCAGTGATTTCTCGGGACCTATTAAGCCGATTTTTATACCCTATACCACTATGTGGTTTGGGTATAATGACTTTGTGCTGCTGTTTGTAACAACCAAAAATATTTGACCTACACCCATCTTTAATTATACCGATCGAATCAGAATCACTATCTGATTCGATTTAACGATGTCCGTCCGTCCGTCAGTCCGTCCGTCCGTCTGTGTGTCCATGTAAAGCTTGTAATCAAACTGCAGGTCGCAAATATGAATATATTTTGACGAAATTTGGTATTTGATCTTTTATCGGCCATGGGATGAACGCTATTGAAATTGGTGAGAATCGGTCCATGTTCGAACCTAGCCCCCATACAAATGACCCCTATGAAATCAACATATATTGCCATAAGATCCAAATTATCAGACAAATCTTAGTCAAATTGGGTTTGTATGTATATATTACATCCATTCATTAGTAGTCCAAAAATTATCCCTGTTGGATAACTCTTAGTCATAGACCCCATATAGAGCTGCTTCCCGATCTTCACTTAAATCTATCAAAAAACGAAAATATTGCACTGATTCTTCTCAAATTTTGTTTGTATATATTTATGCAAAATACAAGAGACTTTACCAAAATGGTTAGGATCGGTCCATTTTTGGGCCTAGTCCCCATATAGATATAGCATCCTATATGAACTTTTTCATATCTGCAGCCGAAAAAATTAATAAAAATCCCACCCAAATTTGGTTTATGCTTATTTTCTATATCCAGTTAATTGGGCCTGAGAGATAGGGTCTCTAAACGCATGGTATAGGGTATCGTATAGTCGGTCTAGACCGACTATAATTTTCTTACTTGTCATGATTCAAACAGAAATCTTCTCATGATGTTAGTCAATCATTCTCACTAAAAACGAGCGCCCTAGTTATCTTATTGAGGTCATGAGCGTGACAAAAACAGCATAGAAAAATCATATTTTTTCAAGACTTTTTTTACTTCTTCATTCAATTCTCGGGACCTAATTAACCGATTTGTACGATTTAAAAAACCAAACTTCCGAGAATATTAGTGAATCATTTTTTATGCCAACGAGAACCCTGGCTGCCCGATTGAAGCCTCATCGTGATTTCCACAGACGGACAGACGGACATCGCTATATCAACTCCTCTTGTTATAAGGATCACAAATATATATATGGCGTCCAAAATTTTGTTTCTAATTAATACAAATGGAACGACAAACTTATATATACCCTCTACACACTGGGGTGGATCATATAAAAACATAACAAGGAAAAAGGAAAACGATTTGTCTTTTTTCAGTGAATTGCATTAACATTTTGTCAATAAATAAAAGCGATTCGATAAATATTTTTAACACTTTATCAGTTGTTTTTTGTTGTTCAAAATTAAATGAAAAATATTTTAGACTCACCCGAAAACTTAGTAATCTGGCTTTCAAATGTGTACTCATATGTTCAAATTTAAATTTTCCGTAAATTTTAACGACATAATATTTTGAGTGTGTAGAAAATGAGCATTAGCCATATGCAATTTTTATATGGGGACTAGGGAGAAAATTGACTTCTCGCGGCTATATTTTCGAAAGCTACTTACTGTTCTCAAAGTCAATATATAAACCAAATTTGAGAAAAATATATGAAATTTTATTGTTTATTGATAGATCAAGCAACTTTATATAGGAACTATGACTAAAAATGATCCTACATGGTATATTTTTGGTCAACCAAGAAACGAGTGTAATAAACCCACATTACCGAAATATTACCAATATTTATACAATAATCTAGATTTTACGGCGATTGTCATATGGCCGACAAAAACTTATATATCAAATTATATAATATGTATATAGACATATATGTACATTAGAGTGATCCTTAAAAACTAAAATGCGATTTTAGGGAGTGCCGGAGTCCACTTGGTTTACTTTCAATACAAAACTAATAAATGTGAACTTTGGGGACAATCGGATAAAGAAAAGTCGCGTCGGAAATCGATTGAATATTTCAAGTGTGTTTATATGGCGAAAATATGACTCTTTCCAGATTTTACGTTCTATAGTTTAATGTTTTTGACAAATTATTGTATGAATCGATGTCAATATTAAACTATATTTTCAAAAAGCCAAATAACTTTAAAATCGAATAAAACTCGCAAATAAAATAGCAAATGCCCCAGACCACTTTTGTGCGAAACAACACTAGGTTATTAAATTTGATGACAATTTTTTCAACTTTGAGAAACTGATTAAAGCCATAGTTTTTTTTTGCCTCTATACTTATTTTTCGATAAAATTTTGAAAACTTCTTTTTCAAGTTTTAAAAATTTTTCTTAAACAAAATTTAAAAAAAAATGGATCGGTCACTTTCAGCTTTTGTGAAATACATGTTACAGGTTAATTGTGTGAATTTTTAGGTAAAGCCCTCTGTTAAAATTTTTTTTACAAGAATTTATTTTATGTGAATTTCGAGAAAAAATTAATTTTTGTGAAATAGTAAATGTAATCTCCCTAAATATTTTGTATCAAAATAAACAAAATTTAAAAAAAAATGGATCGGTCACTTTCAGCTTTTGTGAAATACATGTTACAGGTTAATTGTGTGAATTTTTAGGTAAAGCCCTCTGTTAAAATTTTTTTTACAAGAATTTATTTTATGTGAATTTCGAGAAAAAATTAATTTTTGTGAAATAGTAAATGTAATCTCCCTAAATATTTTGTATCAAAACTTAATAATTTTTCTACTTTAAAATGTTTTATTTCATCGCTATAACTATGGGTTACAGAAAAAAATTATTTGACGTCATTAACTCATTTGAACTTGGCGCCACAAATGACTCCAAGCTAGTTTAGGACGATTAAGTCAACATATATGTTGCACATACTGTTGAATTTTTAAAAGAATTAGTTAAATTATTATAACCAAATGTGTAGATCTTCCGCGTCTCAAATTTTGGATAAATCCGACGAGGTTAACCCATTATTTGCTAAGGCCCTTTTGGGATTTTAAGATATTTTTAAATAAAGTTTACCGAAAACGAGTTTTTCTATTTAAACGATGAAACCACTATTCAGAGCTATAATTCGGTTAATTTTTTTTTAACCCCTCAGTACTACTGGGATCAAAATAATCCATTGTGATATATCTTTGGTGCAATTATCTGCTTATTGCTCGCGAATATAAATTAAAACCACTTATAACCAATCTATATATATAAAATTCATTTTCTGTTTGTTTGTTTGTTTGTTTGTTTGTTTGCTTGACCGCTATACAAATTTTTATTTTTCAACGGATTTCTCTGAAATTTGTACACACAATCGCTGTACTCCAGGTAAGGTCGCCATATGCTTTTTATTGGCCACGCCTACTTATACGCCCACTTTTGATATAATATAAATTTTCTGTTTTTTGGTATATTTGTTCGCTATACAAATTTTTATTTTTCAACGGAATCGTCTGAAATTTGGTAGGCATGATCCCTGTACCTAAGGAAAGGTTGCCATATTCTTCTTTCCGGCCTCGCCTAATTTTGCGCCTACTTCTATGTATATAAAATTAATTTTTTTCCCCTTTTGTTTCTTTGTTTGGCTGCTATACCAACTTTTATTTTTGAACGGCTTTCTCTGAAATTTGGTACACGTGATCTCTGCACTCCAGTGAAGGTCAGATTATATATCTTTCTGGCCGCGCCTACCTTTACGCCCACTTTTTTATAAAACTCATTTTCTGTTTTTTGGTACATTTGTTCGCTATACAAATTTGTATTTTTCAACCGATTTCACTGAGATTTGGTAAACACGAAAATAACTTCACGATTAACAAATTCCATAAATTTAAAAAAAGGTCCCCAACAGAAATGAACAAATATCCCATTTTTTTTAAACAAAATAAAAAATGAACTTACTCCCCAAATTCGTTCTTAAATGTTTACATATTTTTATTTAATGAATTTCGTTAAATATTTAAATGAAAATTTACATACCGATCACAATATCTCCTGGAATATACGCATTTAAAATCTGTATTCTTTTCAATAGCATTATTTCGACGCGCTCGTGGAATTCAGCTCCGCAAGCTTTGTTAAGAGAAGCGGAAATGCCTGAATCTACTCAAGTGCATCTAGAAATCCAGCGGTTAAGACAAGCTGAATCATAGATAATTTTATGTCGCCTGCTCCAGAGTATAATATTTTCGTATATGCACCAGAAGGAAAAACCAGAAATGTTGTATATCACAAAGCTCTAGGATAACTTAAATTCGTAACTTTTAGACATCATACACTAAATGGTTGTAATAGTAAGCAGGCGTCGAGTACACAGTCCCCAATGAATAAATTCTCAAGAAAATTAATTTATTCCCCAAAAAATTGGGGAATAACTTCACGATGAACAAAGTCCCCAAATAAAAAAAAATGTCCCCGAAAGGAATGAACAAATTCCCCATACTGCTCTCAATATCTGTCATACAACAAATTTATATAATATCTGTATTCTTTTAAATAGCATCATTTTGGTGCGTGAAATCGGGTCGCGTACGCGGAATGATCTGTTTCGGTGATTCAAATAAGTTGACGACAACTGCGCGGCAGCACGGGCGTGGCTGCCAAACGCGCGGAGAGCTTAGCTAAAATATAGGAATGACCTGGAAAATATAAAAATATAATTTGGCACTGGTGTGGCTAACAAACGCGCGGACACGGACGCGTCTCGCTCGCGGAACACAGCTCAGTAAAAAGTCTTATGATAAATTTTATCTACGTGTGTGAAGTAATTACCTGTTGATCAAAATAGGCTAAACATATACTATAAGCAGTTGCTTAAAGCAACCCTGCGGCACAATTTTAAATGTCGCATTCTTTTTCCATTTTTGAAACTTCTATAAATATGACGTCTCTGCTCAATAATGATCATTTATTGATTGAAGTAATTTTTATAAACTCTGATTCCTTTAATTTGCAAAAAAGAAACTTCAAACGGTTTCGCAGCATATTTTTGAAGTACAGTACGAACTCGGTAATCGCAGCTAATAGAAATTTAGGTAATTGCACTTATTGAGGTTCTTGCACCCAGCGAGGAAAAATAAATAACAAAACAAATGATAGATGAAATGGAAACAGAAAGCTTTTTTATTAAAAAATTTATTTTTTAAACATATCGGTTATTGTTGACTGCACTTTCTTCTCTTTAAGGCTTTTTAAAGTAGCCATCTCACGAAGCTCTTTCAAAAATATAATATCTTTCATTGGAATATATTTTCTTCAGCCCACTGAATGCATGTGTAGAATGATTGCATAGTAACTGATCCCTTTATTTTAGGAGGTGGAAGAACCTCCACTTCGCTATCATCTGAGCTTTCAATTTCCACCGCTTCTTCCTCTACAGCCTAAAAACCAACAATTTCGTGCATTCATTCATTAAGCTCTTCATTTGTGAAAGAATGATTTGGTGCAAGTTTTGAAGCATTGATGCAAGGATTGCACCTTCACTTTCAATTTCTCTTTTTATAATGCTGAGAGGAATATCGTCCTCTTCACTCCACTCAGCATCTGGTTTCATTTACATATTCCAGCACTTGCGTATGGAGGTTGCTGATACTTTTTGCCATGAACTAGCTAGAAGACAGATAGCATGTCTTAAGTTGAATGCCTTAATTTTTTCTTCTAGATGAGCGGTCTTATTCCCTATTATGGGCCAAAAGGCTTTTTTTGTAATAAACTTTTGTTAAGTTAATAACGTTTTGGTCCATGGGTTGGAGAATTGCAGTACAGTTAGGTGGAAGACACATAACGGTTATCATTCCATCATCACTTTTCATCTCATTGTCTTTTGGATGACAAGAGCAATAGGGCTTTCTTGGGAAGTTTCTTTGATTCTAGAAATTCGCGTACCTATAAAAATTCAAAAAATAAAAATAAATGTTTAAATAAAAATTCAATGCATATTTTATTCCTCACCTCAGTAACAAATGTATGATGGAACCAGTCTTCAAAAAACAAAAGAGTCATCCAAGCGTTCTTATTAGCTTTGTAGATAACGGGCATTTTTTGAAAATTTTTGAATGCTCTGGGATTTTTTGATTTTCCAATGACAAAGAGTTTAACTTTGTGCGTACCAGATGCATTTGTGCAGGCGAGAAATGTTATTCTATCCTTACTAATTTTCCGACCAGGAGCAGATGATTCCTTGAAGCTCACCAGTGTTTTCTCTGGTATTTGCCTGAAAAACAATCCGGACTCGTCGGCATTATAAATTAGTTCTGCAGATAGATCTAGCTCCTTGATTTTATTTCTAAATTGTATTAAAAATGGGTCGACTGACGCTGTCTTATTGGAAAGCTTCTCTCCACAAATTTTCAAGTGGCGGAGGCCATATCGCTTTTTGAAATTAGATACCCAACCATTACTCACATAAAAAGATCCTGTCTTTTCTTTTATTCTATCATGGAACTTACGAGCTTTGTTAGTTTTATCAATTTTTTTGTGACCACCATGGCTTTTACACATAAAACACTACCGCCTTGTCGAAGAATAAACTGATAATGAAAGTCATTTGTTGACAATTGATCTTAGCACATACACAAAAGCAGTAAACAAAGTCGACAGAATAGCGGTGTAATAACGATCAGTTTGTGAATATAACAAAAAAATCTAATAAGAAGAAAAAGACAAAAAGGAACTGAAACAAAACATATGTATTTAAATGTAAAGTTGCAGTTATTGAGGTCAACTTTTTGAGTAGTTGCACTTATAAAGGTTACAAAGCTATGATTTATAGTGTTGCGAAATTCGAGGTATTTCGTGTATCGAGGGTTGCGGTTTCCGAGTTTATACTGTATTTTTGTTGTAGCATCTTTTAAAAAAACTTCTAAATTAAAAAATCAAAAAATTTTAACTTGAAATAAAAAATGAATTTTTTTTTCATCATGAACAAATTCCCCAATCCCATACAAAAAATTTTTTTTAACTTCTATATTGTTATCGATAACGTTTGTTAGCTAAATTTTATATAACATGCTTGTTTAAGATCTTACTTTGAAAAATCCAAATATGCCACATGACCATGATAAAGGGCCGGTTTCATTTCATGCCACTTTGTGACATTACGTACAAAAGCGATCTGATTGGGTAATGATAATACATGATTGTTTGCAGTTATATTAATATGCAAAACATGAAAGCGATTCTTCTTACACAAATCATAAGCTATATTAACAAAACTTGTTGAGCCCGTCTTGGGAACACGATTATAAAGAACCACCAGTTGTTCATCATAATCGAAATTGTCTAAGAATGAGATTAAGTAGGATGGCAAACTATTTTGTTGAGGCGCTGCTGGTTGACCAAATTTTGCTAAGGGTTTTATATCATCAATTTTGACTTAGCTACCTATAACCCAATAACCGATGCATACCATAAGACATAAAATTCCCATTAAGAAGATCCAATGTTTTTTGGTCAACAACATTTTACGACTAATAAATTTGCTGTTCTGCATTGAGTCATCTATACAAAATACAAATGCCCAGGAATATCGTTTGAATCTTTAAAACTATTTTGTTGGTTTAATTTTTAAATATTTTAGTTTGCACATGTTTTGAGCGTATCTTTAAACACTAACAATATTCAAATTAATTTAAATATATTAAGTAATTTTGGTTGTTATAATAAGACGTCAGAAAAATCCACAATGTTTTTGAGGAATTTGTTCATTGAGCACTAAGTACTCAGCGCCTGGTAAGCATAGTGAACCATTTTTCAAGTCAAAGGTCTTTGGATCCCGGCAAGACCGGGTAAAAACAGCTAGTTTAATTATAAAGTTATTATATTTTTAAAAACTATCGATATATTTCTAAACAAAATAAAAACATTGTTAAATTAAACTTGATTTTGTACAGGAAGGATGTTGGATGTTATTATTCTACTATGTGGAGTAAAAACTGATTTATTTCTTCATTATTTGTTAACACATTATTAAAATTTTTTATGAATTTAACGGCTCTTCCGGCAGTATCGTTTACTGAAATAATTCCTTGCACAAATTGTAACTCCTTTTAAAGTCTTCATCAGATTTCCATGTCGATGGAGGAAATAATAAAAATTCTGAAGAAATACTAAAACAGCTGAAAAATTTTTGGTTTTCTGGGACACAAAATCGCTTTTAACCCTAGAAGCATATAAGGGTAAGTTTTCGTCACATCTAAAAATTGTTTTTTTATTAGTTTGGGGTCATATGTGACTCTAAGTCCGAAAGGGTTAATGGGGTCATATTATTTTTACCGAAACGCTAGGCTATTGAAATAAAATATATAATTTAAAAGTAGAAAACTGATTAATTTTTGATACAAAATATTTAAAATAATATTTCACCAAAACCTAATTTATTCGAAATCCACGAAAATTAAATCCTTGTAATCGCTGACATGTATTTAACAAAACCTTAAAGTGTCAGGTTCATTGTTTTAAATTTTGTTTAAGAAGATTTTTAAAAATTAAAAAAGGTATTCATGCTTATATATAAGTATAGAGACCAGGAAAAACTGTGGCTTTAATCAATATCTTAAATTTGCAAAAAGTGCCATTAAATTTCATGACCTAGTGTTTTTTTTTTTTTTGCACACAAGTGGTCTGGGGCATTTGCTATTTCTTGGCGAGTTTTTAATCGATTTTGAAGTTATATAACTGATTATCTCCAATCTTCAGATTTACTAGTTTTATTTAGAAAGGAAACAAACTGGACCCCGACACTACCCAAAATCGCCATTTAAAAATGTCCATACATATAATGTAGGACCACGTTAATGTACATATATAAATATAGTGCATTTTGTTTACTCTATATGAGTTTTTATTTTCGAAACAGTAATTGTTTTTATTTCATGAGGGTAAATATCAGTATTGAGCGTCCCGTATCGCTATAAAAAATTCGACCGGTACACTTTGTTTTTTACAGTATAAAAACCATTTGCGTTGAAATTTAATAGCTCTTTGTCGCATTTTATCCTATATATCGCGATAAAGTTTGTTTAAATGTATATAATATATCCATAAGTCATCAGTATAAAAATAAGCATTTTGTACACTTTTTAGCCTTTCTCTCGTATACAAAATAGTCTTTTGATATTCACTTAAATATTTGTTAGACCATTCATATGACTCAACGTAATCATGGACATGATTATTTTGGATGTAATCCGGATATATATATATATATATTTATATTAACATGGAACTCTATCTATCAATTATATCTGTCGGACCTCGAAAACACCTTTTCCCAAAACTAATGCTGGAAAATATCATCTACTTGGTCTATGCCCAAGACCGACTGTAACTTTCTTATTCGTAATAAAAAGTAAAATATTTATTCAAATAAAGTCGAATCATTTTCCATTTGTTTCTGCCCCTAAATCTTTTATGAAGTCCATTAACCTGGTTGGCAATATATGTAGTTAGTTGTGCATTGTATGTATTTTTAATTAAAATTCCATAATCCAGTTGTTTTTGAAGTTCCGAAAGTATAAAAGTTTATTAATGACCTCGAATCATTACTATTTTATGATATGTACATTAAGCAAATCGTTTTTCTCCAATATCTTTCTGGAAATTTTTTTGTATGTACAATAAGCCATTTAAAGGCCAGTTTGATTAAGTTCTTTTGTCATATGTTGTTTGGAGTGGTTTTCTTTAATAATAAAATCAAGAAGCAAATATTCACAATCTTTTTCTAAAATAACTATTAGCTAATATAATAGGAAGAGTTAGATTTACTTAATGGAAAGAATCTTATTGGTAAATATCCATAAATAATGATTTTGTCTGGCATATATACTGAATGATAGAAAACGATTGTCATTTATATGGCTTTGATGTAATGGAACAATCATTTCCTATATACATTCCTCATGTTACAACAAATTTGGTTCTGACTTCATCAAATCTGTATACATATTTATATGTTCGTATGAATGTGTTTCCATAAAAATAGCAAATTTCTTCTAAAAATATATATATGCAAACAACATCCATTTATCATGTCAAGGTCAATGAAAAAAGATTATTTAAATGTCTTCAACCATTTTCCATAATTGTTACATGGCAAATAAAACAAAAACCTTTTTTACAAAGGCATCATTGTGTACATATTTGCCAGGATAGCACTTGGGCATTCACCTGAACATTGTTAATGCTTATTGGTGTGAAACTTGGAGCGATAAATCTGTTGCCATCAATTTTAAATTACTCTACAAATGGTTAAGCAAACATGTTGACAAAAAATGAAAATGAAAGAAGCAACGTCCACAAACTCTGTTCTATGTATACATAGAATGATTTACAGTGGGTCAAAATGAAGCACAACAGAAAAAAGTACATATTTAATCCTTTAACAGTTCAAGTTGACCTTCGGAAAATAAGGGTAAAAAAGATAATGATGAACTGTCATTTAAAATAACAAGCACTTCATAAAAAATGTATACTCCATGCTCATATTACTGGTTCGTATCGTCTCTATGTTTTATATTAAGATTAGCTAACAAACAAGATTATCTACATAGTCACATGACGGTGGCACTTTTTTTAATGCCTGGATTTCACTATGTAAATTTTTGTTGTCAATTGTTGTCAGTTGAATGAAAACGGGTTGTGGTATAGTATAACTTCCAACACATGGCAAAATTTGGCAACTGAAATGAAATTGCCAACATGTTGGGAATTTTTGCCGTTTGATCTAAATAAAAACCATAGAGACACATCGTGTGTTTTTTTTTTTCAGATTAACTAAAGGCTGCATTTTAACAGACCTTACTACAGACACCTTATTTCCTTTATCAAATATAATAAACAATTGAAACAGATAAACAAATGGATTCAGTAAAATTTTGATGTCGACATCTGTCTGTTAAAAGAGTCACATGTACTTTTAAACAAAATTTATACGACTTTCCTTAAGTAATTTCTGTCGAACGCTGTTGGTGTTAGAAGAGTGAGCGAAAGTAATTGCTACTAGCAATATATGTGGCACCCTTATGATTGAGTTGTACTACAATTTATATTTGGTAAACACCAAATGGTAACCATGGTCTATGTTTCTTAGTTTATCAATCCTAGTTGAGCACATGTGTTTATTTTTTCCTACGAACAAATTTTTTTTTCTAAAAGTTAACGTTTGTTTTCCCTTTTCTGATTTGTTCTGTTCTCTTTTTGTTTTAGTCTTCTGTCATGGCTCTGTTCATTTCTTTGTGACATTTTTTCACTTGACTAACTTTGCTAGGTGGGATTAAATTATCTCCTGTGAGATTTTATAGAATTAACTTATCCAAATAGTGTTTATCCAGACGTTACTTTAGGTGCTATTTGCGTTACTCATAAAGCCATTCTAAGCATTGAGTTTACACGTTGAATAACTTACTTTCTTGTACAAAAATACATATAGACGTAGAAATCAGTGTTGTGGCCAGTTGTAAATTGTTAATGGGGTCTGTCAAATACTTTAGTTGTTCATATTTTACCAAGATATTTGTGGTAGTTACAAGCATCAGCACCATTATAATTCATTATAAAGCATAATTATACAGTATATAGTATAATTAAACTGAAATTATTTTAAAATATATTGTATGAGTATATTTTTTATTATAAATTGTTTAAATATTTTCCAAAATGTAATTTTAAATTGGAAAATAATTCCTTCTGTTTATAAACATTTATTTATTTAATTGCAATATTAGAACAATAAGAATATAATTATTTTATAGTTCAAAAGTTATTACATAATGAAAGTCATAATTAGTAAATTTTTAAAAAATAATAAAAAAATATAAAAATTTAATATTATAAATTTAACAATACAAACGATAAAGGACTGAAAGGAAATGTAAGAAAATAAGACAGCAATTTAGAAAGTTAAAGTTAAGTAAATAAGTAGTTAGAAACGGAAGTATGTAATTGTTTCTAGTAATGTATTCGAAAATTGATTGCTTAAACCAATTTTTCCTTGCAATTAGTTTTGAGTTTGTAGGGCATTAACGAAAGAGAATCAGCTGGTGTTTAGGTGACTGTATCTTGGAATAACAACTGTCATACATCTTGTAGACCTACCGGAATCAATTTTCTCATACAGATACGCGGGTGTTTTCTGGTGAAGTAATTTATATAAAAAGTCCACTAAGTCACAACCAAGTATCATTTTTCTGCACCCTGATATGCTGCTAAACCGCCACAGACCATAGGCATGTCGTGTAGCATTATTAGAAGAGACATGCAGCTCACCAAAGAGTGGGAGTCAAGTTTGCTCTAAGCTTCAGCGACCTATGAAATTAGTGGTACTATCAACTGAGTTATGAATTTTCGTTTAATTTCAATCGGTGTAAAGTTGGAGGACAATCTAAGGTTACAAAGGGTAAGATACACATTACGTGCTACATTATTAATATGATCAAAACATGGCAGGGTGGAGTTAATTTAAAAGCCCAAGTATTTTACCTTTTCCGCAGGGTGGAGTTAATTTAAAAGCCCAAGTATTTTACCTTTACTTAAGAGCATAACTTCCCACGAAAATTCCTGGAAGTAAATCAAAATTAAGTTTTTATCTACTAATTGGTAAAACGGTTGATTTATTTAGATTAAGCAATAGATTATTCACATCTACTCACTTCCCTATTGCCTCTAAGTCTTTGTTAACTTTGCAGCATGTTACGCCGATAGAATCAGTTCGATTCGAGATGAAAAGCTGTAAGTCATCAGCATATGATGAGCGCGGACATATTTGAAAACATTAAAAACATCATTTACAAAAATACTGAATAAAAGAGGTCCAACAGCAGATCCTTGCGGGACCCCAAATATAACCATCTTCATTCAAGATTCCCTATCGCCCACTATAACCTACTGACCTCGCCCGGACAACTAATTTTTCAAAAGAGTAATGGCTGAGTCCTTAGAACCAAAGAGACGTGTTAGGTTATGACAAAGTATCGTAAGATTTACGCTATCAAAAGCCTTCGAAAAGTCCAACAAGCACATAAATGACAAATTCCCAGAATCATATTCTGGTTCAATGTCATCAATAACTTTCAAAGCTGCTGTAGTACAGCTATGGATAGAACGAGATCCGGATTAAGCCAGAGTTCATTAGTATTAAGGTATTCGGTAATTTGCTTTGATATAACAGACTCAAATATTTTCGACAGATCAGTAAGAATGCAAATTGGGCCATAGTCGCTAGGACAGGTGGCAGAAGAAACCTTTGCCACAGGAATTACCAATTTTCCAATACCCTTCCAAATTTCTCAATATTCTTCCGTAATTGACCTGATGGTAAGTATGTGTCAAGCCCTCGAGCAAAATAATTCCTCTTTGCT
This sequence comes from Cordilura impudica, assembly GCA_963682025.1. Lineage (NCBI taxonomy): Eukaryota > Metazoa > Arthropoda > Insecta > Diptera > Scathophagidae > Cordilura > Cordilura impudica. Next base: position 173,741,451 of record OY821520.1, on the reverse strand, counting down.
TGAAGAGTAACCAATTTGGTCTGATTTCTATAACCAAGGTATGGTACGGTTACCATCCCAGTATTGTTATTGATTCAAAACCTATAAAAACGACATACACTAAAAAAATTTTAAATTAATTGTTACTCATATTTGACGGGTATGAATTAAGATATTAAAAATAGTGTTCCATAAACATTGTACAGTGGTATGAAAATTTCGTATATATTGCTTTTTTATAAAAACGGTTTCTATTATAGAAAATAACATTTACTATCAATAAAAATTTTTATTATTCTATTGTGAAACTAGAAACCCCATAAATTCACCCGAAGGCTGTTTAGAGCAAAGAGAAATACATAATTGTGAGTACATATTTTAATATAACCAATATTAATATATCAGAAAGTAAAATGTTGATCCACAACAATTGTGATCGGCACAATGATGCCCGATTTACCATATTTTCAATACCCACTTGTCTGAAATAATGACAAACAATATTATCATAACCTTACCGGTCAATGGTCTATTTTGTGAATGACGGATGAACGGACAACCAGACAGACAGTCAAATGGACATCGCTATATCGACTCGGAATGACAAACTAATACATACCTTCTGCACAGTGATGTGGAGGGTATAAAAATACCACTCCGTTTTGAATGGTTGAAATTTCTATTCTGGCTGAATTTTAACTCATTATAAATTGAATGTAAACAATATCAAAAGCGGTAACAAGAATGCATGTGTTGTGCTAGCGCCATCTTCCGGTGATAAACGAAACCACAAGAAACAATTCGTTTATTTTGAACATCAATATCAAGTTTTTCTGAATTCCATTAATTACTTATAATTTTTTTTTCATACGTATTTTGGATTTAATAAAATATATTGTTTCCAGATTTGCACTCTTCTGCATTTTGGCGATTTGTAATTCTCAACGAAGCAAGCGATGTTTAAAAAAATTTATATTTTATGTTCTTAATAAAGCAGAAACCTTAGGACACAATTATAACTAAAACGCATATTGTAGTAACAAAGATATAAGTTTCAAAATAGTTTTATACTTTATTTTGGTATATTGGAAAAATCTTAAATAACATATATTTTTGTTTGCATTCTCATTAGGTTAGTTTCAGCTTAGCCATATAAATTTAACTTTTTGACAAATAAACTACCCTACAAGAACAGTGACGGTCATTTGACCAGTCATATGACTGTCAACTACTGACTGCAACTTCAGTCATCGCGTAGAACAAAGTTTCTATCATTTCATTAAGGCCAATATGCAAAAACTGACCGAAACATTTACTTTTTTAGCTGTAATTTTTAATAAAATGTCAGTGCATTACCTTAATAAGTTCATTTGTTGATTGCGCATGTATTACCATTATATTTATTACAAATCGATTTAAGAAACTGTGTCAGTGTAGTTTCACACATTTGTGTTTCTTGTGTATTATCTTCCAACATCATAAAAAGTCCATCAATAATATCAAATAGATTACCATATTTTCTGGTATAGAATTCACAATCGAAATCCAGGATATAACATATTGTCGTACAATATAATTCTTTACATAAATGCGTTCCTTAAGAAGAGGTATAAAAGCTTCTATACTGAAAGTTTGTGAAGATTCTATAACAATATCTTTAAGTAAACGATCCAACAGGAATAGGCCACAAGACGCCAGCAGCAAATAAATCGGGGAAGAAGGGTATGGACGTGCTACCACGTTATACAAGGATCACACGCAAAATACCGGACACGTAAATCTTGATCGTTTAAACAATTGAGAATGGGACTAACGAATACACTGACATATTTTGAAGAGTCCTAAAGAAACAACAAAAATTTACTTGAACTTTTAATTTAATTACTACTTACATTTCCTAAACCTAAATTTGTAGCCGCAAAACCAATTTAACCTCCCTTTCTTTTATTAGAATCCCGGGAGGAGGCAAAGTCATAGACATCACCTCTATAAGTTTTCGCGTTTGGGCAGTTATTTTTCATATTAAACTCTAACCATTCTGTGTGCGATATCACTTGAATCATTTAAATAATCAGCTTTTTTTCAAACATATATGTATAAAGCATTAAATTTATTTATGTCTATATTTTTGTTTATTTTAACAATTTAAGTTAACACTTCACAATTAATTTCACTTTCCGACAGCCAATAATGAATAATACCCGGTAATTCACAAATATTGCTGTTTAACGACAGTCATATGTTTTTCAAATAGAAAAAACTGCAAGTAGGCTAGTACAAAAATTGTTTATGTGTTAGTTTCGGTCATTCATTTCTTGTAGGGTATCTACTGCTTTTCGTTAGTGAAGATGGTTGGCTAAAGTTTTTGCTTTATTAAAAGTAAAAACATTTGATGCTGATACTTCTAATGTGCAACTCAATCATTAAAATGATATAGATCGAAAATAAGAAATAGAAAATAAAAAATTAAATTCAGTACGTTTATTTTATGTCCTGCAACATCTGCTATATCATTTTTGGCGGCTTTCTTATAGGAAAATGGTAACAACTTAAAAGTTTTTACCTTATTTTTAAAAATTCCGTTGCCAAAAAAAATGTTAATAATAACGGTTGAATACCGCGATCAGTAGCGCGATTCAGTAACTTCTTTTAACGATAATCGATAAAGAAAACAACAAAATTATCGATTTTGGTATTCAGTAAACTTAAACGATATTCGCTATTGTTAAAGTCAGCTGTTTTTGTTATCTAAACGACAACAATTTATGTGTTGTTTATTCAATCGTTAAAAAGTTAAATTTTTAGGTTGAAATGTCGTCATACATAAATAAAAATCATAAAATAATGAAAATATTTTGCTTTGATTATAAAAACTTTTTATATAAATAACAAAATTAAATAGCGTATTCAATTCATTATTTTATATTCAAATATATAAACAAAAATATTATAAGAAATAAAGAAATTAAGCATAAACATCAAATCATCCTGTCAAACACGAAGTGATTTCTTTTTTTTTCTATTCTTCTTTGTGTTTTTCGCTTATTTTGACAGAGATGCCACTCGTTTACAATATAAATAAATAGAAAAACAGATTTGTCGACCATCGTTAAGGTGTAGTTAGTGAATCACTTAATCGTTAATGCAAACAACAACAGCTGTCGATATATTTTGCGATTGTCGGATCGTAAAAATTTACAGAATCCCAATACATTTCTCAACAAACTTGGAATACTATTCGTGAAATAAGAATTGGAAATGCGAATCACAATATTGACTGCCAAGTAGATGCAAATATGCATAACAGAACGTTTACTAATGTACCTGCAATTCAAGCATATTACACTTTTTTAATTTTTCTCAGACACACCCAATACGGGATAATCGGCGAACATTTTCAATTTTCTTCCGTTACTCAAAATGACGTCATTTCAACGTGCTCTTAAATAAAATCAAATGCAATGAGGAGTGATAAATTACACCCAAAATTTATAAGATTACTTGTACCCTTGATTTTGCCTTATGTTACTCATCTGTTAATACTATTAAACTGGAAACATGCAAAAATTGTGCCATTACCTAAGTCAAATGGAGAATTCAGACCTATAGCCATTTTGTGTTGCCTATCGAAAGTTTTAGAAAAATTGTTGTATAAACAAATGATTTCGTACACATAATACTCATAATTTCGTCAGAGCCATAGCTGCGTTACGGCCGAAGTTAGTGAGAACATACGGCAAAGATTGGAAAATGGAAATATTAACTTTTTAGTGCTTCTAGACCATTCGATACGGTAGACCATTATATAGTCATTGGAAAACTAAAACACTTTTTAAACTCTTTCTTTTAACTCATACTCTCTGTCTGTCTGTCTGTCTGTCTATCTGTCTGCCATGGGTGGACCCCATTCCCCCTTATCCAATTGATTTGAAACTTGGCCCATAGTCTTGTCGTGACTACAGATTAATTTTGGGGTAGCCACGCACCGTCACGCATGGTGACGCACAGTCACGGAGTGATCTAAATGTCATTTCCCCTCATCCGATCGATCTCAAACTTGATCCATACAATTGCTGTGAAAAAAAGATTAACTTTGACTTGGTCACGCACAGTCACGCACAGTCACGCACAGTCACGGAGTGATCTAAATGTCATTTACCCTCATCCGACCGATCTGAAACTTGGTCGATATAATTGCTGTAAATAAAGATCAACTTCGACATAGTCACGCGCACTCACGCATAGTCACGCACAGTTACGGAGTGATTTAAAACCCATTTTCCCTTGTCCGATGGATCTGAAACTAGACTTGTTGTGGCCAAAGATTAATTTTAAGGTAGTTACACACACAGTCACGCACCTTCGCGGAGATATTCAAAACTCATATGCATAAGGAAAGAAAGCGTTTTAAAAAAACTTTGTTTTTATGGGTTAGATTATTTAGATTTACGGTCACATCAACCAAACTTATCTCATCATAACCTTCAAACCGCACACAGTCAGTGTTTTTAAACGGTGTATAGTCAGATAGATTATCTCTTACTAGGGGAGTGCCCCAAGGCTCTATTTTAGGTCCACTATTATTTTTCCTGTACGCAAATAATTGGCAAACAACTCACCAACTGTAAAATACATTTATACGCAGATGGCGTCCCACTCATTTTAAGTAGCCCAGTTCAGAATATTGCTTCAGGCAAAACCCCTCTAAATGACGACTTAAACAGAGTATAACTTTGGGCTAATGCTAACGAACTCTGCTTGAATCCCCGGAAATCTATATGCATATTAATACGAACAAAACGTTTAACTCCCACCATTCCTGAAGATATTGTTTTAAACGGCCAGAAAATTGAAATTGTTAATACGGCGAAAAATCCTGGGATAACTTTCAATAGCAATTTGATATGGACGGATCATATAAATTTACCTGTTGGTCAAACTTATGTAAAACTACGAACTGTCTGATCCACACAGTATTTAGCCCCTTTAAGAATAAGGGCTTAACTTGCCAAGACGTGCCTGATTCCTTCCCTGATGCATTGGTGTGAACTATTTGGAAACTGTTAGTAATAGGAGACTAAATGTCTTGTTTAATAATATTTTTGATTTTGATCATGATTCCTCTGTTTCCAGAATCTCTTGATAATCTGTTGAAAATTCGACTCTAACATTTTTGCATAAAATAATAAAGAACCAAACCCCAAAATATATATTTGATAAATTTTTTCCAATCGCCAAGAACCGAAATATTATAATAACCAAACATCAATAAATAGTATCTGAATGGCAGTTTTATGTCCATGCCGCTCGTCTTTGGAACAATATTCCACTAAGTCAAAACTTTTTTGTTTGACTTGTTTCAAAAGTCTATTTTTTGATCAATATTGTTATATTATTACTAAGTGTGTTATGTTAATAATTAATAATATTATAAAAGGTTTTATTTGTAACGCAACGTTCCTGTACTATAAACACAAGACTCTATCTTGTTGTAAAGGAATAGAAATAAATAAATATATAAATAAATAAAATTAATAAATTCCAAGACATACAAATATTTTTTTTTTTTAATAATAAAATAAGATAATATATTTTAAGAAAACCCCAGGTATAGTCAGACTTATTTTATTAGATTTTTTAATACGAATAATTTAATTAATAACCTATTTCGTAATACTGGTGAAAACGCAAGTCATAAAAATTGCTTCTTGTTTGAAAAAATCAAATAATTATAGAATATAGTTATTTTTTGTGAATTCTCTGACACGTGTCGTTTCTTTTTCACATCACTTTCGTGCACAATTATTATTTTGAAATGGATTTACAACAGTACCTTTATAAAAAAAAAATAATAAAAAAAAAGTCCCTAAATATATATATTTTTACCTCTTAAAGAAATTGAGTTGCAAGAGGATATTTATGTAGAATACAAAGAAACACAAACTTTTCGTGTACATTTTTAAACTTATTATTACTTTTTCCTGCTCACCCGGTAGGTGAGTAGGTAGCGTGCTCGCCTATCATGCGGGGGTCGTGGGTTCGATTCCCACCAGAGGCTTTGGTGTGTCGCTGCAAAAAAAAAAAAAAAACAAAAATTAGAATCTGCAGACAAGCCACTCGGCTTCGCGGAACTAGGCTTTAAAAAAATAAATAAAATGTCTTTTATTAGCTTTGGGTCATTTGTCTTCTTATTTTATTTAGAAAAATATAGATAGTTTTTATACATAAAATAATTTTATAACAAAATTGGTTAAAAGTTGTTTTAATTTATATTCGCGAGCAATAAGCAGATAATTGCACCAGAGATATATCCCAATGGATTATTTTTCTCCCAAGAGCACTGAAAAATAATAAATAAAAAAATATTCGAATTATTTTTCTTAAATTCTAAGTAGTCGTTCCATCGATTTTAATAAAAAAAACTCGTTTTCGGTAATTTTTACTTAAAAATATCTTAAAATCCAAAGCTGGCCTTGGCAAATAATGGGTTAACGTTCCGAATTTATCCCAAATTTTAGAAACGGAAGTTCTAAATATTTGGTTATTATACAGTTTTTGAGATTTTACAAATAATTTACTTTTTTTTTTTTTAATAAGTGAAAAAACATTTGGAAATATTTACATGTAGGTAAAAAGATAGGGAAAAAACCTTTAAGAGCGTCGCATCTAAAAATTCAGCAGCCCTTACAAAATATTTGAATTTTTTTAATAAATTGTCTTTTAATAGCTTGGGGTCATATGTGACCCCAATTCCAAAAGGGTTAATGGGGTCATTTTATTTCTTCCGAAACCCTAGGCTATTAAGATAAAATATAACATCTAAAAGTAGAAAACTGATGAATTTTTAATACGAAGTATTTAAAAAGAGTAGTTACAGAATATTTTACAAAAATTCCATTTTTCTCGAAATCCGCAAAAATAAAATCCTTGTCAAAAAAATTCTAGCATAGAAATTTACTTAAAAACTCACACAGTTAATCTGTAACATGTATTTAACAAAACCTTAAAGTGCCAGATCCATTTTTTTAAATTTTGTTAAAGAAAATTTTTTAAAATTTAAAAAAGGAGTTTTAAAAATTTTATCACAAAATTTTTCATTTTAGGTCTCAATGCGCAATAGGTTAACAACGATCAGCGATCACCAAAGAAATAAATATTTCCTATTAAAAAAACACAGTTCGTTCATTTTATACAATTTTAATAATTGAATTTTTTTTTTAATTTATACGAGTATATATAGTTTAACTAGCTGTACCCGTTGAACTTCGCTCCACTTAATATTGATTTTATTATAACTCTTCTGTTATGAATCCCAATCATCATTAAAACTCCAATTCATTGAAATTGGCAATATTGCCTACAGTTGGAGTTTTGTTTGGTAAATAAAAGAAAGTTGTTTCTAATTTAATTTAATTAAATGTATATGTAACATGCATTTAACAAAACCTTAAAGTGCCAGATCCATTTTTTTTAATTTTGTTAAAGAAAATTTTTTAAAATTTGAAAAAGAAGTTTTCAAAATTATATCACAAAATTTTCCACTTTCGGTCTCAATGCGCAATAGGTTAACAACGTGGTAATAAAACAATACTTCATATCTGATTACTTATAAGTATAGAGACAAAAAAATTATGGCTTTAATCAATTTCTCAAAGTTAAAAAAAATGGTATCAAATTTCATGACCTAGTTTTTTTTTGGCACAAAAATGGAATTTTTATTCGATTTGAATTTGTATAGCTTTTTGAAAAGATAATTTAATACTGATCCCGATTCTTCCAACAACTTGTCGGCAAAGATAAACTATAGAACGAAATTTAGGTAAAATCTCAAAAAATTCATATTTTCCCCACATAAACACTTGAAATTTTCAATCGATTTCCGTCGCAACTTTTCTATCCGATTGTCCCCAAACTTCACATTTATTAGTTTTATATTGAAAGGAAACAAACTGAACCCCGCCTATCCCCAAAATCGCATTTTCATTTTTTAGGACCACTCTAACGAATATTTTGTATAATCTCTCCATATAGTATTTACATGTACTAGCAGGTTCCAGCGCTCAAAATTCGAGTGCAATTTCTAGGCAACTTTATTTTTCAACTTAGCCAATTCGCAAACCAACACTTTTATGGGGTATTATTATTTTGAATGAAGATAACAAAATCATTAACAAATTTAATAAAACACACATAGCATATGTATAATTTTATGTATATGTTAGTAGCAACTTTAAATGCAATTTACTTAAAATAAAGGAAAAAATTTAAAAAGCTGTAAATCTGCAAAACGGCTAAAAAGTAATACCTATCAAATGATATACGTTGGGTCGAAATCGGAATAAAAGGGTAGAACAAAACATCGGTCAAAAGAAATCGCCTAGCATATTAATATTATAGATAGATACTCGTATTTATATATTTTTTTAATCTTATATATATTTATAAAAATTAAAATTTGTGGTTTTGTTTGTGGATTTGGCATTAATATGTGCCTAAAGCATAGGACCGATCTTCTTGAAATTTTCACAGTGTGTAAGATTGTGTCGGGAAAGTAAATTTGGCTATATTTTTTAAATATATGAAGTGGGCTTATCACCTCCCACATATAAAAATTTTTTAACATCATATACCTGGATCTCTATGATAGTAAGAGTTCTGAAACTTTGTAGGAGTACATAAGTTAGTAATGTGAAAATTCTGTTCAAAAATGGGCGGGCAGTGGGCGTGGCACCTCCCATGCATGGCAAATACATATTATCATAATTAAAAACAAAAATATTCACTAGAAATAAGTTATATGCCAAAATAACCTTTGCCGGGTCAGCTAATATTTAATAAAAATCTTTGCTAATTCTATTATACTTTGCAATAACCTGTTAAAGTTTCAAAGCTTATGATCTAAAAAATTCGCAAATAATGTCATATAAAAATTATATCGTTTACAAAACTTAATTACTTTTGCAGATTTTTTCCTCCAGCAATAATAACACTTATTCCCTACGTCCGTGGTAATTTCATACATTTGCTTATCTATAAAAAATATCGCATCCTAACTAAAAGGTAAACACACACATGCATAAATATTTATGAATATTCCTATGTATGTATATGAATGTTTATATGAGTATTTATTTATGTACATACAATATTTCATAGTATGAATATAAAAAAGAATTTAGCTATTGTACAACAAAAAGTGTTTAAAAAACAAAAGTGGATTTAAATAAATTTCGAAAACAAACATTTTTTATGTGACATACGAGTAGATTGTATTTTTCTCAAATAGATACCCGTAACAAAGTTTTGATCAAAATATTATTTCGTTCGAATTAAAGTTCCTCAATAAAAATTTAATAATTTCAAGTGGAAAGAATTCATTTTTATATATAAGATTATTGTTAAAGCACAAATTCTATCAAAATATTTTATTTAACAATAAGAATCATCAAGTGCATCAAGTGCAGCAGAGCTGACCAACATGAGTTTTTAAATGTACAACAACTACATATGCATAATTTCTCATAATGATACCCTAAGACATACATATCTTAAACACTGACTGTCAATATACAAAGCTACGATGACATTATAATGCTAAACTTTTCTCTAAATATTTGACAGTCGAACCACACCTATTAAATTAACATTGAAATAAAAACAGAATAATGTTGAATTTACCTGATTATAGTTGTATGTGTATGGTCGCTGGAATACTTCTAACTAGCATTTACGTAAATAATTTAATGTGTATAAGCAAACAATGATGAAATTTGATTCTATAGTATGGAGTAGAGTTCGCCTACAGCGAACACAGCTTTTAAACTTAGAACTTAGACAATCTCCTTGGTATCGTTAACTGAACAAATAATTGCTAGCTTGGAAGCAGTTTTGTGTGTAATAATTTTTTTTAAGACAACTACAATTAATATACATAGATGTTTCAACTCGATCGCGAAAAAGGTTCCTATATTAAAATGTTTTTTTCGTTCAGTTTTGGACTCTTCTATTATTTAAACAATTTTTAAGGGGTGCAGCTAATGTTTGGGACATAATCTATAATATTAATAAGCTAGGCGATTTCTTGTGACCGATGTTTTATTCCACAGTTTCTCCCGATTTTGACCAAATGTATATTATTTGAAAGGTACTCCTTTTTAGCTGTTCACCAGACTTACAGATTTTAAAATTTTTGCCTTTGTTTTGAGTAAATTGCATTTAAAGTTGCCACTAACACATTCATAAAATTATACATATGCTATGTGTGTTTTCTTAAATTTGTTAATGTGTTTGTTAATGAGTTTGTTATCTTCATTCACAATAATAATAAGCCATAAAAGTGTTGGTTTGTGAGTTGGCTAAGTTGAAAAATAAAGCTGCCTAGAAATTGCAATCCAATTTCGAGCGCTGGAATCTGCTAGTTACTATTATTTTTAAATAACTGTAACTTTTTTTATTATAATTTGAAAGAAATAAAAATTTATATCAACCATTCCATGAGAGATCATCCATATGACTGCTTTGAGACGTTGGGACTTTGAATTTTCATAATATTGTGCACACAAGCACTGTATGAGATTATTTAGAGATTTCAGTTGCCAATCCCAATAAATTAAAAAAAACTCGTAAAATTATATTGTTTCTTGATATTTTCGAATGGGTATAACTTTTCTTCAGTTAGAAATTAATTTTAAAGAAATATATAACTCTGCGCTAATAATATAGTTAAAAGAATTCAAAGTTGAAATTTTATTTACAAATATTAAGACATAATTATTTTTGTAATCAACATATTTTCTATAATATTAAATACACTAAAATATAAGTTGCATATCCACAGACATTGCTTCGTCATTTTATTTGATTTTTGGCTTTCTCGATCGCACAGGAATGAAATGGTTTAAAATTTTCAGCTGTTATATAAAGCGCAATCATTTATGGGGTCCCCGAAAACACTTTGATGTATTAGTTCTATTTCTTTAAGTATTTCACTCAATTTCTATTTAATTCTAGCTTTACCCGGTGATCTTCGATCCACTTAATATTGATTTTATTATAACTCTTCTCTTATGAATCCCAATCGTCATTAAAACTCCAATTCATTGAAATAGGCAATATTGCCTACAGTTGGAGTTTTCTTTTGTAAATAAAAGAAAGTCATTTCTAATTTAATTTAATTAAATGTATTTTATTTATACGAACTTATCTATTAATCTAAATATATATATAAATGATCTAGTAGATATGTAGATAAAAATTAAATAATATTCAATTCAGAGCTTTTTGGTAAACTATGTTTTTTGTTTTGTTTTGTGGCGCGTAAACAAATAAAAACAAGTAAGAAAATTATAGTCGGTCTAGACCGACTATACGATACCCTATACCATGCGTTTAGAAACCGTATCTCCTAGGCCCAACTAACTGGACATAGAAAATTAGCAAAAACCAAATTTGAGTGGGATTTTTATTAATTTTTTTGGCTGCAGACATGAAAAAGTTCATATCGGATGATATATCTATATGGGGACTAGGTCCAAAAATGGACCGATCCTGACCATGGTTGGTAAAGTCTCTTGTATTTTGCGAAAATATATACAAACAAAATTTGAGAAGAATCAGTGCAATATTTTTATTTTTAATAGATTTAAGTGAAGATCGGGAAGCAGCTCTATATGGGGCCAAAGGGATCATTTTTGGACTACTCATTAATGGATGTATTGAACGCATACAAACCCAATTTGAGTAAGATCTATATGACAATTTGGATCTTATGGCAATTTATGTCGATTTCATAGGGGTAATTTGTATGGGGGCTAGGTCTGCACATGGACCGATCCTCACCAATTTCAATAGCGTTCATCCCATGGCCGATAAAAGCTTATATACCAAATTTCATCAAAATATATTCATATTTGCGACCTGCAGTTTGATTAAAAACTTTACATGGACACACAGACGGACGGACGGACGGACGGACGGACGGACGGACGGACATTGTTAAATCAACTCAGAAAGTGATTCAGATTCGATCGGTATAATTAAAGATGGGTCTAGGTCAAATATTTTTGGTTGTTACAAACAGCAGCACAAAGTCATTATACCCAAACCACATAGTGGTATAGGTTATAATAACGGCTTGCCGACACGCGAACACGCAACAGGTAGTTGCCTGTGCGAGAAATACGGAACTCTACGTTAATACCGCAAACTTCTACGGACTGGCCTTGTGATTTGTTAATGGTCATCGCGAATGCCAGACGAGAGAGATTTTTCACAACCAATCGCGTTTCATTGCAAAGTCGAGGTTGGTTGATGTTACGCAACATGATGATGACAGAGCCGACTTTCAGGTGGTAATCCAGGCAATTCCAATGAATTCGAGAATTCTGAGGGATAGTTGACTGCTTCATTTGGGTTGATAATTGTGTCGAGCGATTTGAGTGGAAATAATTGCCCCGGAATGAAACTTTGAATAGTTGTATTGAGATCATCGACATCTTTGTTTTTAGCCGCCAATATGGCTCGTTCACTCAGTCCATTATGGTTTTTGAAGTTTTGCTCAATGGTCGGAAAGACGTGTTGAGTGAGCTCCTTCTTTGTTTCGGTCAACTGGAAGAAATCAGTTGGCAACGTTATTAATCCGGTCGAAATGTCAACTGCGATTTTCCCATTACCAATGTAAAGCAATTGTTTCGAAAACATATCTGCAGTTTGATAATGTTACAGAAAAACTCGCATGTTAGTCATTAATCGGATGGTCTTTACATATCTTCACAAAACTGATGATTTCATGCATGTACTTAGTTCGTCCGCTGCAGTTGATCGTTGAATAACAGGAAGAGTCTGACGAAAATTACAGGATAATAGAATCACGGCTCCATCAAAAAGGGTATTGTTGTTACGAAGATCTTTTAGTGTTCTGTCCAGTGCCTCTAGGGACCTTTTGTGGGCCATCGTACATTCCCCCCAAATCATCAATTTGCATCTCTGTAAAATCTTTGCCATTGCACTATTTTTTGCTATGTTGCAGGTTGGTGTCTCGTTGATTTGCATATTTAGTGACAATTTCAAAGCCGAATATGCAGTTCGTACGCCTTCTAGCAAAGTAGCTGCTATTCCAGCGAAGCCAGTGCCAGGGCAACTTCATGCTCTGATTTAATCGACGCCAAAATCAAAGATATTAAAAAAGTTTTTCCAGTTCATCCGGGAGCATCCAGGAAGTGTATGCCACCAGTTTCATTGTTACAGCTTCCATCAATGAGTCGTACGCAGTTTTTTGTTGTTGATTTAATTGAGGAACATTTGTACGAACTGCCTCAATTACTGCCTCTTAATCACGGTATTTCATTCGTAAATCAGATGGATTAGCCAGATTGCAAGTTGACAAAATGATAAAAGAATAAAATTCTAATTTGTTGTGGATATGCTCAAGCAATCCAAATTATTGAAATGCTTCACGATAAGGGGCGCATAACTGTCCATAAAGAGTTCTTTAATAAATAAATGACTTTTGACTATGAACATTAATCAAAAGCAAGTGAAAATGAAAACACTGATCATTATTTCGTTGAACTGTGTAAATTCGACATAAAGCATCAGTTTCAAACATACTTCGCTGACCCCGAAGAGGTATGACTTGCCTTCGATGTCGAAAATCCTTTGTTGATGCATTCCAAGTATAATATGATTGAACCTGTGCATAAAGCAATATTCTTGCAAATGAATCTTCTTTGCACAATTTGAAAAATGCGTTAAAAATTGTATTTGGTGGAGCAATTTCTCTTTGTCCTACATTTGTTCATTAAAACAAATACGCAGACCAAATCAACACCTAAATGTTGAATACTCTACCCGACCGTTTCATGTATTGCAAAAGAGAGTATACGTCACACTGCTTCATTACTTCGATATGTACCATTAATCGATACGCGTAATAATGCATAGCGCTAACCTTATTATCAGTTACCGCACCTGCCAGTAAAAGAAATAAAAAAAAATTCCATTATGATTTCACACATTTCATATGGGAAAAACACACCATCACAAAAGTGAGCGTAAAACGCATATGCGTTGATATTTTTCGATGTTCTTTCCTTTCAAACCATCAGTGAAGGTAGACCTTTCCAACGCACAAATTGGTTTGTAAATCGGTTGAGTGGTTCCCGAGTTTTAGCGAGACTAACACACAGCGTTTGATTTTTATATATGTAGAAATATGTAGATTTAAATGTGTTCAAAACTATTTGGAGAATTTATCGAGAATATATGATTTTTTTAAACTCTTCTACATTGACGATTTTTTTTTTTTTTTTGCAAAATTTCTCAATACACTGACGCGAATTTTATTAAGAAACAAGTATGAGTATTAAATTCGGCGGTGCCGAAACTTTAACACCTCCTTCCGTGTTCTGAATACATTATTGTAACCAAGATTGTTAAGTCTAAGAGACAAAAATTGCTAGATTTCAAATTATCATGGCTAGACTTTTTGCAATATGCATATGCATATTTTCCACTATTTTTACTTTTATATATGAAATTTTATCATAGTCTCTTATGTTTTTTATATGTCTGTCCCCTGTTATTGAGCCTAGAGGATCGAAGTACAATACCATACTGCTGCAGATTATGTCTAAGTAGTACGATCTACTCGACCTATTGCAGACAGGAAAATGATTTCAACAGACAGACAGACGTCGAAGGATCGACTTCTCCTTTTATAAGGATCAAGATCATATATAGTGGATGGGGTCCCCGGAATTTATTTCTAGGAGTTACAAACGGGTTGACAAACTGATGTATACGCTCTGCACAGTGGTGTGGAGGGTATAAAAAAATGGGCGTTTTGTCCATTTGAATCGATCGAAATGAATCATTAGGGAAACTTGTAAAATCTCAATCGGCCATTCGAGGCGTTATAACCAAGCTGCATTGTAGAACATATAATTCTTTTTTTTCATCAAATGATACTCTGATGTTCGTATAAATTACATGAGATGATGCAAAGATGTGTGTGTGTGTATTTGTGTGTGTATGTGTGATTCTTTAAGATAGAAAATGTAATGTATTATTTACAACTTCATTTAGTATGCAAAACAGGATGAATTTTAAAATTGAATGTTGTGTTACTTGTGTGAATGTTTGTACGTTCGTTCCTTTGTTTTGTTTCATTTGACGAATCTTTGTACGACTATGATGCTGTGATTATACTGTGTGATATTGTCAACAAAGCTTAAGTCGTACTATCTGCAGCAGAGTTTCTCATAATATTTTTTACAGCATCAACGAATCTTGCTTTTACCCGAAAAAGCTGCATAACAGTCAACTTGAATCCTATTGGGATTTTATCGATCTGTTAAAAATAAAATATTTCCATTGCCGCCGCGACTTCTTAAAAACAAATTTTTTTTTATATATGTTTATTACATCCATAAATCAGTAGGATAATTTTACGTCATACCACCCATATTAACCCTTTCTCGACCTAACCTAAACTGTATTTAACGAACCAACATTTCTAAACAAAAGTGTCATCAAAAATATTTTTTCTCAATTCCTTCAACGAAAAAATCCATGGGACATATATATCCCATTGGTCGTCAACGGTCAAAATTAGTGATCAACTAATTTACTGCGCTCAAAGCAAGTCAGTAGTTTGTACTAAAAATGGAGAGGAAAATCGGACAAACGCAATATGTTCTTTTGTAAAAAAAACATTTTTTTTCACAAAAAACCTTACTTGCTTCGAAGATTACCATAATTGTTTTTGTATTTTTGCGATATTTAGAATTAACCTTTTTCTAAGTCTTTTGATTTATAGTTTAATTAGTTGTTGATTTAATATTATGAATTTTTTTAATTTAATAAAAATATACAACTATAAATTGGACATATATGTATGTCTCGTACTGAATTTTACTGAATAATAAACCGATTCCAAATATTTTGGTGTTTCTAAAAACCATATATACTGGTTCATGTTAAATCAAAACTTTAATGTTTTAGGTTCAATAACATCCGAATTGATGATATCCAAATATGATCCGAATTAATGATATCCAAAACATAATTTTAGATCTTGGGGTCACCGTCTTAGGTCCTGAGAATACATGTGCCAACTTTTTTGATATGGTATGAAAGCTAAAACTATCCTCTACCGTCTCAATTCAGTTTAGAAAATATCGGTTGGTGTGGAAAATATAAGAAAAAATAAAAATGGGACATAAATGTCCCATTGGTCGTGAAAGGGTTAAGCTGCTTCCCCATCTGCACTTACATACAGAAACTTATCTATATACATAAAACAGGATGTGTGTATGTATGTAAAGTATGGACTCCAAAACGGCTGGGCCGATTTTGATGAAATTTTCAGGGAATCTTCAGAATATTCAGGCGGGTGACACTATGAAGTCTGATTTTTGATTTTCGGTTTGTGGGCGGAAGGGCGTGGCAAAATCCAATTTTCATATTGTACCACCAATGACATATATGTACATATATTTATTTTTTTTTTGCTTTTTTTATTTTATTTTTTTTTTTTTGAAAGCCGTTGTCATGTTTTTCAAAACGAGATATCAAACTCTTAAATCGGTTATGTAGTTCCGAAGATATTAACAAAAAATCTATGTTAATAATGATCCACTATCAAAATTTTAAAACTTTCGAAATGTTGCATTCAAAAAACTGAGTTTTCGGTTTATTTACAAAATATTTACATCATTCGATAACACAAGATATTCCGCGCTTACTAAGGTGCAACATCTTATATATAAAAGTGGTTGTTTGTATGTATGTTACGTATGGACTGCAAAATGTCTGGACCGATCTTGATGAAATATTCAGTGAATCTTCAAAATAACCTGGCGGGTGAAACTGTAAAGTCTGATTTTTGAATTTTGTTCTGTTGGCGGAGGGACGTGTCAAAGACTATATATAAAAACAAATGTACCGATGTTGATGGAAAATAGCCTGGCGGTGACACTGTGAAGTCTGATATTTGATTTTTGGTCTGTGATCGGAGGGGCGTGACAAAATCAAATTTTAATGTTGTGCCTAGATATCTGCTAACACTTTCGGGAGAGTTCGTGCTTTACTTTTGTCCGACACTGTATTAAAATTTAGATGCAATATAAAAACCATATGTTTTCTTAGGGCCAGCAACGCGGACCGGGCCCAGCTAGTATTATATAAAGTGAGAAAAATATAAGTGACTATGCAAAATATGATCTCTTTCATATATGTCGGCCACATATTTTTAACAATGACGCTTATTCTGGGGGTTCGTCTGAAGTTTTCCAGGGGTCCACCGAATTACATAAAACTTTCTATAAAATATAATTTAAAAAAAAACAAGTAAGAAAATTATAGTCGGTCTAGACCGACTATATGATACCCTATACCATGGTTTAGAGACACTATCCAAATTTGAGTGGGATTTTTATTAATTTTTTTGGCTGCAGATATGAAAAAGTTCATATCGGATGCTATATCTATAAAGGGACTAGGTCCAAAAGTGGACCGATCCTGATCATGTTTGGTAAAGTCTCTTGTATTTTGCAAAAATATGTACAAACAAAATTTGAGAAGAATCAGTGCAATATTTTTGTTTTTTAATAGATTTAAGTGAAGATCGGGAAGCAGCTCTATATGGGGTCAAAGGGATCATTTTTGGACTACTCATTAGTGGATGTAATGAACGCATACAAACCCAATTTGAGTAAGATCTATATGACAATTTGGATCTTATGGCAATTTATGTCGATTTGATATGGGTAATTTGTATGGGGGCTAGGTCTGAACATGGACCGATTCTCACCAATTTCAATAGCGTTCATCCCATGGCCGATAAAAGCTTATATACCAAATTTCATCAAAATATATTCATATTTGCGACCTGCAGTTTGATTACAAGCTTTACATGGACACACAGACGGACGGACGGACGGACATTGTTAAATCAACTCAGAAAGTGATTCTGATTCGATCGGTATAATTAAAGATGGGTCTAGGTCAAATATTTTTGGTTGTTGCAAACAGCAGCACAAAGTCATTATACCCAAACCACATAGTGGTATAGGGTATAAAAACAAGTAGGTATGCCATCTATTCATGATGAGATGATTACAAGCTTTTATAACACGTTGAACGCATGTATATCCGTAACGGTTCCTATGATTCCAACCCATAAAAAGATTGATCCACCATGTAATAATAATTATTTGGCCAAATTCAAAAATACAAAGAATAAAATGTATAAAAAATACAAAAAGTCTGGATCCCCCATCGATTTCAGCAAGTATTTGATTGCTAGATCAGAATAAAATATTGAAAATAAAAAGGCTTGCAATATCTACTTAACTCGTATGAGACATAAAGCGGAATTCAAAATCATTTTACAATTTTGTTAATTTCAAACGTCGATTACGAGAATATCTTATTTCTTTGAAATTTGGATCAATTTCAGCCGATGATTATTTTTCAATCAGTAATATTTTTGCTGATTTTTTTGCCATAATATATTCCATATAAAATTTTCATCAATAGTACAATATCCTTTTGATATTTGCGAAGCTTCTTCGATAATAAATGTAAATTCCCTTAACAACATCACTGTTTTCAGTAATATGAAACTACTGAAGAATAATAAACACTGTGCTGACTCCCTGTCTTGTCAACTAACAACACTTTTCAATCAGTCCTTACGTAAAGATATCTACCATCTCCATGGAAGGAAACTTATACCATCCCTTTATATAAATCTGGAAATAAGATTTAAAGATTTAGAGATCGTATGTAAACCGATGTAATTTACAAGGGCTTTAGTAAAGCCTTTCATAAGGTGAATCATGATTTATTATTATACAAGTAATTCTTTAGAAACGTTGTCTTAAAAAAATCGAAGTATTTTCTGGTGTTCCACAGGAAGTCATCTTGCCCCAGTACTATTTACTTTATTTATCATCGATCTCCTACGCTTATGATGTCAAACTATTTTCCTTTCTTCAAAATTACATTCAACATTTTTTGCTACAATTCGATATAAATAATTTCTGTAGATGGTGGAATATAAACCTAATGGAGCTCAATATAAAAAAATACAAGCAGATGTCCTCTTATAAATGTAAAAACCTACATACTACTTATTTTGTGAATGATAGTGAACTGGACTCTTGGCATTCTGTTAGACCACAGATTAAATTTTCGTCCACATATATCTTTGGCAATAAACAAAGCTTATGGTCTTCTTGGATTTATGACAATAAAAAGTCGTAGAACTATGCTTAGCGTTTCCTTTCTGCTCAGTTTATTCCATGGTGGCATTGACTCCACTTACTTCTTAAGTATAATTTAAATTAATATACCATCGAGACCTAGAAGAATCTTTGTAGCGTGAAACTATTCTATATGTAAATAATTAAATCGTCCTATTTTAATTGTTATGTCTATAAATATACACTAAAAGCATTAGCCTGTAAGGATATTGGTAATTCCATAGAATTTAAATAAATAAATAAAAAAAGAGTGTTAAATTCGTTTGTGCCGAATCTTTGATACCCTCCACCCGCATCTTTAGCTCACTATATCAACCAATCTTGGGGGCGGTTACCAATTTAAAACTGTTTCCGATACTGAAACCTTAACTTCGAATACCAATTAAATTTTAAGTAAATTGCTTTTCATTTTGGCCAGTTTTTATTATAATTTCTTTTTATAAAAAACGATGATCCTATCTTCTATAGAAAGAATTAATTACTATCTGAAAAATTTCATTATTAATCTCTTACCAGAGTACAAAACCTATAAGTTCCCTAAGTAATTCATAGAACACCAATGAAATTCATTATTTAACGCATTATTATGACAATATCTATATCTTAATATATAAAAACGTTGGTGCGTATGTTGGTACTCTAATAACTGTTGAACCACTAATGCTAGCGACTTCGTATTCATACCATATGTTCCTTTGGTTCTCCGATTTCCATAACTTTTTTTGTACCTGATAGGTGGCGCTGGGGTCGAGATTTTCCCAAAAAATTTATTTACGATCCAATTTAGCTCAAATTCGCAACATATATTATGTACATAAAACTAAAGTTGCTGACAAAGTTTTTCACCTGTAGGTGGCGCTGGTGTTAAAATATTCAAGAAAACGTAGAGGGGCATTTCGAAATCAAATTTTAGTATTGTACCTAGATATTTGCTAAAATTTTCGAGGGAGTTCGTGCTTTACTTTTGCCCGACACTCGGTATAAAAATTTAGATGCAATATAAAATCCAGATGTTTTCTTCGGGCCAGCAACGCGGACCGGACTCAGCTAGTATGTATATAGAATTCATTTTCTCTTTGTTTGTTTGTTTCTTTGACCACTATACAAATTTTTATTTTTCGACAGATTTCTCTGAAATTTGGTACACATGATCGCGCTGTACTCCAGAGAAGGCCGCCATATACTTTTTATCGGCCACGCCTACTTATACGCTCACTTTTGATATAAAATAAATTTTCTGTTTTTGGTATATTTGTTCGCTATAAAAATTTTTATTTTTCAACGGAATCCTCTGAAATTTGGTAGGCATAATCCCTGTACACCAGGGATGGTGGCCATGTGCATCTTACCATTCACGCCTACTCATACGCCCACTTTTTACATACAATTCATTTTATGTTTTTTGGTATATTTGTTCGCTTTACAAATTTTTATTTGTTACCGGTTTTCACTGAAATTTGATACACACGATCTCTGTATTATAAGGTCACCATATGCTTCTTATCGGCCACGCCTACTTTTACGCCCACTATTTATATACAATTCATTTCCAATTTTTTGGTGTATTTGTTCGCTACACAAATTTTAGCTTTTCAACGGATTTCTCTGAAATTTGGTACACATAATCTCGATACTACAGGGAAGGCCGGCATATGCTTTTAACCGGCCACGCCTACTTTTACGCCCACTCTTTCTCTATAATTCATTTTCTGTTTTTTGGTATATTTGTTCGCTATATAAATTTTTATTCTTCAACGGATTTCTCCGAAATTTGGTACGAACAACCTGTGTACTTCAGGCAAGGTTGCCATATGCTTCTTACCGGCCACGCCTAATGTTGCGCCTACATCTATGTATATAAAGTTAATTTTTCCTCTTCTGTTTTTTTGTTTGGCTGCTATACAAACTTTTATTTTTCAACGGCTTTCTCTGAAATTTGGTACACGTGATCTCTGTACTCCAGCGAAGGTCAGATTATATATCTTTCTGGCCACGCTTACCTTTACGCCCACTTTTTTATAAAACTCATTTTCCATTTTTTGTTACCTTTGTTCGCTATACAAATTTTTATTTTTCAACAGATTTCTCTGAAATTTGTTAAACACGGAAATAACTTCACGATGAACAAATTCCACAAATTTAAAAAAATGTCCCCAAGAGAAATGAACAAATTCTCCATTTTTTTTAAAACAAAATAAAAAATGAACTTACTCCCCAAATTCCTTCTTAAATTTTTACATATTTTTATTTAATGAATTTTGTTATATATTTATTTAAGTGAAAATTTGCATACTGATCTCAATATCTGTCCTGCGATATACGCAAAATCTGTATACTTTTCAATAGCAGCATTTCGACGCGCTCGCAGAACGCAGCTCAGCAAGCTTTGTTAACCGAAACGGAAATGCCTGAATCTACTCAAGTGCATCTAGAAATCCAGCGGCTAAGACAAGCTGAATCATAGACAATTTTATGTCGCCTGCTCCAGAGTATAATATTTTCGTATATGCACCAGAAGGAAAAACCAGAAATGTTGTATATCACAAAGCTCTAGAATAACTAAAATCTGAACTTTTAGACTTAAAAAAATTATCTTATTCCCGAAAAAATTGGGGAATAACTTCACGATGAACAAATTCCACAAATTTATAAAATGTTCCTGAAAGAAATGAACCAATTCTCCATGCTTATCTCAATATATGTCCAACAAATTTAACAAATTTATTTAATACCATCATTTCGGTGCTCGGAATCGGGGCGCGGACGCAAACGCGATCGCGGAACACAGCTTCGCTTAAATATCGAAATGATCTGAAAAATATATTTTGGCGATTGAACTAAGTTGACGACAACTGCGCGGCAGCACTGGTGTGGCTGCCGAACACGCGGAAGCGGCTCGCGGAACAGAGCTTAGCTTAAATATCGGAATGATCTGAAAAATATATTTTGGCGATTAAAATAAGTTCACAACAACTGCGCGGCAGCACGGGTGTGGCTGCCAAAAGCGCGGAAGCGGCGCGCGGACACGGACGGGAAGCGCTCGCGGAACACAACTCAGTGAAAAGTCTTATGATAAATTGGATCTACGTAAGCAGTTGCTTAAAGCAACCTTGCGGCACAATTTGAAACGTCGCATCCATTTTCCATTTTTGAAACTGCTATAGATTTGACGTCTCTGCTCAATAATGATCATTTATTGATTGAAGTAATTCAATTTTTAAAAGTTCTGACTCCTCTAATTTGCAAACGATTCCGTTATATTTGGTGTAAACAAAATAAATAAACTTAGAAAAAAAACTTAAGGCGGTTTCGCAGCTAATTTTTGAAGCATTTTTGCTGTACCGTCTTATAAAAAAACTTCTGATTTAAAAAATCAAAAATTTTAAATTGAAATAAATGCTGAATTTACTTCCCCAAAAACGTAAACATTGGAGAATTTTGTCATCATGAACATATTCCCCAATCCCATACAAATTTTTGGGAAGAAAGTTCATTTTTTTTTTTTGAGGAATTTGTTCATTGGGCACTAAGTACTCAGCGTCTGGTGAGCATAGTGAACCATTTTTCAAGTCAAAGGTCTTTGGATCCCGGGCAAGACCGGGTAAAAACAGCTAGTAGAGAATATATATAAAACGGTGTGCAAAATTAGAAAATATGAATATGAAAAAGTAATAGGGATAAAATTAAACCAAGTTAATGATAGTAAATTCTGGTGGAAATAACAAATGAAATCACAAATCAGAAAACAAATAAATTTTAAGGAATTGCTTAACCCACTCCAAACATCGGGTGTTATTCATTATGCAGTCCTGTTAAGAGCAGATAGTTTTTTGGATGATAATTTTACTCAGGCAGAAATTTATCAAGTTCTTGGAAAGGCCAAAACAAGGCACCATTTGCGCATAGAATCCCTTACGATTTTTTTTTTAAATGCTCCGAACCAACTTATAATAGAACTCATAAACCCTTGCAATAGGCTGTTAGGGTAGTCTTTTTGAAGTATCGGTACTTTATGGGGGCAAGAATTGGACATTTGTCTATAAAACAAATAGTATTTCCATAATGTTAAGATCACATAATGAACATATACGTGATCTGTGCTATTGGAATCTTATTCAATTTAGTTCGATTAGGTTACTTCTGGATTTAAAAATATAACTTATGGCACTTATATTATTTATATCAAAATAAGTTTGTTGCTCTTTAAAATTTAATTTTGAGTAAAAACAATCTGTCGTCGCTGTTTTCTCTATATTAAATTCATTTTCTTTCCTTTTGAAGCTAGTTATAATATCAGTCCTTAAACGTTCCTATTGTTCTTTCGTTGAGCATTCTGAGATACTTAATGTATTAACATTTCTTACTAACGTTTACATATAATTATATCAATATACATAATTCTTTTTATATTATCAGTTTTGAAGCTGATTTGGTAACCGGTTATCTTTGTACCAAAGCTGTACTGAATTTCATGGTCTATAGCCGGAAAAAACACTCAAAAAAATATCCAAACTTTATTTTTCCCGTAAAACGGTTTTTTCATCTGTTGCCCATATGCAACGCTGTACATATACCTACAATGAAAAACTAAGTTTATACTGAAACTAAAAATGAATGATGAATGATATCCACTTCGAATTATTGAAATTTGTGGATTTCAGATTTAGTAGTTAAATTAAATAGAGAGAGAGTTAAGAGTTAAGAGCAGACGTGTTTAACAAAGCTTCAAGTTTAAAGTGAATTTTCGGTTGAAAAAGGAATCAATTAATTTCGAAATAGTGACAGTTTAAAAAAGACAATTTTTTAATGTTATTTATCACAAAAAGTAAGAGAATCGTAACAAATATACGTGAAAGAAGTAAAATAAAATTTTAAATTTTGATAGAACAAAATATCTATAAAAATATACAAACAATTTGTGAGAATAATTATCAGCTGTGGATGGAGACCTGTCACCCATAAACAACATTACCATATCCTTAAAATTTACGAATATTATACTGTACCGCCTAAAAGTAGACAATGTCGAAGTTACCTAATATCGAAACACCTAATGCAAAGCGGAAGTGCGACTACTTGTCACTAGATGGCGCATCAAGTGAAGAAGTGGGACAAATGTCAGTTCATAATTTAATGGCTCTTATGTCTAAATTAATGGATGAAAAGCTCGTTAATTTACCTACAAAAACTGATTTTGAGGAAATGAAGGGAAATGTAACTGATCTTTCTGTTAAAATAGATGCTCTTCAATCAGAAAACAAAATTTAAAAGAGGAAGTCCAGCATTTGAAGGAAGAAAAAGAAAAAGAACGCAAACAAATTATATATTTGCAAGAACGCACAAAGAGAAATAATATTATTTTCAAAAATATTGATTATAAAACACCCTTGGAACAAGCTGTCACAGACTGTTGTGTTAAAAATCTTAAAATAACCAGTGAAATAATCATAGTTTCAACCAGAAAAATTTACGAGAAGGATGGAAAAGCTGGTGTAATAGCAGAATTTCAAACTCAAGCAATGGTAAATAAGATTTTTCAACATACAAAAAATTTAGCCGGCACAAATATATACCTGGAGCGTGATCTTACTAAAGAAAAACAGCAAGATAAGCGGGTTCTCCTTGAACTTAAGAAAAAAATACAACTTAAAAGCCGTAAACATAAAATAAAGGTTATCAATGATAAAATGCGTATAAAAGATGATAAATTCTATTGGAACTGGCAAAAAGAGCTTGTAAGTGGAAAGGAGACGGGTAAGGATGTTTTGCGGAAAATATATGGAGATGTTATTGATTCTATTGATATTGATTATAATAATATTTTATCTAATTTAAATTCAAAAAACTAATTCACAGAACATATAATAATAAGTCGAATAAAATTGTAAACTCAAGTAAACGCTATAATGTAACTGAAAATAACCAAGAAAATTTTTGTTTGCCTATAAAAGTACTTGCTTATAATATCCATGGCTTGGAAAACAAAATACTTTTTAATTATTTTTTCCAATACATAAAATTGAGTGATGTTTTTATATTGATGGAGACACATATAACTGAGGAAAAAATTGAAAGATTCAACAAATTTTTCACGGGCTTTGAAACTTTTTGGAAACCAGCTGCTAGAGTTAGCAGGTTTGGTTGGGCAATTGGTGGTAGCGCTTTTGGGGTAAGAAAAGAACTAAAAATACAAAACATATGCTTAAGCTTCAAATTGAAAGAACAAGTTGAATATATTTTACTTAAAATAAACAATCTCGAGATAACTGTTATACCATTATACCTTAGAGATGCAACATGGCAAAATGATTTTGGAGTGGTTAAGAGATTTTTTTACAAACAAAAATGTTATAAACCCCATTGTAGTTAGAGACCTTAATATACGAATTGGTAACATACAACAGATGCTAGATGAAGTTTTACGAGAGGCGTTTAATGCTGGTCTTCCACTCAGGAAATCAAAGGACTTTGAGGTTTATAGTAAAGGAAGATCGTTTAAGGAGTTCTGTGAAGACTTTGGCTTATATATTTTAAACGGATACACAAAAGGGGATGAAGAAGGTGATTTTACATTTATCAGTGGTGTGAGTGCATCTGTAAATGATATATGTGCTGTGACACATGAACTTCTGAAATTTGTATGCAATTTTAAAGTTGATAGTCGAACCTGGTCGGATCATATGCCAATATTGTTAAACCTTAGTGTAACAGTCAGATATAGTCCAAATAATACATTGAACCTCCTGCCCAAGTAGAAATGGGATGAAAAAAGTGTTGAATTGTATAAAAGTAAACTCAATCAGCAAACAAATATACTCAAGCAACAAAATGAGTTTTTAGAATTGAGTCAGTTAGTGGAAATTATACGATATTCAAGCCCACATACAAACAAACGAGCCAATCCTCTAAAATCAAGAAATCGTTGGTTCAATTTCAAATGTTATAATGCTCGACAAAAATCTTTTAAGGCATTGAGAAAATTCAGACAAAATACATCAACGGAAAACAAACAGCAATATTTAAATGCAAATCGTAATTTTAAAGATATATGTGAAGAAAGTAGAGTAAACTACCTCAAAAATCTTGAAGTTCAAATTAACTCAGTTAGAAACAATAAGGACTGGTGGAATGTCGTTAAGGAAATACGACAAATAGACAGACAGGAAAGTCCGGGAATATCTGCTTCTGAGTTTACTTCTGCGCGCCATTTAGTCCCATACAAATTTCAAATAATGTTAGCTATGCTCCTATGTTTTATTCTGATCCTGACCTAGATGACCCTAATTCACCATTGGAAATAAACTATGCTTTGGCAAAAGCTAAGGATAATAAGGCCCCAGGCGAAGATAGGATATCCTATGAATTTTTTAAAAATGCTACTGATAATTTTATAGAGGAATTAGCTAAATCGTTCAATATATTATTTGAAACAGCTAAATTAGATGAAAAATTCATTACTAGCATTATTTTCCCGATATTCGAAAAAGGTGAAAAAGGGTTGGTCAATAATTATCGTGGAATTTCCTTTATGAATACAATTGCGAAAATACTAATGGGAATTCTAAACAATAGATTGAATAAATGGTTGGAAAAACGAAACGTTGTCACAGAATAACAAGCTGGATTTCGAGAAGGATATTCTACAGCAGACAACATTTACAATCTAGCTGCAATTGCGAACATAAAATTCAGTGAAAACCGCAAACTATACGCCTTTTTTGTCGATTTCAAGGCAGCCTTTGATAAAATATCAAGAAAAGCTCTTATTTATAAACTTCACAATGCAGGTATATCGTCAAAAATGGTAAATATGATCGAAAGCATATATAGCAGAACTAATTTCACCGTATGGACTGGAGAAGAGTTATCGGAAACATTTGATACAGCATCTGGAGTAAAGCAAGGATGTTTATTGTCGCCAACTCTTTTCTCACTATATCTGAACGATTTACACGATATTATAAGTGGAGGAGTTAATATACGAGGTTTAACTGTTAGATTATTATTATATGCTGATGACATCGTTATATTAGCGGACGATATTTAAACAATGCAGAATATGATCAGGAAACTTGAAGTTTACTGTGAAACTTGGAGCCTTGAAGTTAATTTAAGCAAGTCGGAAATGATGATATTTCGAAAAGGTGGAAAGATATCTAATCGCGAAAAATTCTTTTTTTAGTGGCAACCCAATAAATATTACTTCAGAATATACATACTTAGGGGTAACACTTACCCCAAAAATGTCATTTAGCAAACATCTGGAAAAAAGAAATGTATCGGCAAAAAATAACATTAATGCTACTTGGAATAATTTTTTGGGGAAAAAGAACATATCCCTGAAGGCGAAATGGAATCTTTTCCAGTCTGTGTGCAGAGCGATTCAATCATATGGTGCTCAAATTTGGGGCTATACACTTTTCGATGATGTTGATAAACTTCAACGTTTTTTATTAAAGAAGATTTTAAAGTTACCATCATTTACACCAACGTATGCATTAATGCTAGAAACAAACATAGGAAATAGCCACATATAGACTTGCACCTGAGATATATTATCAAAACATTATTTCTATACAAAAACCACCGCCTTCCAAATCAATTATCCAAAATTTTAATAGAAAAGAATTTATTCTGGTATAACAACATTGAAATGTTATGTGAAGATTGTAACATAATTCAAATTAGCGAATGCTCAACAAAAGAAGACTGGGAATTTTTAAGATCAGAAATGCTTGCCTCTGTAAAAAATAATATAAAATAAAGGTTTCTTCAACAAGCCTCTGCAACAAACCGCTTTTAAAAACGATTAAATTATGGAAACCCACAGTTTTACTTTGAAACCATCCCCAATGTAAATATAGCCAGTTGGATATTTAAAGTCAGATGCGATCTTATTGAACTAAATGCAACCAGATTCCAGCAACAGAGATCCAAAATATGTTCATTATGTAACCTCAAAGAGGAAGAAACCCTTATACACTTTTTAGCCTACTGCCCTATTCTGCGCCACATTCGATTACACTGTTTGGGAAAAATATCATTAACTGAAAATGAAGTAATTAACATATTAAATAATGTACAATTAAATTGGAATGATTTGTTTCGTTACATTGTAGCTGCACTTGAGTACAGAAAGGAGTTAATCATTGAATACAATTATTAATACATATGTTAAAAAAAATGCTCTTTTTATATGAATTATAATTTTAAATACTTATAACCGACTGACGACAGTATGTCAAAGTCGTAAGTTCTTATTTTATTCATAATTTTCTTTTTTTACCTAAAAATTATTAAAATCTGGAAATATTAAATTTCATATTTAGTTTTATATTTTTGTAAAACACTTATTTTGAAAAAATAAAGAACAATTAACTAACTAATTAAATTAAATTAACTAACTAATTAATCAGATAAACGAAAACATAAAAAAATTAAAGAAAGAAATAACAAGTTAGAGAAATTAAAACATTACACAAATAAAAGCTATACATATTAGTAATTTAGTTTGCTAAAACAGAAGGCACTGTTACACTTCTCACATTTGGTAAATAGGTATCCATTGCAATTTGGCAGTTTACGCCTCAAACGTGGTATGTGGGAATTAATGGATTTTCTTTTTATTTCTTGTAAACGTAGATCTGGAGAGGTACTTGGTCTACGTCTTGTTTTTTGTGGGGCAATTCGAATCCTTCAAAGAGATTCTCTCAAACTTATTCGGAAGTCACATATACTCATTGGTGTTTCTTCACGGATCAAACAAACATATTTATATAATAAAATTACAGCATATTTGTTTTAATTATTCCTGCTTAGGACGACCATAGAAAGCTTAATATCACAATAAGTAATACAAGAATTGACAACTGTTATATCAACTGAATTATAGAAGATGTACCACTTTCACAACTTCTATAACTTCCAATTAAACTATCCGCAAAATCAACACCACCCATATTTTTATTGTATTGCTTGTATTGGATCAATCAATTTCGACTCGCTGCTTTAGAGTCTTATCATACCTTTTTATTTTTTTCGATATGTTGGGCGCTGACAAATGTGGATAATAGATTTACGATTTTATTATCTTTTTTATGGACTTTCCAGGAGTTTCTTTCTCTATATCCTTGTCCGATGGTAATTTACATAGTGCGAGCCTATTTCTGCGAATTGTCCCAATGGAATAGATACCTTTTTGGCTAATTCAACTACCAATGGAAGAGTTGTATAAAAATTGTCAAAGTATATTTTGTGTTCAATATTTTTTTTTCAACTCATCGAGTAAATCTGATGGCAACATTAGCACTAGCTCCTAAATTAGGCTCCTCGGGCTAAATTTCATCTACCATTGTACTGCTAGTATATATCTCAGTATTGTACGTAAATTCCGAAAAAACCACTAAGCACAAACAACTTACATCCCCATTTATGGGGTTTTTCTGGCATGTACTGCTTCATACAGCTAGATGCCTTTGTAGCATGAATCTGAGCATCTAAGGAAAGACATTCCTCTCGTGGGATTGTTAAATTTTTACCAATAAGATGATTTATTAGGGGTCTAATTTTATGCAGTCGGTCGTGTTTAGGGTGCTCTCTGGGCAGCAGTCGACTATTTTTATTAAAATGGAGGTTTCTGCGGATTTTTTCAAACTCGTTAACAGCCATCATGTTTTGAATTGTTTCGTTGCCAACAATTGGGCTCCAATACCGTAGTATGTCCGGAACTTATACTACTGATGTACCTTTTATGTATGCAGCTGATATTGATTGTGGACGATTCGGATTTTGTTCTGTTGAATACAATTTGCTTTCAGCTACAATAGTATTAACTATGAATTCAGAAAAAAAAAAATAATTAAAGTAGCTTAGTGGTGTTGACAATTCCAAAACAGCTTCCGGCAATGAACAGTTTCCGATGAATTTATTGCGTTTATTGCGTTCCAAATATAAAATTGCTGAATTTCCATAGCACCTTCTTATATTTCTCCTTTAGTTATTTTAACTCTATTTCTATATATTTCAGGTTCATCTGTTGAAACTTCCACATCATATACAACCTTTTCTTCTTCGTTGCTACTATGTGACACCTCTCCACATCTGCTCAAAGCGATTACGTTCTCCGTGCGCAACACTTCATCTTCATCTTCATTTTCATTTTCAAGATCACCTTCACTGTCTACCCAATTGTTCAGGATCTCTTATAGCGCCTTATCCGTCAAAATTTTGTTCATTCTAAAGATTTTAAAGTTTTATAAATATAAAGTTTTATAAATATAAATAGTGTTGCATATATACTATGCTCAAAATACCAATTTTTATGGCTAAGACATGGTGTTGCATCACCAGTTAAGTGAACAAAATTTATACTTTTTCGTCATAAAATATGAATAATATCAGTTTTATATGAAAGATAAGATTGTAATAAACCAACAAAAAAAAATACTTACTTGTGCAAAAACTATTAGTTATTAACTTTTTATATAAAACAAAACACATAATCTCTTGATCAAAATCACACGCGGTTAGCTCACTTAAACTGTGAAAACAATACGCACCGGAAACTCACTAAAATTTCTTGAGAGATGGTTAAAAGGAAAGAAACAAGAAAAAATCACCAAGAAACCGTTATTTTTTTTACAGATTAAGGTGAATTAAAACGAATGATGTAAATATGCAACAGTATGCATTAAAGGGATATAAGAAAAATTTTAAATTACATGTTTTTTTCTCACAAAATAGAGTAAATATGAAAGATTCAGCAAATGGACTATTTTATGAAAAACTTACAAAGCGATATAAGTAAAGACTGAATTTAAAAAATTTTCATTTGTAATTCAAGTGAAAGTTTTGCTAGTTCATCTAGAACTTTATCCGTAGAAACCATGACATTACGATGAATATTAAGTAACTAGTGTATTGTGTGGCCCGTTATTTTCTTATATTTTATATATTTAATTAATTTTAATGTTTTAAAAATTTCCTAGAAAAAAAAAATCGAAAAACCGTAACTGTTTTAAAAAACTGTTGTAAAAAATACAAACCAAAAACTTCGATTTTCAAATAAAGTTTTGTATTTATTTTTTTTTAAAAATAGTGACCTTGAAAGCCCATTTAGAAAAATTCTAAAATACATAATAAATTTAAAAAGGTCGAAATATTAAGAAGAAAGTAAAAGGTCCTTTTATGTATATTTTGGCATAAGTTTACCAGTAGCCAACCTTTGCTTTATACTTTCTGCTCCTATGCATAAGGAGTTTTTTAATATTATATGATTTTACAAAATATTTTATTTTGATAGAAACTCGGTAATTTTAGTCTTATTAAGACAAACTATTAATATGTATCTTTTAAGTAATTTAATTTATGTTTTATAACTTTTTAAAATGCATCAAAATAAATAAACTTATTCAACTAAAAAAAGTTTTTAAACCTTTCGGACAAAACAAAAAAATACTACGGTTAGAACGGAATTAGTCTATAACGAACTAATTTGATCGGTCCCGCCGAGTTTGTTATAACCGGACTCCATTTTATTGTAGAAAAAATAGAATAGCATAGAAAAAAACGTTTAAGAGGTTCCTAAAAGCTTCCTAAGGGGGGGGGGGGGGGGGGGTTAAGGTTTTAAAAGTTAATAAAGTCGTATTTTGCATAATTCTTTTTTGAAAACATGAATACACGTTATAGCATAACATTTGAAGAATCTTTAAAAAAAAATTTCAACTTAAAATTTTAATAAATAAGTCCGTGACAGCCAATATCCGGAGGCGTTGTTGTTTTGCGGTGAACACCATAACTCGTTACCGGACTATGTGAAATAAAAAATCGAAATGCGTTTAAAAGGTGACATGTTTCCTGAAGTAGTGACTAAGAGTTTTTGAATTATTTTTTTTGCAGCATTTTGAAGTGAAAAACGATTTTTGCTATACAATTTCGGGAATTTGTTGTTAAAAAATGGGGAAGAAAATGGAATTAAAAAAACACCGTGGTTACCTGATGATTTATGTGTAGATACAGTGTCTAAAATTTCAAAAGAATCGGTCAAGTAGATTTTGAGTTATGATATGCACGGACTTCGAACATTTATTTGCGAGAAATCGGTTTAAAGTTTTTTAAAAACTGATTTATATACTATATACCGTATGAGGCCGGTCGCAGGAAACGCTGTATCTTCTTAAGTTTTGCTCTAATTTACATGTTGTGCATTCAGAAAGAGAAATGCAAAAAAGGTTTTAAAACCTACCACCCCTTAAAAAAGTGCAAACACTAATACACCTACACAAAAGAGAAAAAAATATTTCATATATCATCATACATGTAAACTGAACAAAGAGAACTATATATTTTGCAAAATTATTTATAAATCCAAAAAAATTAAAAATAAGAGCGTGTTAGTTTTACTTCAAAAACAAAACTTATTATTCCAAATCGCCTTTAATTCTTCCATGATAATTTCAATAAATTATGTTTGTCTAAATTTTTGAAAGCAAATTATGCAAAAATTAATATTATGAGTGAAAAAAAATTATTTTCCCACCTCTCTTCTGAAATTACAATGTAATTTAATTATGCAAAGTTACAATAATTTAAATTTTATACTTAATATTGAACTATTTTTTCCAGGACTTTTCAATACAGAGATATAAACGAAATCATACGTTGGACAACAACAAAATCCACATTGAAGAACTCTTTTTTCTCAAATATTTATCAAGAAATGCATACTCTTTGGTAAGTGCTGGCCATCAGAGATCCTGAGCGAAAGCACTCTTAACAATACAAAACAATTTTGAGATGAAAAACAAAACAGACAAACGGATAAGTTTAGTTTGATAATAGAAGTATGTATGCATATCGGACGACGTTAAATGAGAGAAATAAAAATGTTTAAAATTTCATTCATTACTTTTTTTGCAGGATTTTTTCATTGACCAATAATGGGAATTTAAAGAAAAATTTTAATAGATATTAGTTTTTTCTGATGAATTTTTTGCGCTCAACTTATTCCATATGTAACACGAAATCTGCATATGTGGTGCTATTGTCGTTAGCAGTGTTGCCAATTTTGACAACTTGTTGTAATTTCGACGACTTTTCAATTTGTTAAAATGATTTGTTAAATTTGTTAAAATGGTGATTGAAGATTTTCAGTAGTATAAAAATTACGATTTCAAGGGTTAACAATTAATGGGTTGTTTATAGAAAATTTATAGTTTTTGTTCAGTGTAAATGGAAATTACAAAATATGTAGGTATAGATTTAATTCTGGGTCAAGTCGTTTCAAAACGGAAATACCTTAAATAGCATCTCCATTTAAGATTTAAGTTTTAATTACGGCGATACATTAAACCTATATTATATGTTTCAGCTATAGATACATGCCAATAATTATTATTTATTATTTATGATTGCTGTGTTAAATTTTTTTCGTTGAAATTTCATCACTAATACATTTTTATATATAGAAATAACCAATGCTGTAATAATATTCGTAATATGAATAATATAAAGAAATTTTATTGTTTCCTTTTGTAATATTTTCGAATTTTATAAGCGGTAAAATTTTCTTGACAATATCTTGTTTTAAAAATGACGACTTTAGCGATTTAGTTCGAAAAATTGTCAATTTTCAGAAGCTTTTATTAGCAGCACTGGTCGGTAACAAAGAAGAGAGAAAATTGTGTATGGGTTTGTATAAAATGAGAGAGATTAAATTTTGTTTGTGTATTTCCATAGCTTTGTAGGGAGTGCTATGTGTGTGTACTATTTCAGCGTTAGAGAATCAGTCAGTCTCTCAGTCAGTGAGTCAGGGATCAGCGTAAATATATTTAAGATATTTGAAGTAATTTTCGAAGCTTTTGAAAAATTGATTCGTCGCATGCCAAAAATGCATTATGGCTATTTTTTGGTGTATTAGAAGAACTTGAAAAATGTCGCCACCATAGCTTTAGTTCACCAATGCCCTCAACCATGCTACAGTTCGTAATACTTTTATGTTTTTCCAAAAGTACTTTTGCTCACATAAAACTTTGTAATATACTTTTATGTTTCAGAAACCGATCGTGAACAGTAAAGGAATGACGATCTCAATACGAAAATACTCTGCAGGATTTTCAACTGCAATGTCGCAGCGAACTTGTCTTCCATTTAGACGAGGAATTCCATTCCATTTAGACGAGGAAGCTCGTCACATACTTTCTTGATGTCGCTGAAAATTTTATTAAACTGTTCTACTATTTTGCGTCGTGTTCCATCAAGGACCTCTTCAACATTTTGTGCCAGTCCGATTGCAGCGGCCAGATTAAGATTTGTTGTTTGTAGTAATCTACTCAGCGGCGGAGTTATAGCAAAATCCTTGACAAGAGCAAAAAGCGAGACTTAAAATTCTATATATCTAATAGCAGATAGAAGCTGACTTGCAGAAGAAGAAGTTATTTTGTTATCCCAATCAGAAATAGTTTACATTTGTTTTAGTCATGTTGTTGTTGATTCAGTTGCCTTTCATCTGTACAATTTTTTAGCAAGACTTGGCGCTTGTGGGTGTCAAAGTAATTGCATACGAGTTATCCTATACAATTTCGTATAAATGAAATTTCACAAGCATCAGAAACAGCGAGGTCTAAACTGTAGCATGTACAGTGTACATATAGTTTATTTTCATCGCTTAAATATTTTTGTGCTCCATGAAATCGTTCACTCAGGGCTGAAGCTCCATCATAACCACGTCTAATCATGAATTTTGAATTTATTTCGAGATTACGCATAGTTTGCGTTAAAACATGTGCAAGACCATCACCATTATCAATTATAGGTACAAGCTGTAAAATCAAAAGCATAATGAAATTTGTTGAATAACAGCTATATCACTAGTCTCTTCAGTCAAAATCGAAAATGATTTCGATCTATTTATTTTGGCAACAATTGAAGGAACACCTACTATGTTGCTTGAATTTTTGGACTCAAATGAGCCGCATTTTTCATCTCCACAATGGACCCTAAAAAAGACGCATATTCGTAATATTTTTTTGAAGATATGAATAATGTTGAATAATAATAATGTTATATGTTTCATATACACCTTATAAAGGGTGATTTTTTAGCTATTATCTTTTTGGCAACACTGGTTTAAACAGCTGACGCACGTTTCGTGTTTTGTTTCATTGTCAAACATCTTCAGTTTGGTCTATAATTTAACCGTGAATCGTCTTACAAACGAACAACGCTTGCAAGTTATTGAATTTTATTATATCAAAATGCGTGCTCTGTTAAGAAAGTTCATCGCGCGCTTCTTCAATTTTATGGTCAGTTTAATCGACCCACTGAAGCGACTATTCGGGCTATTGTGACTAAATTTCGCACCAAATTTACATTGTTGGACATTAAACCACCAACACGCTTATGTATCGCAGCTGTATCGGCCAGTGTTAATGATGACCATCAATTATCGATTCGTCGCCGTCCGCAGCAATTGGGCCTCTGTTACTCATGGTGAGCGCTACCTAGATATGATATCCAACTTTATTTTTGCCAAAAATGCAAGAGCTTGACTTGCATGACATATGGATTCAACAAGACGGTGCCACATGCCACACAGCACGCGCAACAATGGACTTATTGAGAGGCGAGTTCGGTGAACATTTTATTTCACGTTCGGGACCGGTCAATTGGCCGCCTAGATCGTGCGAATTAACGCCTTTAGAATATTTTTTGTGGGGCTATGTTAAAGCTCATGCCTATACAGACAATCCCGCTTCAATTGACGCATTGTGAGATAGCGGCCGAAATGTTGGAAAGAGTATGCCAAAATTGGACTAAGCGGATGGACCATTTGAGGCGCAGTCACGGTCAACATTTGCATGAAATAATCTTCAAACATTAAATTATATGAACCGTACTATCGATTCAAATAAAGATTTCATGCATTTTTCTGAATTTTATGTGTCTTTATTTTGGAAAACTTTCCTATAGCTCTTAAAAAATCACCATTTTATGAAGCATTTTTGAAAAAAGTTTCAATTAAAAATTTTAATAAATAAGTTCATGACAGCGAATCTCCGGAGGCGTTTCGAAAAAAAGTTGCTTTGCGGTGAACATCATATCTAACTCGTTACTGGTTCACGCGAAATAAAAGATCGAAATGATCTTGATATATTTCCCGAGGTCATCACGAAGAGTTTAACTAACAATTTTTTTCATTTTTAGCAGCATTTTGAAGTGAAAAACACGATTTTTGCTATAAAATTTCGGTGCATTTTTTTTTTTTAAATGGGGAAAAAGTAGTTTAAAAAACTCTTCGTGATTACCTCGTGATTAACATGTAGAAATAGTGTATAAAATTTCAAAAGAATTGGTCAATTAGATTTTGAGCTGTGATGTTCATAGACATGTTGTTTGCGAGAAAATCGATTTAAAGTTTTTTTAAAACTGATTTATATACGATATAGAAGTTAAAGGATAAATGATCATTTATTTATGTATTAAATCAGTGGTGTTGAACAAAAAAACGTAGTTGTGTTGGTGAGAATATAAGAATTGTACTGTGCGAAATTTTTAATTGGGTTAACAGCAGTGTTAGTACATATGTATATGAATTTATTTTTGATTGAAAATATGATATTGTTAATGTTTTGTGTAAAACTTTTCTAAAGATATAAAATTTAAACAAAAAAAAAAATAATAAATACGTACAAATATACATTGGGGTAGCTTTTTTTCATTCTATAAAATACAAAAAATTGTACATTTTTTCAATAAATATTAATGATTTCATTACAAATTAATAAAAAATCTCTAATATGTTGGATTTATTATATTATCTTGTTAATAAAAATTTAAAAAAAAAATCCGATTTGTGGATGGAAAATACATTCGATCGGAATGATCGATCAGACTCGAATTTTTAAAAATATTTCAACTCTTATATTAAATAATTGCGTTTTTTTAATAGTTCTATTAAACATTTTTATAGATCTTGTATTATAAATTTTTCAATATTTATGCTTTCGTGTCAATTGCGTATTGGTAAAACATTTTTTAAATTTACAGAACTTAATGCGTTACGTTGTTTAAAACAAATAAATTTTAAATCTGCAAAAATGTTTCAACAAACATTTGTTTTTTTTTTAATCAAACAGCTTTTCCGTTTCATTTAATTTATTAATATCGCTATGAAAATAATGAAAATGTCGTTTACAAACGTTTAAATTATTTTCCTTAAATGTTTTATAACAAATTAGGCACTGGCAGACACATTTATAATCATAAAATATTATTCATATATTGCTATTAATTTTTTTCAGTGCATTAAAAAAAATCCGCATATATCCGCCAAACGTGTTCAATTGTCCTATTGAATGAACAGCACTGTATTAAATCAATTAGTATTGTTATGCCTGGTTTTCGTTATGTCATTTTCAATGGCAATTGTTGTCAATTATTGTCAGTTGTATGAAAACGGGTTTTAATGTCTTGTTGTTTAAACACCTGGCAAAATTTACATCTGAAATGAAAGTGCCAGCATGTTGGCAATTTGTTTGTGTTTGACAGCCGGATTTTTTGTTCGTTTATAAGATGTAATGGAAATGAATAGAAAATTACTAGATGTCAGTTGAGGCAATAGTTTGTTGTCAGCTTATATGACAATGTGAAAACCAGGCATTAGTATAAAATGTAAATTATTACTATTCTATTTTATAAAATTTGTGGGTCTCTGGGTTTGACATTAATAGGCGGCTAAACCACAGGACCGATCTTCTTGAAATTTTCATAGTGTGTAAGCTTGTATTGTGACAGTAAAATTGGCTATATTTTTGAAATATTTACAAATTTTTAACATAATATAAAAATAAGTTATATGGCGAAACAACGTTTGCCGTGTCTGCTAGTTATATGTATATTAATATACACTATTTCCAACTAGTGGATTGTGTGGCGCCTACGTGCCCGTTTATTTTGACTTTGACAAACAAATTTTTTTTTCCATTTCAGTATTTTCTTATATTTTACATATTTAAAAAAAATTAATTTTAATGATTTTAAAATTTCTTAAAAAAAAAAAAAATCGAAAAACAGTTGTAAAAAATACACACCAAAAACTTCGATTTTCAAATGAAGTTTTGTAAAAAGTCCAGTAGCCAATCTTTGCCTTATACTTTCTGCTTCTACACATAAGGAGTTTTTAATATTATATGATTTTCAAAAAACAGGTTTAAAAAGTTAATAAAAATTAATTAATAAATAAGTCCGTGACAGTCAGTATCCGGAGGCGTTGTTGTTTTGTGGTGAACATCATAACTCGTTACCGGACCATGTGAAATAAAAAAATCGAAATGCGTTTAAAAGGTGACATGAGTTTTTCAATTTTTTTTTGCAGCATTTTGAAGTGAAAAACGATTTTTGCTATACAATTTCGGGAATTTGTTGTTAAAAAATGGGGAAGAAAATGGAATTAAAAAAAAACCTTCGTGATTGCCTGATGATTTATGTGTACACCCGTATTCATAAAAATTAAAATGTACTTCAATTAGACTTTATTGTCTGTTTTTCATAAAAAATTTGTTGATAAAGTCTACTTGAAGTACACTTTATTTTTATGAATACGGGTGATAGTGTCTAAAATTTTTTAAGAATCGGTCAAGAGGATTTTGAATTATGATGTTCACGGACTTCGAACATTTATTTGCGAGAAAATCGGTTTAACGTTTTTTAAAAACGGATTTATATACTATATGTATACCGTATGAGGCCGGTCGCTGGAAAAGCTGTATGTATCTTCTTAAGTTTTGCTCTGATTTACTTAAAATTTTGACACAACACTCTCGACATATTGTGCATTCAGGAAGAAAAATGCAAAAAAGGTTTTAAAACCTACCACCCCTTAAGGAAATTCAAACACCAATACACCTACACAAAAAAAGAAAAAAACATTTCATATTTCATCATACATGTAAACTGAAAAAAGAGAACTACATTTTTTGCAAAGTTATCTATAAATCCAAAAAAGAAAAAATAAAAAATAAGTGCATATTAGTTTTACTTAGAAGAAAAAAATCGCCTTTAATTCTTCCATGATAATTTCAATAAATTATTCAAATCTCAAATATACCTATTTACGTAATTTATGTTTGTCTAAATTTTTTTAAAAGCAAGTTATGCATAAATTAATATTATGAGGGAAAAAAATTATTTTCCCACCTCTCTCTAAAATTACAATGTAATTTAATTATGCAAAGTTACAATAATTTAAATTTTAAACTTTATATTGCACTATTTTTTCAAGGGTTTTTAATACAGAGCTATAAACGAAATCATACGTTGGACAACAACAAAATCCACATTGAAGATCTCTTTTTTCTCAAATATAAAAAAGCATACTCTTTGGAAAATGCTGGCCATCAGAGAACCTGAGCTCTTAACAATACAAAACAAATTTGAGATGAAAAACAAAACAGACAAACGGATAAGTTTAGTTTGATAATAGAAGTATGTATGCATATCGGACGACGTTAAATGAGAGAAATAAAAATGTTTAAAATTTCATTCATTACTTTTTTTGCAGGATTTTTTCATTGACCAATAATGGGAATTTAAAGAAAAATTTTAATAGATATTAGTTTTTTCTGATGAATTTTTTGCGCTCAACTTATTCCATATGTAACACGAAATCTGCATATGTGGTGCTATTGTCGTTAGCAGTGTTGCCAATTTTGACAACTTGTTGTAATTTCGACGACTTTTCAATTTGTTAAAATGATTTGTTAAATTTGTTAAAATGGTGATTGAAGATTTTCAGTAGTATAAAAATTACGATTTCAAGGGTTAACAATTAATGGGTTGTTTATCGAAAATTTATAGTTTTTGTTCAGTGTAAATGGAAATTACAAAATATGTAGGTATAGATTTAATTCTGGGTCAAGTCGTTTCAAAACGGAAATACCTTGAATAGCATCTCCATTTAAGATTTAAGTTTTAATTACGGCGATACTTTAAACCTATATTATATGTTTCAGCTATAGATACATATCAATAAAATTATTTATTTGATTGCTGTGTTAAATTTTTTTCGTTGAAATTTCATCACTAATACAGTTTTATATATAGAAATAACCAATGCTGTAATAATATTCGTAATATGAATGATATAAATAAATTTTATTATTTCCTTTTGTAATATTTTGTCGAGTTTTATTTTTATTTTCTTGACAATTTCTTGTTCCAAAAATGACGATTTTGGCGATTTAGTTTCCAAAATTGTCGATTTTCAGAAGATTTTATTAGCAGCACTGTTCGGTAACATAGAAGAGAGAAAATTGTGTATGGGTTTGTATAAAATGAGAAAGATTAAATTTTGTTTGTGTATTTTGCATAGCTTTGTAGGGAGTGCTATGTGTATTATTTCAGCGTTACAGAATCAGTCAGTCAGTCAGTGATTCAGGGATCAGCGTAAATATATTTAAGAAGATTGTTAGCTATTGGGACGGATGATGCAAATAACTTTGTAAACGATAGCTTAAATAATGTAGCAAAGCTAATTAATGAAATGTCAAATGCTATAGGCAAGGATAGTTATTTTTCAAATAGCAATTACTAAATATAAATTACACTATTCAATGGGCGAAAAGTGAAATAATTAATTCAATACTTTTAATTAACTGGAAAAGAAATCAACTTTAGAGCAATTAAAGGAAGTGAAGATGCCATTTACATCAACTGAAGAATACGCCAAAGTAAATGTAATGTATAATTATTCCATGGTTTTTTATATCATTAAAATTCCATTGACAAACGATAAATTGTATAAAAAAATTTTATTATATCCAGATAGGAGAAATGGAAACATTATAAAGTTAGCAGTTCATGAAATAATAAAAAATTCAAATGAAATATGTATATGGAAAACAAATAACTAGTATAGCCCAGCACTCGAAATTCGAGTACAAATTCTAGGAGATATTATTTTTTCATTCTATTTTTGCCTTCCAATGTTTTTTAAATCTATATATATAAAAAATTAGCAATTCAAAATCCAACACAGAGCACCCGATATACAATTTAAATTATTCGCATTAACAAGGTGTTATGAATTATTAGAAATATTTTATTTTATTTAATATATTTTTAAGAGAGATTAAACACAAATTTTATCATTCTCAGCTTCTCATCCACATGAACTATAACTATGCCAATTTTCATACTCCTCCGTGCCCGCATATTGATAAAAAAGGGAATTAAAAATTTACCTTCACGTATTAATCTATATATTATATTATATTGTTTGAAGTATAGTTATATTAAAATTTGTAATAACAACCAAATAATAGATCTAAATAATAATACCTGCATACCAAATATTATCAAAAGCCTATCATAATCCTGCACCTACAGCAACAGTCAACATATTCCTTAGGTGAAAACTTATATCTCGGAATGGTCATGCTTAACAACTACAAAAATTAATAAACAATAACAATAAACACCATTTTGCGGCACTTTCATGATAAAATTTTCAAATACTAGTAAATAATATAGAAATTATTCCCGCTGTATTACAACCAATGCCATAAAAAAAAAAAATAAAAAAAATGGGAAATCTTTTTGATTTCATTTACATGGAATAATCGAAAATATGGTAATTAAGGCAATACAAAGCTTTGCCCCCTTTAAGGCAGCAGGCCCAGCTGAAATCTTTCCTGCTCTATTACAAAAGAGCGGGGACTTGATTGGCAGTAGTCTGGCTGGCATATTCTCTGCTTGCCTAAAACTTGCGTATACCCCCAGAGCATGACAGGAGGCCAAAGGGGTCTTCATACCAAAGCCGGGATAGGAAAGCTACGCGAACCCTAACGCCTATCGACCGATAAGTCTTACATCCTTCCTACTGAAGCCCATGGAGCGAATAGTCGATAACATGGTTAAATCTCAAATCCCAAATGAGCTGTTGAAGTTCAAACAACACGCTTATTTAAAGGGACGCTCAGTAGAAACTGCGCTTCATGAAGTAGTTCACCACATAGAAAGATCTTTCGATCTAAAAATCTTCACTCTAGCCACATTCATTGATATAGAAGGAGCTTTTAACAATGTATCAACAAATACGCTACTCCACTCCCTAGAA
Organism: Cordilura impudica; assembly: GCA_963682025.1. Classification (NCBI taxonomy): domain Eukaryota; kingdom Metazoa; phylum Arthropoda; class Insecta; order Diptera; family Scathophagidae; genus Cordilura; species Cordilura impudica. The sequence continues at coordinate 173,699,091 of OY821520.1, read as the reverse complement.
CGATTCGACATCGACCGGGATATCAAAGCCTGGATCAGTCACATGCTAGGGAATAGATGGATAAGTTGCGAGGTTGGTGGCATTAAAATAAGAGACAAGGTTTGCTGTGGGACAACTCAAGGGGGAATTCTATCCCCCCTTCTCTGGGTGACCACTATAAACAGTCTTCTAAGGACTCTAACCGTTAATGTCTTCCAACCTGTCTGCTACGCAGACGATGTAGCGATACTGTTAAGGTGGAAAGATCCTAGAAATTTATGTAGGAGGGCATCGGATGCACTCGAAATAGCATACGATTGGGCACAACCAAGGGGATTAAATGTGAACCCGGAAAAGACTGAAATATGCCTCTTTACTAGGAAGACGAAAATAGTCGAATTCGATGAACCCCGCTTCCAGGGCAAAACGATTAGAATCACACAAACGGTGAAATACCTTGGGGTGATTCTCGACAAAAAGCTCACTTGGAAGGACCATATTGAGAGCAAAGTCGCGAAGGCTCATCGGATATGGGCCATTTGCAGAAGAGCTATAAGTTCAAAATGGGGTTTAAACCCGAGGATGACTCATTGGCTTTACACAAGCGTCGTAAGACCAATTCTAACCTACGCATCCGTAGTCACATGGACATCTATGAACAGGAAATGTTATATTAAACCATTCCAAAAAATACAACGCCTCTGCTGCATAGGAATCAGCGGCGCAATACGGACTACATCTACGAGGGCTTTAGAGACGATTCTATCTATACACCCGATCGAGATTAGAACTAAATATGAGGCAGCTCTAGCCATGTTACGACTAAGAGTAACAGGGGAGTACATCACCGACCATATGACCAGACACCAAACAATATTGGACCAGATACCGGAATTCAACACAGTGGATTTTAGCTGTGATAGAATCGCGGAAGTGTCGACAAACATACCCTGCAGTATAAGGATACCTAACAGGTAAGCTGGTTGAACGAAAATTTTCTACGAAACCTTCCAGGGTCACACTACTACACAGACGGATCTAGTCTGCATGGTAGGACTGGTATAGGTTTCTATGATGAGGACCGTTCCAATGGCATACACCTACGCATTCCGGACCACAACTCTGTCTTTCAGGTCGAAGTGGTCGCGATAACGGAATGCATAAGATCTATTGACGTACGGGCAATCCCAAGACATGAAAATATTTTCGGACAGTCTAGCGGCTATCAGGGCGATATCCTCGGACAAAACTAGATCAAGGACTGTCCCCAGATGTAAGGAAGAAATTGCAAACTTCACTACAAGAGGCAGACTTGAAATCATTTGGATCCCAGGATACAGTGGTATAATGGGAAACGAGATTGCAGATGAACTGGCCAGGAAGGGTTCTTTCCTGGAGGGTGTCAATTTGGAAAACCCAATACCTTTCCAGGCTCTCAAATTGAAACTATCGGAGTGGGCAACTAAGGAAATCCTTAGTCTAAATAGAAAGGAACTGAGTGGGATCATTGGCATCCTCACTGGACACTCTGAACTGAGGGCTCATCTATACCGTATAGGACGGGCAGAATCGGCCACATGCAGAGCTTGTGGAGAGGATGACGAGACCCTAGAACACTACCTTTGTTACTGTCCTGCATTTGCCGGAACAAGGGTCAGATATTTATCCAGCGAAATCATACCAGGCCTAGCGGCTCTTAGGGGGATACGCTGGAAAGCACTCAGGAGATTTGCTATCGAGACCGAACTCCTAAGTTAAATAAGGAGTAGATTAACGGATGAGCACGAGGATGTAGAGCGCACAACAAGCCGACTTTCTGGCTTAAGTGTATATCCGGGTAAAACGGATATGAGCAATGTGTACACATGGCTCCTCTTTTTCAACCTAACCTAACCTAACCTAACCTAAATGAATTACATCTCAACAATACTCATGAAATTGGAACGTTAAAAGTGGGAACAATTACAAATGGAGGGTAAACTGTGTTTTTCTTACTACCGCTTATTATTGTTATTGGCTCCTTGATTCTTCATCTATATAAAATTTCACAAAGAACGAATGTGACCAAAATAAATGTGGAAGATCCCTATTCATATTCTGTTTGAGCAGTTTTCTTAACTAATATCCAAACTAGAAACAACATGCCTGCATCAAATTTTCAAAAAAAAAAAAAATCCCATATATTTAAAATAAAAAACAATTGAGTGCAACAGTCCTCAAGAGGGGAGATGTTAACGCCTAATAGCATAGACAGACGACAGGTTAATTTGCATTAGCAGTCTTAATTCAAATTAACTTGTGCATTATCCCCTTCGTAGTGCGTATTAGCTTTGACGTAAATGCACGATATCAGAGTGCATTTATACTGAATTTAGCTATATAAATCTGGTAACACAGTCGACAATCAATCAGCTGTTGTCAACTTGTTTACTTTTTACAAATAAAAATGGATTCAAAACCAGCAAATGTGAGTTATTTTAATTGTTTCTATCAATAAAAAAAAGAAATATAACAATCCAAATACTTTTTTCCATTTCAAGATTTCCAAGGGCAAAAAAAGAAGTGTCTGAAGCGATGCAAACGCGAATGTTCTGCTGGAGCTGTGGACGAAACGTGCCACCGATTTGCGGCGTACTAAAAGAAATGGGCACATCTATAAGGAAATTTCGGTTCAAATGTGCAACAAATTTAGCCCGGAAGAGGTGCACGTGAAGATACGGAACTTCACGCATAAATACAGGTAATTTTTTGTATATCACAATAACTTTTTTGACACAAAATATATGTATGTATATTGAAATATGTAGAGAGGAGAAAAAGGAAATGGGACCTTCTGGTGGGAGCCCATCGCAATGGAAGTTCCACAATGCTGTGCACCGGATAATTGGTAGCACTGCGGCCAATAGTGCTGAAATTTGGAAAGCTTTTCACATGTAAGAATAAACATTTTATATATATGAAAATATTAAGAAAAATTTTATTTAATTAGATAAATACACCAGATGAAAGCTACCAGCCATCGCCGGAGTCACAGCCATTACCATCACCGGTGTCACAGCCATTGCCATCGCCGGTGTCACAGCCATTGTCAGCACCAGAGTTGCTTTCCGCGCCTTCTTCACCACTGTCTTCTCTTGGCACCACGTTTGCCGCAGCTTCATCGTCATCTGCAAGAAAGAGAAACCATTTACGTGAAGTGGTAAAAATGATGAAGGAGCAAAATGTGATGCTGAAAAGTGTGGTAGAGGACAGCCAATCACTGTCAAATCAAATCGTGAATGCTATTCGGGAGCAAAACGAAACTTCCAAACAGTTCATAGATCTAATGAAAACTTTGATTGAGAAAATGTAAACTCATAATAAATCATATAATAAAAATATAACTACATATGTAGATATTGTAGTAAATTCATAATCATAGTGTTTGTACTTACTAAAACTCAAAGCTATTGCATTCCTAATAGTCGATGCTGTTACATCATTTTCTCCAACTCTTGTTGATTGGTTGGGCAATATTTTGCATCCATGTGGAGGAAACTTCATCGTTTTCGATTTTCAAAAAGTTGTGCAAAATGCAGCATGTTTTTATGATAACGTTAACATTTTTTGGTGCTACTTGTAAGCCCCTACCTATTCTTCGGAATCTAGCTTTAAGTTGGCCAAATGTATTTTCAATTACACGGCGACATCAAGACAGTTGATAGTTGAAGTTTTTTTCTATTTCTGATTTATTGGATATGGGAATGGCTTCATCATGTATCGCGATAAGCGAAAAACAGAACCGCCAATTAGCAGCACAGGCACATTGATGTCGGCAATTACTTTGCTGTTTTGAGTGAAAATTTCAGCGCTTTCATGAAATCTTTTTAAGGAGCTTTTTTCGAAAATGTAGGAGTCATTGTTTTTCCCACTTGATCCAATGTTTATGTATGTGAATTTTGATCTGCGAAAGAAAGAAAGCATATATTAAAAAATTTTCAATAACCTTTAAAAGAAAATTTACCTTTATAATTGTGGTAGTCTACTGCATCCTCTTTTTTGACTGAATTTCTATGTGGCATCTATCTACAGCTCCAAAGCATTGCGGAAACCCAAGTTGTTCAAACCCATCAACAACGTGTTTAATTTCTTGGGGATGTGGGGGATAGGAATTCTTAAAATGACCTAGGTTATTAGATATCGCGTTGCAAAAATCTATAACAATTTCACCAACGGTATTGGCAACAGCATATCTGCTAATCGCACTTTCTGCCTTCTATCCATTTTATTTTGATATAAATGTAAAAAAATTTGTTGACAAACAGTTGTTTACAAACAGCTGTTTACTACATTCAAAAACTGTCGTCTGACAGCGTATATTTTAATTTGCATTAGTAACACTGCCAATGCAAATTAACGCTATCGTCTGTCTATGCTATTATACATTTCAATCTGAATAACAACAATAAAAACGAACAAGCTATTAATGCTGACGCTGTCTACGGCAAAAAATATGTTTTGCTTCCGTTCCCATAAAATTAACTGAATCAACAACAACGGATTCCAGGAATGACATCAGGTGATAATGTGGTGTTCATAGCTTGAAAGTTAATTATAATTAATTATTATTATTTGTTAAGTTCTTTTTAATTTTGATTCGGTTAAATAATTTGTACGTTTTAACAAAAAATGAAAAATAAGATTTATAATTTCTAAAATGGGTCTTCCCGTTCATATAAAAACTGCTATAATGGACCCAAAATTTGTTCGCGCCTGTATAAAATATGGCTCCGTAAGCATAGAAGTTAATGGAATTACAAAACCACAACGCGTCAAATGTTGTGTAGTTCTCTCGAATGGAAACATGACACGAAATAAATTATTAAGGCATTTAAATTCAAAGCATGACCACTATTTTTTTATTTTCTTTATAAGAAAAAAAAAACGAATTAAAAAATTAAAAGACTATTATAAATGTGAAAACTGCTCAAAATAAATAATTATTAAAAGCTTCATTACTAAAAACCTGTCATATTTGTAAAGAACTATTTGAACCATTTGTGTCAAACAAAATTAATGATAGCTCATTAGCTATTATTAAAAATTCTTATTTGTTTTCATTGCAAATATGTAGATGCATCTATATAGGATATGTGCGATTTATTGATTATATAAAAATGGACATATCTGAAGAATTTCTCTTTTGCATAGATTTAGAGACAGATACAACAGTTGAAAGTATTCGACTCATTGCTGAACACTAATGGTTTACTCTGGAAAAAGTGTATCGGAATTTGTAAATATTGTGCTGATTTTATGCCTGGTTGTTTTAAGAGCATTATTTAGAATGGATAATATTAATAGGCTAGGCAATTTCTTGTGACTGATGTTTTGTTCTACCGTTTTATCCCGTTTTTGATCAAGCGTATATTATTTTAACCGTTTTGCAGACTTACAGATTTTTTAATTTTTTTCTTTATTTAGAGTACATAAAATTATACAATGCTATGTGTGTGGTTATTAAATTTGAATTTGAATTTGAATTTTATTTGACAACCCCATACAACAAGATATGTATCTTTTAAATTTGTTAATGTGTTTGTAATAGAAATGAGTTTGTTTTTTGTGTTGATTTGTGAATTGGCTACAGTTGATTGGCATACTTTTAGGGTCTTTATTTAATGAAAAAATAAAATTTCCTAGAATTTGCGCTCGAATTTCGAGGGCTGGAATCTGCTAGTAAAACTTATTGCAAATATAATAACTACTCATTGTACCATTCATAGGGAAAATTAGCAAGAAAATGAGCAAATAATTGAATTAAGTTATGATGATTTGAGTAACAATTATAATTTTTTTTAAAAAGAAATTTACTAAATTCAAAATTATTTTAATTTTTTTGTGAAGAAATTGGCGCAGATAATAATTCTGTCCTATTTTACACAGAACTGAAAATGATTTTTTAAATGAAAAAAACTTCAGCCTATCGGGTAATTTTGATGACAACAATTGGATTACTAAACTATCGTATGTGGCGAATATTCTTACAATTCTAAATCAGTTGAATTCATTATGCAACAACTTCAATTTAATATTTTTAATATTTACTAGCTGTACCCGGTGAACTTCGTTCCACTTAATATTGATTTTATTATAACTCTTCTGTTTTTAATCCCAATCATCATTAAAACTCCAATTCATTGACATTGGCAATATTGCCTACAGTTGGAATTTTCTTTTCTAAATAAAAGAAAGTCATTTCTAATTTAATTTAATTAAATGTATTTTATTTATACGAACTTATCTATTTATCTATATATATATATATAAATGATCTAATAGATATGTAGATAAAAATTAAATAAATATTCAATTCAGAGCTTTTTGGTAAACTATGTTTTCTGCTTTGTTTTGTGGCGCGTAAACAAATAAAGATAAAGGCTTGCCGACTCGCGAACACGCAACAGGTAGTTGCCTATGCGAGAAACACGGAACTCTAAGTTAATACCGCAAACTTCTAGGGACTGGCCTTGTGATTTGTTAATGGTCATCGCGAATGCCAGACGAGAGAGATTTTTCACAACCAATCGCTTTTCATTGCAAAGTCGAGGTTGGATTATGTTACGCAACATGATGTTGACAGAGTCGACTTTCAGTTGCAAATTGTGAGGTTGTAATTCAGGCAATTCCAATGAATTCAAGAATTCTGGGGGATAGTTGACTGCTTCATTTGGGTTGATAATTGTGTCGAGCGATTTGAATACAAATAATTGCCCCGGAATGAAACTTTGAATAGTTGTATTGAGATCATCGACATCTTTGTTTTTAGCCGCCAATACGGCTCGTTCACTCAGTCAATTATGGTTTTTGAAGTTTTGCTCTTTGTTTCGGTCAACTGGCAGGAATCAGTTGGCAACGATATTAATCCGGTCGAAATGTCTTTACATGTCGTCACAAAACTGATGATTTCATGCATGCATTTAGTTCATCAGCTGCAGTTGATCGTTGAATAACAGGAAGAGTCTGACGAAAATTATCGGATAATAGAATCATGGCTCCACCAAAAAGGGTATTAGTTTTACGAAGATCTTTTAGTGTTCTGTCCAGTGCATCTAGGGACCTTTTGTGGGCCATCGTACATGCGCCCCAAACTATCAAATCGCATCTCTGTAAAATTTTTGACATTGCCCTATTTTTTTGCTATGTTGCATAATGGTGTCTCGTTGATTTTCATATTTAGTGACAATTTCAAAGCCGAATATGCGGTTCGTCCGCCTTCTAGAAAAGTAGCCGCTATTCCAGATGAAGCGAGTGCCAGGGCAACTTCATGCTCTGATCTAATCGACGCCAAAATCAAAGATATTGAAAAAGTTTTTCCAGTTCCTCCACGAGCATCCAGGAAGTATATGCCACCAGTTTCATTGTTCACAGCTTCCATCAATGAGTCGTACGCAGTTTTTTGTTGTTGATTTAATTGAGGAACATTTGTACGAACTGCCTCGATTAGTGCCTCATAATCACGGTATTTCATTCATAAATCAGATGGATTAGCCAGATTGCAAGTTGACAAAATGATAAAAAATAAAATTCTAATATGTTGTAGATATGCTCAAGCAATCCTAATTTCTGACATGCTTCACGATAAGTGGCGCATAACTGTCCATAAAGAGTTCTTTAATAAATAAATGACTTTTGACTATGAACATTAATCAAAAGCAAGTGAAAATGGAAACACTGATCATTATTTCGTTGAACTGTGTGAATTCGACATAAAGCATCAGTTTCAAACATATTTCGCTGACCCCGAAGAGGTATGACTTGCCTTCGATGTTGAAAATCCTTTGTTGATGCATTCCAAGTATAACATGATGGAACCTGTGCATAAAGCAATATTCTTGCAAATGAATCTTCTTTGCACAATTTGAAAAATGCGTTAAAAATTGTATTTGATAGAGCAATTTCTCTTTGTCCTGCATTTTGTTCATTAAAGCAAATACGAAGACCAACACCTAAATGTTGAATACTCTACTGTTTCATGTATTGCAAAAGAGAGTATACGCCATAATGCTTCATTACTGCGATATGTACCATTAATCGATACGCGTAATAATTCATAGTGCAAACCGTATTATCAGTTACCGCACCGAAATAAAAAAAAACATTATTCCACATTTCATATGGGAAAAACACACCATCACAAAAGTGAGCGTAAAACGCATATGCGTTGATATTTGTCAATGTTCTTTCCTTTTAAACCATCAGTGACCTTTCCAACGCATACATTGGCTTGTAAATCGGTTGAGTGGTTCTCGAGTTTTAGTGAGACTAACACACAGCGTTTGATTTTTATATATATAGGTGTTAAATTATGATGTTTTCATTTTATCTTACATATATATAAAAATGGAGTTGTGTATGTTTGTGTGTTTGTTTGTTTGTTTGTGGTTTATAGGAGACTACACCACTGTACCGATCGTGTTGAAACTTTTACAGTAGGTAATTGCATATCCAGAAGGAAAAATAGGCTATATTTTTTTTATTTTTCAAGTGGGCGTGGCACCTCCCATACAAAGTGAATTTTTAACATCTAATTTTAACATATTATATCTGGAGTACTACTACAGCCAGAGCTCTGAAACTATATACATGTACATATTAAAATAATTCGAGGAGCTGTGGAAAAATGGGCGATATCGGACCAATGGGCGTGGTACCCTATATACGAAGTACTGTACCAGTGAAAGCCTTGGAACTTTGTCTGAGTTCATGAGTTATTAATGTGAGTAGTCTCTTAAAAATTGGGCGGGATCGAACCAGTGGGCGAACCAAGGTAAATATTAAATGTTATATATCTAGAGTACTGTAATAGGTAAAGTGTTGACACTTTCTGAGAGTTCATAACTTATCAACGTTAGTACTCGAAAAAAAAATGGGCGGAATCCGATCAGAGGGCGTGGTACCCCCATCCAAAGTAAGTATTTAATATAACATAACTGGAGTACTATAATAATGAAAGTCTAGCGACTTTGAGTTCATAAGTTATTAATGTGAGCAGTTGCCCAAAAATGGGCGGAATCAGACAAATGGGCGTTGCACCTCCGATACAAAACAATAATTTTCTACAAAACGTATTGTCTGTTTTTTATTTCGTTACGAGGTGTGTAGCGAAGCGCATCGGGTTACTGCTAGTTTTAAAATAAAATTAAACAATAAAGTAATGTTTTATGTTCACTGTATAAAAGGATCAACAGCATTGCTTTGTTAAATAATGAAATTTCATTTTAGTACATTTATGAACGCGCAAAAGTTTTTTCCTTGCACAGATTGTGGTTCCTTGTGTCATTAATGAGAATGATATTTGAAGTTCTTCAGAAAATAAAGATAACAAATTATTTTATTTAAAATTTTTGCGATATTTGGTTTTTTGCGTTTGGCATCCCTAATTTAATTATTTATTATTATAAATTTATTCTCTATGTTTTCCAAATATGGCAATATTTTTTTGAAAAAAAAGTTGAGAGAGCTTTTTTCGGTTATTATTTTGTTACTCCATCCGACCTATATTTATTTATTTATTTATTTATTAAATGTGGATATCTCATACAACAAGATATAAATCATTTTAATTACAGTATGTGATCTTATAATGATACAATCAATTTGTGATAGTAGTTACAATACTTTTAAGAAACAAGAAAAATATAAAAATAATTTTAAATTACAAAAGTAAAAAATTAATACATAATGGGAGAGTATAGAATCTTAAATATATTTACGCTGATCCCTGACTCACTGACTGACTGACTGATTCTGTAATGCTGAAATAATACACACACATAGCACTCCATACAAAGCTATGCGAAATACACAAACAAAATTTAATCTTTCTCATTTTATACAAACCCACACACAATTTTCTCTCTTCTTTGTTACCGACCAGTGCTGCTAATAAAAGCTTCTGAAAATCGACAATTTTTGAAACTAAATCGATAAAATCGTCATTTTTAAAACAAGGAATTGCCAAGAAAATTTTACCGCTTATAAAATTCGAAAAAATATTACAAAAGGAAACAACAAAATTTATTTATATCATTCATATTACGAATATTATTACAGCATTGGTTATTTCTATATATAAAACTGTATTAGTGATGAAATTTCAACGAAAAAAATTTAACACAGCAATCAACTAAATAATTTTATTGATATGTATCTATAGCTGAAACATATAATATAGGTTTAAAGTATCGCCGTTATTAAAACTTAAATCTTAAATGGAGATGCTATTCAAGGTGTTTCCGTTTTGAAACGACTTGACCCAGAATTAAATCTATATATATTTTGTAATTTACATTTACACTGAACATTAATTGTTAACCCTTGAAATCGTAATTTTTATACTACTGAAAATTTTAAATCTTCAATCATCATTTTAACATATTTAATAAATCATTTTAACAAATTGAAAAATCGTCGAAATTACAATAAGTTGTCAAAATTGGCAGCACTGCTAACGACAATAGCACTACATATGCAGATTTCGTGTTACATATGGAATAAGTTGAATGCAAAAAATGCATAAAAAAAAACTAATATCTATTCAAATTCTTCTTTAAATTCTCTTTGTTGGTCAATAAAAAAATTCTGCAAAAAAAAGTAATTAATGAAATTTTAATTAACGTCGTCCGATATGCATACATACCTCTTTTATCGAACTAAACTTTTCCGTTTGTCTGTTTTGTTTTTCATCTCAAAATTGTTTTGTATTGTTATGAGTGCTTTCGCTCAGGTTCTCTGATGGCCAGCATTTACCAAAGAGTATGATTTTTTGATAAATATTTGAGAAAAAAGAGATCTTCAATGTGGATTTTGTTGTTGTCCAACGTATGATTTCGTTTATAGCTCTGTATTGAAAAGCCCTTGAAAAAATAGTGCAGTATTAAGTTTAAAATAAAATTTAAATTATTGTAACTTTGCATAATTAAATTACATTGTAATTTCAGAAGAGAGGTGGGAAAATAATTTTTTTTCACTCTTAATATTAATTTTTTCATAATTTGCTTTCAAAAATGTAGACAAACATAAATTACGTAAATAGGTATATAAAAGATTTTAATTTGAATAATTTATTGAAATTATCATGGAAGAATTAAAGGCGATTTGGAATAATAAGTTTTTTTTTAAGTAACACTAATACACCCTTATTTTTTATATTTTTTTTTTTTGGATTTATAGATAACTTTTCAAAAAATGTAGTTCTCTTTTTTCAGAGAAATATTTTTTTCTCTTTTGTGTAGGTGTAAAACCTAAAACCTTTTTTTGCATTTCTCTTTCTGAATGCACAACATGTCGAGCGTGTTGTGTCAAAGTTTGAAGTAAATCAGAGCAAAACTTAAGAAGATACAGCGTTTCCAGCGACTGGCCTCATACGGTATACATATAGTATATAAATCAGTTTTTAGAAAACTTTAAACCGATTTTCTCGCAAATAAATGATCGAAGTACGTGAATATCATAACTCAAAATCTACTTGACCGATTCTTTTGCAATTTTAGATACTATATCTACACATAAATCATCAGGTAACCACGAAGAGTTTTTTTAATTCCATTTTCTTCCCAATTTTCTAACAACAAATTCTCGAAATTGTATAGCAAAAATCGTTTTTCACTTCAAAATGCTGCAAAAAAAAAAAAAAAAAAATTGCAAAAAACTCTTCGTCACTACCTCAGGTCACCTTTGAAACGCATTTCGATTTTTTATTTCACATGATCCGGTAACGAGTTATAATGTTCACCACAAAATAACAACGCCTCCGGAGATTCCCTGTCACGGACTTATATATTAAAATTTTTAAATGTTATGCTATAACGTGTATATGAAATAAATAATGCAACATTATTCATATCTTCAAAAAATAATTATGAAAATACGACTTTTTTTAACTTTTAAAAGCTTTTCATTTTTTTTTAGGAACCTTGCTCTAAAACGTTTTTTTTTTCTATGCTCTTCTATTTTTTTTACAATAAAATGGAGTTCGGTTATAACGAACTCGGCGGGACCGGCGAAATTAGTTCGTTATAGACTAAGTTCGTTATAATATAATAAAATATTTTTTTGTTTTGTCCGAAAGGTTTAAAAACTTTTTTTAGTTGAATAAGTTTATTTATTTTGATGCATTTTAAAAAGTTATAAAACATAAATTAAATTATTAAAAAGATACATATTAATAGTTTGCATTAATAAGACTAAAATTACCGAGTTTCTATCAAATAAAATATTTTTTTAAAATATTTAATATTAAAAACTCCTTATGTATAGAAGCAGAAAGTACAAAGCAAAGGTTGGCTGCTGGGAAACTTTTGCGAAAATATACATAAAAGAACCTTTTACAATACTTCATTTGAAGATCGAAGTTTTTGTTTTGTATTAAAATTAAATTAAAATAAAACTAAATTAAATTAAAATTAATTTTTTTAAAATTTATATATGTAATATAGAAAAATTCTGAAATGAAAAAAAAAATTGTTTGTTAAATTCAAAAGTTTGATATAACCACTTTTCGCTTTAAGAGAAGCAATTTGTATCAAAAATGTGATTAAAACTCTTGGGACCGAAGAAATTCTTCGCTATAAACAAAAATTTATTACAACCAGGGTTCGTTATAAGCGAACTCCATTGTATTAAATTTTAATAATTTTGGGACTTTCCAATCTCCTCACTTTACCCGGCCTTCCCACGTTCAAGTCAAATTGATCACACATACAATAGTCAAAAAATTGTTAAGCAACTGTCACATTGAAAAATTGAAAGAGAGAATTGAAACGTATGATTATTTAGTAAAAAGGAGTAAAAAAGTATGAGTGCATTACAACCTGAAAGCCAAAAATTTAACGTGTGAAGGCCGGGTAATATCTTAAATATATTTACGCTGATCCCTGACTCACTGACTGACTGAGAGACTGACTGATTCTGTAACGCTGACCAAAATGATACGGTTCTAATTCTTGATCTCGCCCCAACCGACACCACATTACATTTCATATTAAAACGCCGCCAGTTTCCAGTAATTCCTGCATACGCAATTACCATAAACAAGGCTCAAGGCCAGTCATTTGATTACGTTGGCATTAATTTGGAGACCGCGGTATTTTCGCACGGTCATCTTTATGTGGCTTTGTCACGATCAAAAGTTGCAAGCCAAGTTAATATACGTATTCAATCGAACCCACACCAAGGAAAACTATTACATGACCAACGAAATATAGTTTTTCAAGAGATTCGAAATTGAAAAACTTTTTTGCCAAATATTTCTTATCTGTTTTGATACTTATGTATGCAATTTCTACAAACACAATCTTTTTTCATATGTAAATAATTTATTAAAAATTTTTCGTGTATTTTAATTTAAACTGTTTGTTTTATTCATAATTTTTAAACGGGCGCATAGGCGCCACACAATCAACTAGTATATAATATAATCACAAATGAAACAATAATTAATAAAGTTGAAAATTAGAGACCAAATCATTTTTAAACAATTCATTTTTAAATTGTAAAGCGTTGTCTGTTATTTGTAAATTGTTGGATAACAAGTTCCACAGACATATGGTATTTATAAAAAATTGCCAACTAGAGATTAATGTTCGATATCGTAATTGTATAAGATTATTTCCTCTATTGGATCGTGCAAATTGAAGGCGTTCAAATAAATAAGATGGTTCTTTGGTGTATATTACTTTGTGAAGTAGAATTAATGATCTTATTTTTATTAAGGCCACGAGGTCAACTCCGTACAGAGACTTAGAATATAAAGAAGTTCCATCATATCTCTTTATACCATACACATAACGTAGGATCGCATTGTAAGCTACTAATAATCTCCTTTTACTTTCTGAATCACAAAAAGCAAATATCTCACAACCATATAGTAACTTCGGCATAATGAAAGTTTTCGCGAGAAGCACACGAATGTTTAAAGGTGTAAGATGTTGTATAGGGTACAACGTTCTTGGCATTACAAATATTTTTCCAGATGCAGAATTAATCTGATTGTTCCATGTGAGCGATTTATTGAAAATGATTCCCAGATTCCCAGCAGATTCCACAATTTCAATATTCTGATTACCTAATGATACTGGAATATCTATAGGAATGGTTTGATTTCTTTGAGTTATAACTAATCATTTTGATTTTTTTGGATTTAAGTAAAGTCCATTTGAAGAAGCCCATTCAAATATTATATTGAGATCCTCATTAAGCTTTTCAGTGCATTCACGAATTAATCCTTTTTTCATATATGGCCGCAATGAAGAAATATTTGGCCAGTTAAAAGCCAAAAAAGCACGATTTAATGCATATAGCCACCCTACACACCATTACCTTTGCAATGGATGTTAGGGCGAGCTATTTAATTAGCAAAAACTAAATTAAACGAGAAGTTATGTCATATAAGCGGAAACGCATGCATATAGGAAATGCATGCATATTTTTCCAATATTTTGTTTACATTTATCATCAATACTCAAACCGAGGTGGAGGGTATCAAAGATTCGGCACAGATGAATTTAACACTCTTACTTGTTTTTTTTTTAACTTTTAGTGTGATATATGAATTTTAATAATAATTTGGATTATTTGGATTTTACTAATATAAACATTTTTTGTAATAATGGGATTGTTTTTAATATTTACACTCAAAAAATTGTTACACTCAAAAAGAATTGTAAAATCAACTGGAAATTCTCCTATTATTACTGAAAAATTAAAAATCTTTCGCTGTTAAATTTGCAAATTTGTATAGACTCAAAGAATATTTACACTTAAGAAAACTTTAGTAATATTATCTAAAAATTTTGCTATTACAACAGAAAAATTTGTTATTTTTTACTCTCAAATTTGTTAATTTTAGGCAAAATAAATCTGCTGAGCAATGATTCTGTTTTTTTTTTTAATTTTGATATGAAAATATGGGTTTTTATTTTTTGAAACTTTCTTATTTATTAAAATATTTCATACTTATGTATGTGGGTAAAAAAAAACCTTTTAAAAATATAAATAGCAAAAGATTTTACCATCTTTTGTAACAATGGAAGGTTCTGTTGACTATTTTTATACCCTATACCACTATGTGGTTTGGGTATAATGACTTTGTGCTGCTGTTTGTAACAACCAAAAATATTTGACCTAGACCCATCTTTAATTATACCGATCGAATCAGAATCACTTTTTGAGTTGATTTAACAATGTCCGTCCGTCTGTGTGTCCATATAAACCTTGTAATCAAACTGCAGGTCGCAAATATGAATATATTTTGATGAAATTTGGCATATAAGCTTTCATCGGCCGTGGGATGAACGCTATTGAAATTGGTGAGAATCGGTCCATGTTCAGACCTAGCCCCCATACAAATTACCCATATGAAATCGACATAAATTGTCATAAGATCCAAATTGTCATATAGATCTTACTCAAATTGGGTTTGTATGCATTCATTACATCCATTAATGAGTAGTCCAAAAATGATCCCTTTGGCCCCTTATAGACTGCTTCCCGATCTTCACTTAAATCTATTAAAAACAAAAATAATACACTGATTCTTCTCAAATTTTGTTTGTATATATTTTTGCAAAAGGATTGGTCCATTTTTGGACCTAGTCCCCATATAGATATATCATCCGATATGAACTTTTTCATATCTGCAGCCAAAAAAATTAATAAAAATCCCACTCAAATTTGGTTATTGCTTATTTTCTATGTCCAGTTAGTTGGGCCTAAGAGATAGGGTTTCTAAACGCATGGTATAGGGTATCGTATAGTCGGTCTAGACCGACTATAATTTTCTTACTTGTTTTTACTATTACTATGTTTTTCGTACTTAAATAACAATGAAAGGCAATTATAATTATTATTCCTTTGATTCAAATATTGATTGCAAATATTCCATATTCTGTTCTGTGTTATTTCTGTTCTTTAGCAGTTTTTTTGACTTTTTCATCTAAATCCTGATGTTCCACTTTCCATTGACTTCGACTACTGGAGATGAAAGAATCTAACGTTGTCAATAATATATTAAATAGATATTCATTTGTGGAATTTCGTGAAACTTTTCTAGTATTGTGCTCTCTATAAAATCTGTAATCCTTATTCCTTTTTTTCTGAGCTTCCTCTGATAGATCTCCAAGTGGAACCAAATGACATTTATTGACGTATTCTCCATGATAAAGGATTTTGTGAACTGTTGCATACATATTTCCACATGGTACTTGGTTGCATATATTTTGCAGTTTCCTTGGCATAATCTCCAAATTTTCTAAAGTCAATTTCTTCATTGTACGTAAGTACTGTTAGGATTATTTTAAATCTGAAAATAAGGTTTAAATCCACGCCTGTTATATCAGATACTATTTTTGGATCTGAAAAGAATCTTCATGCGGAATTGCCGTCATTTGTTTTGCTTGACCTTTGTTTTGGCTGATCTATAATTAATCCAAATTTTCGATATT
Source organism: Cordilura impudica (assembly GCA_963682025.1). Classification (NCBI taxonomy): domain Eukaryota; kingdom Metazoa; phylum Arthropoda; class Insecta; order Diptera; family Scathophagidae; genus Cordilura; species Cordilura impudica. The sequence continues at coordinate 173,682,628 of OY821520.1, read as the reverse complement.
CATCTTGAACATGTTTCTTTTTTGAACTTTTTAACTCTTTGTTGATTTCGTTGTTTCCTATTGACCCAGATGACCCGAAATACAAATCATAACTGATTTTTAGTATGTGTTCCATAAGTTGTATTCTTGCATGTAGTGCTGATAATCCAAATTCATATGTATCAAGTGGTGACTATTATAAGCTACATATAAAATACCTAAAGCACATATTGTATACTTAAAGGGCTGCTTAAATTACCGCCATTTTAAATTTTTTGTGTAATTTCATTAAAATGAATAAACTGGTCTCGGGTCGTCAAAAGTATATATAGGGTAAATGAGGACACATTCACCTTTCTCCAAGTGATACACGATTCTTGTTCCAATTTGCTCCCTGGAGTTCTATTCCACTAAATTTAAAATTTGAAAAAAATATAGTAGTTTAATACATATTTCATAACGCCGTAATATTAAACGGTAGGTCTTTGACCACTTATAACAACTAAAGACCATAATCCTAGCAACCTCGTAAAAGGGACCGCAGGTCATTATCGATGATAACTTGCGAGCTGTAACCATTTGTTTTTGATAAAAACAAAAAAATCACATTTTTCCCACAATTAGCAATAGTTTAACCTGATTTTTTGGCTACCTTAATCTGGATATATCAGCTACAAAATGGCGTTAAAATTTTAAAAATCAGTGAGAAAAAAATTTTTCTTTCAGCCAGAGTGCGACGGAACGCATATTCCGATTTCCCAACCAATTAAAGATGAAATCGGTTATCGTAACCAAAAGGGAACGTATTCATTCATTACACAACTTAATAATTTGCGTTTTTAACATGAGAATATTTTTTAATTTGAAATATATTTTTCAGGCTATTGTAGATAATCGTGTGAGATTTATAAACGTATTTATCGGATGCCCAGGTGCATGCCATGACGCATCAGTTTGGCAAAGGAGCTCCATTAGGGAAGCTATAATAAAGAAGAAAATAAAAATATGTTCCACTTACCATTTATTGGGCGATGTAGGCTATCCATTAGAATCGTTCCTTATGGTGCCCTATCGTGATAACGGGTTCTTAACACCACACAGTGGTTCAAAACCAAAAAAAAGTGGTAATAAGTCTGGAACTTCTAAACTATTGGTTGGATTGGAATAGTATATTCTAGGCGATTGTAGTCAAGGATATAGGCTTTCAAAATATTTATTTTTGATATACCCTGTTGTAACACAGGGTGAGCTACAGGGTGCCAAAGTCGACCACCTCGAGGTGGAAAATGCTTTCAAAGCTTGTAACTTTTATAAGTATGAAGCGATTTTTACGTTTTTTAAATTTTTCCAATAACCATTAGATTATTAACAAAAAACATGCTTATACTACCTAGTTATCGCTTATGGTTTAAAAAATATTTGATTTTAAAAATCAACATTTGAACTTTTCACCAAATTCTTTCTTGGTTTTTCGCAAATAACATTTTTATTAAAATAGATAAAAAAAATCTAAAAATATGTGGCGATAGCCAGTACTTTTTAAAAAAATACGCTGAAGTATCTTTTGAATTATTTCAAACCGTTTAGTGAGCACAAAATCTTAAAGTTGACTTTTTGAATCAGGTTCTAAAAATTGCAAATTTTTGCCAAAAAATACCCTTCATTCTTTCACTTTTTTCTCACAACCTTGGTAAAACATGTATATATTTTTCTACATATTTTAAAAGAATATGCTTCATGAATGGTTGTAAGCGAAATTTTTAATATTTTTGGACATGCACCCTACGTCCAGCATTGGACGAAATTGGGCAATTTTAAAAAAAAAAACTAAGTTTTAAAAGATAATACAAAAATATCCGCTCGATTTCTTCAAATATTTCACCGCAGTATTAAAGCTTAAAATATTTTTATTTATTTGCCGCAATAAAATTCACCGCCATTACATAAACGTGGTCAGGAGGGCTTAAATGTTGAAAAAAGTCAAATTTTCATACGAAATTTTTTTGTTAACAGAAAAAACATATTAAGATTAGTTATTTTTATATTTTGTTTTTTGATTCAGAACGGCATTTAAATTATCTAAAATACTTCAAAAAATCATTTTGATAACATTAATAGTTTTTGAGATATTTATATTCAAATTTCAGAAAAAAATATAGAAAAACTATGGTTTCTCGTTTTTTTTGGTTTTTTTGGTAAAGTGTTCCCAAAGTTTTTGAATTTTACTTATTATTATATATATTGTTAAAGAAGATATATTTATCTATTCAACGATATATAACATGTCTATCAAATATATTGCAACATGCTGAAATAATGACCCCAAACCACACTCCACAGGCAAAAATTTAGCTATTTCTCTATTTGTTCATATAAATGGTCATTTACATAGTGAATGACATATTTGTTTTTATTACTTCAAATAATTTTATATATCTTTTCAAAGAAGGTATAATTATAAGTTAATGGTGTATGAAATATTTACCTAATGAGTTTCAACTGATCATAAAATTGCCCGAAACTCTGATGCTGATTTTATACAAAAAAAAAAACAGGTAAAAAGCCAATGCCTAAGATATTTTCATTATTAAATAACAAATATAACTAAATTTTTTTTAATGAGTATTTTTTTATTTGTTTTATAATAGGCTTAAAATTACATAACAATTGTCTGCTTTTTTACTAGTTATTTTCTACAAAACAATCGGAAATATCAAAAGATAAAAGATGTTTTATATCCATAGCTTCGGAATCATCATTTTCTATTTCAAGCCTTATTTTTGGTAACCATTTTGTTCTTATGGAGTATATTACTGGATCTGATGATATCAATAAATATTCCATTAAATCGGAATTTTGGGCTTCTTTGCTACATTTTCTTGTATTAAAAAGTCTAAAGTGTTTGACATCTCTGTTTCTAGCTTCTTGTGCTTCTTCAGTCAGTTCTCCCAAGGGCAGGATGCTATTTTGTATTATTTCTTCAAAGAAACGTCTTGCTGTATTACCATCATTTGAACTTCCATAGCCACAAAGAGGCTTATCGATAATTAGACCAAGTTGCATTTTAAATTCATCCTGAATTCTTTTCTTCTCAGTTTTTCGTATGGCGTGTAGGTCAGTATTATTTTTAACTGGTATATTTTCTTGTCCTGGAATTTGCCGGTATTTTAGATCATATGCGAGATGCCAGCAATATTCCATAAATCGTATTCTTGCATGAAGTGGTGATATTTCAAATTTTAAAGCATTTTCATTAATAGGAATTTCATCACAACTGTTATGAAATTCTGAACTTTTCTTTCCACATATATTACATTTCCAATTAGATGTTATATCTGTAACGGCATTGGCTACTTTCCCATCAATAATTGTAAAAAGTGGTTGAAATAACACTTTAAAGACACTTCCAGATATGGAGACAATCTCGAAGTTTCCTGATTTATTGAACTCACTAAGCTTTGTGTTGTAATTTTGTCTTCCTTTGTGTACTCAAATCGGATTGGCCGACATAGAAACTTAGATCCGGGTGTTAAATTACTCCATATGTCCTGATATTCTCTCTCACTAGAAGAAGAACTTGTCTCATTATATAATGGTACTAATGATGTCATAAAAATTGTTGAAAGATCTATTTCTGAATTGCTTCCACTTGGTTGTCTATACTCAGAAAATCCAGATGTTCCATCGCATCTCCATTTACATATTAACGTAACTTCTGAATTGTTGCATATTTCTATTTCTTCTTTGCTAAATGTGGATATTATTCTAGATGCAGTGTTTTCAAGCAGTTCCGCTAATCCAACATTTGCACTTTCAGTATTGGATTTCACATTAGATGGTAGAATTTTATTTTTTGTTTCCTTTATGGCTCTGCTGGTAGGAAAAATATCAAATCCTTTTTCTTTGAGAGCTTTTCTCAAAATACCATATTTATTTCTTGTCAATCCCAAATTTAAAATAAGAGCTAACGCATCCTCTTCTGTAAATGATGTTGACGATTTTGGCGTTGAAATACTTTGCACCATACGCTACAATCGCTTAGGAGATGCAGTTGGTAACACATCTACAATTTTAGCAGCTTCCTTTGGTTGCGTGCGTGTCAAGGCTGATTTAAAAGAATCCTTAATTTCATTAGGCGAATGGTTACTAATGATTTCTTCTTGTTTTTTCTTTTTTGTCCTTGATTGAACATTTTCGTAGTCCTTTTTAGGTCGACCAAATGCCTTTTTCTCAATTTATACTGTGAGGCCCGTTTTCAACCATTCTTCATTTTTAGTCATAAACTTTGATTTTGATAAACCCGATTGGCTAAATCTTCTTTCGTACGCTTTTTAAAAAGTTTCAACATCTTCAGATCTCACATTTAAACCGTAAGTGTTGTTAATTGTATAAAATAATTTCGAGAATTTTTCCGAACGTGATGAATGAATAGTAGAATCGGAAGGATTTTCCCAAATAACTTTGCAAAGTGAGTAATGCTTTAATGTAACCTCCATGATAGATTATACGTAAGTGATCTTAATAAACAAGAAACTCATGGTTATATACTGAAAATACTTTTTAAAAGGTAATATATCGGGCAGGTACTTCAACCAATACTTACATTTTGTTTCAGTGAATCTAAGGATTTGGCTTTTACCTGTTTTTTGTTTTGCATAAAAAGGTATTGTGAATTACAGATATTTTGCAATAAGTATCAGAGTTTCGGACAATTTTATGATCAGTTGAAACTCATTAGGTAAATATTTCATACACCATTAACTTATAATTATACCTTCTTTGAAAAGATATATAAAATTATTTGAAGTAATAAAAACGTATGCAACCCTTTACCAAAAAACAATAAAAAAATATGTCATTCACTATGTAAATGACCATTTATTTATATGAACAAATAGAGAAATATCTAAATTTTTGCCTGTTTAGTGTGGTTTGGGGTCATTATTTCAGCATGTTGCAATATATTTGATAGACATGTTATATATCGTTGAATAGATAAATATGCCTTTTTTAACAATATATATAATAATAAGTAAAATTCAAAAACTTTGGGAACACTTTACCAAAAAAACCAAAAAAAAACGAAAAACCATAGTTTTTCTATATTTTTTTCTGAAATTTGAATATAAATATCTCAAAAACTATTAAGGTTATCAAAATGATTTTTTGAAGTGTTTTAGATAATTTAAATGCCGTTCTGAATCAAAAAACAAAATATAAAAATAACTAATCTTAATATGTTTTTTCTGTTAACAAAAAAATTTCGTATGAAAATTTGACTTTTTTCAACATTTAAGCCCTCCTGACCACGTTTATGTAATGGCGGTGAATTTTATTGCGGCAAATAAATAAAAATATTTTAAGCTTTAATACTGCGGTGAAATATTTGAAGAAATCGAGCGGATATTTTTGTATTATCTTTTAAAACTTAGTTTTTTTTTTTTAAATTGCCCAATTTCGTCCAATGCTGGACGTAGGGTGCATGTCCAAAAATATTAAAAATTTCGCTTACAACCATTCATGAAGCATATTCTTTTAAAATATGTAGAAAAATATATACATGTTTTACCAAGGTTGTGAGAAAAAAGTGAAAGAATGAAGGGTATTTTTTGGCAAAAATTTGCAATTTTTAGAACCTGATTCAAAAAGTCAACTTTAAGATTTTGTGCTCACTAAACGGTTTGAAATAATTCAAAAGATACTTCAGCGTATTTTTTTAAAAAGTACTGGCTATCGCCACATATTTTTAGATTTTTTTTATCTATTTTAATAAAAATGTTATTTGCGAAAAACCAAGAAAGAATTTGGTGAAAAGTTCAAATGTTGATTTTTAAAATCAAATATTTTTTAAACCATAAGCGATAACTAGGTAGTATAAGCATGTTTTTTGTTAATAATCTAATGGTTATTGGAAAAATTTAAAAAACGTAAAAATCGCTTCATATTTATAAAAGTTACAAGCTTTGAAAGCATTTTCCACCTCGAGGTGGTCGACTTTGGCACCCTGTAGCTCACCCTGTGTTACAACAGGGTATATCAAAAATAAATATTTTGAAAGCCTATATCCTTGACTACAATCGCCTAGAATATACTATTCCAATCCAACCAATAGTTTAGAAGTTCCAGACTTATCACCACTTTTTTTTTGGTTTTGAACCACTGTGCACCAGTGCAATTGAAATAAAACACGATTTTGAGTTCAACCCGAGTTGTGGAACAGGCGTTTTAAAAAAGATGAAATATTTGCCAAATAAAATTCTTCAAAATTGATGATGTAGTATATAACACTAGTAGATTGTGTGGCGCCTAGGCGCCCGTTTATTTTGACTTTAACAAACAAATTTTTTTTCCATTTCAGAATTTTCTTATATTTTACATATTTAAAAAAAATTAATTTTAATGTTTTTAAAATTTCTTAAAAAAAAAAAAAAAATCGAAAAACAGTTGTAAAAAATACACACCAAAAACTTCGATTTTCAAATGAAGTTTTGTAAAAGGTCCAGTATAATTTCTGCTTCTATACATAAGGAGTTTTTAATATTATATGATTTAAAAAAAATATTTTATTTTGATAGAAACTCGGAAATTTTAGTCTTTTTAAGACAAACTATTAATATGTATATTTTTAATAATTTGATTTAATAATTTAATAATATAATTTATGTTTTATAACTTTTTAAAATGCATCAAAATAAATAAACTTATTCAACTAAAAAAAATATTAAACCTTTCGGACAAGACAAAAAAATACTACGGTTATAACGAACTTAGTCTATAACGAACAAATTTGGCCGGTCCCGCCGAGTACGTTATAACCGAACTCCATTTTATTGTAGAAAAAATAGAATAGCATAGAAAAAAAAACGTTTTAGAGCAAGGTTCCTAAAAGTTTCTTAGAGGGGGGCGTTAGGTTTAAAAAGTTAATAAAAAAATCTTTTTTGAAGACATGAATACACGTTATAACATAACATTTGAAGAATCTTTAAAAAAATTTTCAACTAAAAATTTTAATAAATAAGTCCGTGACAGCCAATATCCGGAGGCGTTGTTGTTTTATGGTGAACATCATAACTCGTTACCGGACCATGTGAAATAAAAAATCGAAATAGTGAAATAGTGAAATAGTGGCGAAGAGTTTTTAAATTTTTTTTTTTGCAGCATTTTGAAGTGAAAAACGATTTTTGCTATACAATTTCGGGAATTTGTTGTTAAAAAATGGGGAAGAAAATGGAATTAAAAAAAACCATTGTGGTTGCCTGATGATTTATTTGTAGATATAGTGTCTAAAATTTCAAAAGAATCGGTCAAGAGGATTTTGAATTATGATGTTCACGGACTTTTTTAAAAACGGATTTATATACAATATACCGTATGAGGCCAGTCGCTGGAAACGCTGTATCTTTCACTCTGATTTACCTAAAATTTTGATACAACACGCTCGACATGTTGTGCATTCAGAAAGAGAAAATCGAAAAAAGGTTTTATACCCTGCCACCCCTTAAGGAAGTGCAAACACCAATACACCTACACAAAAAAGAAAACAATATTTCATATTTCATCATTAAAATCTTTTATATACCTATTTACGTAATTTATGTTTATCTAAATTTTTTGAAAGCAAATTATGCAAAAATTAATATTAAGAGTGAAAAAAAATTATTTTCCCACCTCTCTTCTGAAATTACAATGTAATTTAATTATGCAAAGTTAGAATAATTTAAATTTTTAAACTTAATATTGCACTATTTTTTCAAGGGATTTTCAATACAGAGCTATAAACGAAATCATACGTTGGACAACAACAAAATCCACATTGAAGATCTCTTTTTTTTTCAAATATATATCAAAAAAAGCATTCTCTTTGGTAAGTGCTGGCCATCAGAGAACCTGAGCGAAAGCACTCATAACAATACAAAACAATTTTGATATGAAAAACAAAACAGACAAACGGAAAAGTTTAGTTCGATAAAAGAAGTATGTATGCATATCGGACGACGTTAAATGAGAAAAAATAAAAATGTTTAAAATTTCATTAATTACTTTTTTTTGCAGAATTTTTTTATTGACCAACAATGGGAATTTAAAGAAGAATTTGAATAGATATTAGTTTTTTTTATGGATTTTTTGCATTCAACTTATTCCATATGTAACACGAAATCTGCATATGTAGTGCTATTGTCGTTAGCAGTACTGCCAAATTTGACACCTTATTGTAATTTCGACGATTTTTCAATTTGTTAAAATGATTTATTAAATTTGTTAAAATGATGATTGAAGATTTAAAATTTTCAGTAGTATAAAAATTACGATTTCAAGGGTTAACAATTAATGTCTGTTTATCGAAAATTGATAGTTTTTGTCAGTGTAAATGCAAATTACAAAATATATATAGATTTAATTCTGGGTCAAGTCGTTTCAAAACGGAAATACCTTGAATAGCATCTCCATTTAAGATTTAAGTTTTAATAACGGCGATACTTTAAACCTATATTATATGTTTCAGCTATAGATACACATCAATTAAATTATTTAGTTGATTGCAGTGTTAAATTTTTTTCGTTGAAATTTTATCACTAATACATTTTTATATATAGAAATAACCAATACTGTAATAATATTCGTAATATGAATGATATAAATAAATTTTATTGTTTCCTTTTTTAATATTTTTTCGAATTTTATAAGCGGTAAAATTTTCTGGGCAATTTCTTGTTCTAAAAATGACGATTTTGGCGATTTAGTTTCAAAAATTGTCGATTTTCAGAAGCTTTTATTAGCAGCACTGGTCGGTAACAAAGAAGAGAGAAAATTGAGTGTGGGTTTGTATAAAATGAGAAAGATTAAATTTTGTTTGTGTATTTCGCATAGCTTTGTATGGAGTGCTATGTGTGTGTATTATTTCAGCGTTACAGAATCAGTCAGTCAGTCAGTGAGTCAGGGATCAGCGTTAATATATTTAAGAAGATATCACTATGAATAAGTATGATATAATAATTTTAGTTCATTTTGTGAGAGTAAGTTCATTCAAGTACTTAAATAAAATAATATAAGAGTGCTTCATAATTTAAATTATTTTGGTATTTTATTTATTATTGTGCTCAAGAATCGATTATTGATCAAGTTGAAAATAGATCTTTGTGATTTTTTGAAGGTTTGTGGTTAATTTTATTCGGCATAAAATAAAAATTTGCTAAAAAAAATTCATACAAAACGGTGTGTATTTTACTACAGTGTCGAGTAATATATTAGTACAAATATTAAAAATACATTTCTTAATAAAATAAATGCTTTATATTTGAAATAATTTTTTGCAGATTTTCGAATTTTTTTAGACCTTTTTGGTGAACTTTTCCAATTGTAAATGTTTGTTTTATAAAAAGTATTTAATACTTTTAAAATTGGTTTTTATTGGAAATTAAAATGTTTTAATCCTTTTCGTGGGTATTTTGATTAAATACTTTTGAATCATAATTGTTTTGAAGCACTTTTCTCGTAATTTTCAAGTTACAATATTACTTTCTACTATCGCAAACTTAATAAAAAGTGTTTCGTCGATTTTTTTTTGTGAAAATTTTGATTTTTTTTCAACGCGACCCAAATTTTGGCGATTTTTTGCAATAATTTTTTGGACTTTTTGTTGCATTTTATTGGTTTAAAGTAAATTTTTGTTGGAAATATGGAGAAATCCGGTATTCTAAATAAATTTTAGAAATATGCCGACCTTTTGCTGGAATTTGAAAAAGATTTTAATGATGCTCATAATGCAAACCAGTCGTCGTTTACAATTGAACTTGAAAAGACGTTGTGGGAAAGAGTAAGGGTAACTTATGAAACTTTTGTGTCTGCGGGGGGTAAAGCTGACTCTGAAGAAGACGGTGCGGCAGCAAAACTACTATTTGAGGATGTGGATTAGCTTATATTAGCTGTGCTGCGCTGATGGGAGCATTATCTCAATTGTGAATAAATCGGTACATTCTTCCACTCAATGTGGTGCAAGTTCAAAGGATGTTGCGAGTTCTGATGATAATAGATTACATACTCATCAGATTAGGTTATCACCATGCACCACAAAACCTTTTTAGGGTATTTACCAGTTTTGGCCAGCTTTTAGGGTTAGGCTTTGGGAATTGTTAAAAAATCTTTCCTCACTAATGATGGTGTCGATACTGCGTGGGGAAATTTGAAGGATGGGTATGAGAACAGGAGAATTCTAGTAAGTATCCAATTAAAAATTTTGTTCAATTTGTTGGAACTCAAATCAGAGTCAGCTATTGAAATAAAGAGGCTGCAAAAAGATATCAATAATTGTATATCGGCGCTTAATTTACACGAAATTGATATCATAAATTGGTGCCCAATTTTCTTTGCTCTATAAAATTCCGTGATTTAACTTTTTCGTTATCAGTCAGTCAATTAAGGACAAAACGGAAATTCCCAAGTGGAAAGATATGGATGATTTTCTCACTTGCCATTTTCAATTAGAAAATATTTCGGGTATTAGATCGAATCCAACAAAACATATCGAAAAACCCAGCTCCAGCAGTTAATTCAGGAGATAGTTTGGACTCCAGAAGTAATTCTAGTTCAGGTAACGATTCGTTTTCGGGAAATAGGTCCTTTTCCAATAGGAAGGTAATGACTTATCAGGCAAAAGTGATTAAGAAAACATGCCCAAGTTGCTCGAAAGACGACTTGTTGAGAAATTGTCCCAAATTTCTAAAAACGAATCCCGCGGAGATATATCTGATTGTGTAAAGATACAATCTATGCTAGGAGTGATGGCCCTAAGTTAAATACTTGCCACAGCAATTTTAGTTGTTCGGTGCGCAAATTAAAACACCACTCGTTACTGCATGGAGAGGTAGTTAATGTTAACACCGTCGAAGGGCCAAATAGGAGTCATGCGGCTGCGCAAAATGCAATGGTGCAGAACTGTTTTGCTGCCACCACCCTGCCAAATACGTAATTGATTTAGACTCACAGGCAGCCTTTATTTGCGAAGGTTTGCAGCGGAAACTTAATTTCAGTTCAAAAACTGTGTTCGTTTGTTTTGAGGTCTCCGTTGGATAATTCATTTAGAATAAATGTAGGTTTGCTTCTACCTAAATTGGTGGGCAATTTGCCGAATGAATCGGTTAATCTTTCGCAATCGATTTCGTTGTTAGGTTTAAGTTCACCGGGCCCTAATTTCTTCAAAAGTAGTAAAGTCGATCTACTAATTGGCGCTGATATTACCTCCAAAATCATTCGAGATGGGGTCAAGCGTAACATTTTTGGAAACTTGATGGCTCAGGATACTATTTTTGGGTGGATTCTAACTGCTCCACTTACAAACTTGAGACAAGGAGCCTTTACAACGTGTGCTTTTTTATACAGAAGATGGCCTAGATAAACAGTTGGAGAAATTCTGGGCCCTAGAAGAACCCCAGAGGCCTCCGAATCTACACCAGAAGATGAATATTGTGAAGAATATAACAAAGATACTACGAGGCGAAATGCAGAAGGGCGTTATGTGGTTTCTTTGCCCCAATTTTTGGACAATAGTGGGTTAAGTTCTTCTCGTGAGAAATCTCAGCGGCAGTTTTTTTAAAAAATTAGGTGTCGCTGCTTATAAACACGGTTCTTAAGACGACTTACGATGATGTTCTTTCGGAATATAGGGTTTTGGGTCATATGGTTCAAGCTGAGCATGATGATTCTGGATCTTCAAAATCTTTTTATTTGCCTCATCATGCTGTTTTTAAACCTGAAAGTCTGTCTACGAAGGTTGGGGTTGTTTTTAATGCCTCAAGCCGTTCGTCCTCAGCATTGTATTAACGACAATTTGTTTACCGGCCCCTTCTACAAAATGATGTGATGTTTTTGATCATTAGATGGTTTTATCGGTTCTTGTGGAACCGAAAGAGGCTAAATTTCAAAGGAAAATTTTTCGCGAACACCCGAGTCAAGAATTAAAACATTATGAATTAAGAACTGTTAATTTTGGGGTAAATTGTGTTTCATATTTAGCGATTAGGAAAATGCATCAACTAGCGATGTTGAAGAAAAATGACTACTCGCTACGAAGATTTTACGTCAAATGATGTATGTGGATGATGCTCTAGCAAGAGCTCATGACATTTCATTGGCGATTGCGGCTCGGTATCAGTTATTGTTGGTTTTGTCATCGGCGGGCTTCTCAATGAGGACCTCCAACGATGAATGTATCTTGCAGGGCTTGCCAACTGATTTTTTTTTTTTGCATGAAAACTTTTTTGAAATCGACGATGAAAGCACCACTAAAACATTGGGTATGAGGTGGAATGCTAAAGTCGATACATTTTATTTTACAACCTCATATTCCTGTAGAAGATGCTTTCACTAAGAGAGATGCTTTGTCCATCAACGAGAAGCTTTTTGATCCCGCTGGTTGTCTAATACCTAGAGTAATTATTGCGGAAATGTTGACGCAAAATATTTGGAGCGAGAAGAATGATTGGAATGCTAAATTGTCGAAAGATATTAGCCTGAAATGGAGGCAATTTATCGATGACTATAGTTTTATTAATAGAATAACTATATCTCGTTGGGTTGGGTTCACACCTACGACCAATTTAGAAATTCATGGGTTTTCGGATGCATCTGAAAGAGTGTATGGTGCTTGTGTTTATGTGCATCTTCAAGATGAAAAGGGCCCTTCGAAAACCGTTTCACTCCCTCGTCTTGAACTATGTAGAGCTTACCTTTTGGCTCGTATGATTGATACGGTCGAAAAAGATTATAAGTTTGATGAAACTCGGACAAGAGTATATGCATGGAGCGATTCAATACTTGGTCTACTTTCGTTGCTAAAAGGATGCCGAAAATTGTTGAAAAAACGGGAAAAAGTTGCTAGAGGCACGTTTGTTTGAAATACAACCCTGCTGATTTCCTAAGTCGTGGTGTGCGGCCACAATAGTTAGTTAAGAACCGACTTTGGTAACATGATCCTGCGTAGCTTTGTTCTTCCTCCGATCAATGGGATACTTCGACTGTTAAAGAGTTTGACACAAGTGAAGAAGAACGTAGATATCGTGTATTTTTTGTATACTTTTGGGCTTTTTACGATTTGTTGCGAGAGCGTTTGGCAAATGCTCCGAATTTAACATATAGTGAAATACTTCCTATAGTTTCACATGCTGGGTGTCAGTTCCCCCTTCTGTTTGTCAATTTTATCCACAAAGTTTCGCTGCACGGTGGAAATCAATTAATGTTGAGAGTCCTAGGGACTGAATTTCATATTCCACTTGGCAAAAATCTGATCAAAACAGTTATCGGCCGGTGTAAAATCTGCATTTTAAGAACAGTTATTTCTCTTCGCTACGAAAGTGATTCATTTAGAAGCGGCGAACAGTCTATCTACACTCTCTTTCTTAGCATCTTTTGAAAGATTTGTTGCGCGACAAGTGTATCTGAGGAAAATCCACTCGCATATTTGTTCAAATTTCATAGGTGACTCAAAGATTTTAAAATCAGATTTTCGTGATTTTCTTCATAGCTCATAGCTTAGCTGATATAATTTCGCGGTATGGACCCCAAGGCCTTGATTGGCATTTTAACCCTACTAGTGCACCTCATATGAATTTTCGACTGCTTGCATTCAATCATGTTGAAATTCTAGACCTTTGTGTCTTTATCAGAAAATGTGGAATGCTTAGACATTTTGACTCCGGGCCATTTTCTGGTTGGCGGTCCACTTTTACGATGGCTGGAAGTTAAGGCATTGAATCAGCGTTTATGTTCTAGATGGAAAGATGAATACTTAAAGGATCTCCAAAAGCGTAATAAATGGAAAACGACCTGGAGACTGGAGATTTGGCTGCCATTGAAGAAGACAACTTACCGACTAACGATTAACGGTTAGGTAGAGTAGTGAAAGTCTAATTGGGTAAAGATAGTCATGTCAGAGTTGTAGAGCTAAAAACAGAGCGTGGCGTAATTACAAGACCAGTTGTGAAGTTAGTACTTCTTCCAACGTATTAGTTTTTTCTCTTCTTTTTACTACTTAAATTCTTTATAGTATCATAGTTTTGCCAAAGAAGTATGCCGAAGGTCATCGAAACACATACATATAAAATGGTTTGTCGTGTGTGTTTAAAAGACCACCCATTACGTTTCTGTGAAAAGTTACTTCAAGTAGATTATAAGGAAAGGATGCAGCTTGTTTCTATTTACAAGTATTGTGCTGGATGTTTCAGTCACGGCCATAACTCATAACTGGCGTACTTGTTAAAGTACGGGCAAAGCGCTAGTTCGTCTACCCGCCCTAAGAGTAAACGACGTCGTTCTTTTTGACACTCATCCAGGCACAGAAGAGCCAATGACGTTTCGTTGCCAAATTATATTATTAGCCATATCGTGTTGTTAAAGCCCTAATGGAGAGATGCCTATTGGTTATAAGGGAACCACAGGAACAGCGAAACTATTGAAGCCGAGGTAAGGCGAAAATTAAGCTGCTGACTACTTCGAAATCTATTGATGCGAGGATCGTGGATGAGTTTCCGGGTTTGAAATTAGCGGATCCCTAGTTTCATGTAAAGCTCGGATGTGATGTCTATACGAAAATTATGAGAAATGACGTTTCTGTTGGCTCTTTTCGGAAACCTCTGGCTCAATTTACCATTTCTGGCTACATAGTTTCGGGTTCATGCTCACCACAAACATTGACCTTGTAAGGATTTTAAATTTTTTTTTTTTTTTTTCGAGCCATAGTTCTACTTATAAATCTTTTTTGTTTTAGTTTTTTTTTTATCTTTTTGGCTTTTCTTACCGTTGAACAGCTAGTATATAGAATATGGAATTAAAGTGTGCTGCTGCTGGTTCAACTTTGATTTAATATCACTTTTTACTATTATATTCGTTGTTGGAATAAAACGAATATTTAAAAAATTTTTGGAATTTAATATTGGAGTTCTTTTTCCTTTTGCTTTTTCTATTTATTTTTGTCTCTAGGCCCTAGTGCAATGGTTTTGGTTGCAGTACTGCAAGGCGGCCGGGATGTTTATGTTTGGATGGTCATCCTACATATGGTCACCCCAATCATACGATCATCAATTTGAGATGCAGAGGGTATTGATGGTATTAGGTTATTTAGTACATAATTTTTATCGAATGTTTTTTTTTTTTAAGGTCGAATCCTTGTTTTGTCTTATATTAAGAGGCCAATAGTTGTTTAACCCCCAAAAAGTAAAGTTAGTTTTCTTTCGTTCGCGATAATGTTTTAAATTGTAAAAATTTTTAATTAGCAATAATCAGATAAATTGTAATATTTCAAAATAAAATAAAAATTGTGTCATTCATCAAGATACATAAAGGAAAGAATTGTCACTTCTTTTTTAATAGAATTAAAAAAAAAACCTAATTGTTGATTCTTTTTTTGGTGTCTCATTGTGCGTTTCAGCAGATGTCCACTAAACCAACCCCCTATCGTTATTGAAGAAAAAAGATTCAATTGGAGTTTTTCAGTTTTGTTATTTTAAATTTCCGTCCTGATAGTATATTGCCAATTATTAAATAATTAATAACCATAAATAAAATATTTTAAAAAATAAATGTTTAATTAACACTGGCATGAACTACCCACAACATAAATTGTATATAAATATGTCCATTTAGATTTAGCATCGAAGTCAGATTTGGAGGAGGAGTCGGAATCGGAGTCGGACCTTAAAAATTTCCACTGATGAAGTCGTTGTCGGAGTTGGAACCTTTCTTAAAAGCTGAAAGTTACACTCTAAAGTGTAAAAGTTTTTAGTAGATCAATGTAAGGGAAAGCCAAACAAAGTGCTTCCAGTTGCAACTTTAGATTTAAAACAAGGAGCGGCAGAGGTGCCCTTTATGAAGTATGTGGAAGATCTTTCCAAAACTAAAATGGAACAAATCAAAAGTAATGAAGTTAATTTTAATTTTAACCATTTAACAACTTGCAACGTTGCAATATACAACGTACATAAATAACTACAAAACAGCAATAAATAACAAGCAATATAACCACAATCGATAGCAACACAGTACTATAATTACCCATACTTGACTTACATGACGTTACAATTCGCATTTATAACACAAACGCTTACTGTGATAAGTATGCAAGATTGGTATAGTTAAAGTCAGTCAAGTCGAATTCGTGACAAGACTGTGTGTCGGACCAATTTACTATTAAGTAGATTCATCCATACGTATATTTTAATCCAGCAACCTTTGTTTGTCTGCTCTCGCTATTCCAGCAACTTTTGTTATCTGCTCTCGCTACTCCAGCAACTTCGGTTGTCTGCTCTCGCTACTTCAGCAACTGTTGTTGTCTTCTCCCGGTACCTCAGCAACTGGAGTCGCTTAGTCTCTCTTTTCTTCTAATTCCAGGGCGGCAACTGCCGATCAACCCAGGTTGCCGCCAACAACTACCGAGCGAAACAACCGAGCTACAAACATAGCCGACAGAGAAAAGCAGCCGAGTCATCGATACAGCCGACAACTACCGAGCAGCCAACGCATCTGACAATTTCCCAGCGCAGTAACCCAACTACCACCACAGCCGAACACTACTGTGCGAAGCAACCAAACCACCGACACAACTGACAACTACCGAGCGAGGCAGCCGAGCCACCGATACAGCCGACAATTTTCAAGCGAAGCAACCGAAATAACAACACAGCCGACAACCACCGATTCAACCGACTATTTGCGAGTTACGCAGCCGAATCACTGATACAACCGACGACTACTGATTTAAGAAGACGAATCACCGATACAACTGACGGCTACGGAGTTAAGAATCACCGATATAGCCGCAGATTGCCGAGGCCTACCGATCAACGTATTCGAGCCGTCGGTATTACCGAAGTCTGCTGATTAACCAGATCAAGATCAGTCAACGACCACCGATATTTCCGACGCCTATCGATCAATGAAGCCGAACTACCAATATTGCCTATAAATATAATAAAGTTACTGATACTGCCGAAGTCTGCAGGACAACTATCACTATCACCGAGATCGGCCGACTATCCACCGATAGCACCGAGCTACTGATGATTGACTCATTCACGTTATGAATACTATCCGACCATCAAGAAGAAGCCAAAAAGATCCGAGTAGAGACGGAGAGTCATTTGCCTATTGTGTCATTATTTGAAATGTACATATATATTAAGTATACAGAAGAATAAATTCAGTTTTGTAATCAATCCCGAGAAAGGGAATTGCTTAAGGTTTTGAGGGTCCTTGAGTAGAGCCTGGACACGACTGCTTACCTCAGCGGTCAGAGCACACAGAACAGGAACATAGCTTGAGTGGTGCGCAGAATTGTTTTTATACCCTCCACACGTCAGTGGCAGAGGGTATATATAGGTTTGTCATTCCGTTTGTAACGCATCTAAAAACTAATTTCCGACCCCACAAAGTATATATATTTTTGATCCTTATCACAGTCGATATAGCGATGTCCGTCTGTCCGTCTGGCTACAATAATGTCATTTGCCGTAATTCCCAGCAGGTTGGTATTGAAAATGGGCTAAATCGGGCATCATCGTGATTAGAAACGAGCAAAAATATGTAGATACCTCTAAAAAAAACATAAAACCCAGTGTGTTTGTTGCAACAATTTAGTGGTTGAACATAATAATTGTACAACAACATAAAAAAATGCCACAAAAAAATTATGCATATATATTAACAATACCAAGAACACAATAACATACCTCTTGTTAGTACTATTGCCACATATATTTTTATCGTTATCCCGTTATAATAAAAAAAAAATCGCCAATATGAAAAAAAAATGATAACGAAAAATGGAGAATGAAAAATGGTAGATGAAAAAAGAAAAATGAAACTGGAAAATGGAAAATGAAGAATGTAAAATTAAAAACAGAAAATGGAAAATATAAAATGAAAAATGGAAAATGAAAAAAGGAAAATGAAAAATGGAAAATGGAAAATGGAAAATTAAAAATGGAAAATAGAAAATGAAAAATGGAAAATGAAAAAAGGAAAATGAAAAACGGAAAATGGAAAATGAAAAATGGAAAATAGAAAACGAAAAATGGAGAATGAAAAATGGAAAATGGAAAATGAAAAAAGAAAATTGAAAAATTAAAAATGGAAAGTGGAAAATGGAAAACATAAACTGAAATATGAAAAATGGAAAAAGGAAAATGAAAAATGGAAAATGGAAATTGCAAAATGAATAATAGAAAATGGAAAAAGAAAATTAAAAATGCAAAATGGAAAATGAAATTCAAAAATGGAAAATGAAAATTGAAAATTGAAAATGAAAAATGAAAAATGGAAAATGAAAAGGGAAAATGGAAAATGAAAAATGTAAAATGGAAAATAGAAAATGAAAAATGGAGAATGGAAAATGGAAAATGAAAAATGGAAAATGAAAAATGAAGAATGGAAAATGGAAAATGAAAAAGGGAAAATGAAAAACGGAAAATGAAAAATGGAAAATAGAAAATGAAAAATGGAGAATGGAAAATGGAAAATGAAAAATGGAAAATGAAAAAAGAAAATTGAAAGATGAAAAATGGAAAGTGGAAAATGGAAAACAAAAACTGAAATATGAAAAATGGAAAATGGAAAATGAAAAATGGAAAATGGAAATTGCAAAATGAATAATAGAAAATGGAAAAAGAAAATTGAAAAATTTAAAATGCAAAATGGAAAATGAAATTCAAAAATGGAAAATGAAAATGGAAAATGAAAAATGAAAATTGAAAAATGGAAAATGAAAAAGGGAAAATGAGAAATATAAAATAGAAAATGAAAAATGGAGAATGGAAAATGGAAAATGAAAAATGAAAAATGGAAAATGAAAATTGAAAAATGGAAATTGGAAAATGGAAAACGAAAACAGAAATATGAAAAGTGGAAAATGAAAAATGGAAAATGAAAATTGCAAAATGAATAATGGAAAATGAAATATGGAAAAAGAAAATTGAAAAATTAAAAATGCAAAATGGAAAATGGAAAATGAAATTCAAAAATGGAAAATGAAAATTGAAAATTGAAAATGGAAAATGAAAATTGTAAAATGGAAAATGAAAATTGAAAAATGAAAAATGGAAAATGAAAATTGAAAAAATAAAAATGGAACATGAAAAATGGAAAATGGGAAATGAAAATTGAAAAATTAAAAATGGAAAACGCAAAATGGAATATGGAAAATGGCAAATGGGAAATGAAAATTGAAAAATTAAAATTTGGAAAATGAAAAATGGAAAATGAAAATTGAAAAATGAAAAATGAGAATGGAAAATGGAAAATGAAAATTAAAAATGAAAAATGAGAAATGGAAAATGGAAAATGGAAGCTCAAAATGGATAGATGGAAAATGGAAAATGGGAAATGGAAAATGAAAAACGGAAAATGAAAAATGGAAAATGAAAATTGAAAAATTAAAAATGGAAAATTAAAATTATGAAAATTGAAAAATGGAAAATGCAAAATGGAAAATTGAAAATGAAAATTGAAACAGCGGAAATGAAAATTGAAAATTGAAAAATTGAAAAAAAGAAAATGGAAAATTGAAAATGAAAATGAAAATGAAAAATGAAAAATGGAAAATGAAAAATGTAAAATATTAAATGGAAAATGAAAATTGAAAAATGGACAATGGAAAATGAAAATTAAAAAATGGAAAATGGCAAATGCAAAATGGAAAATGAGAATTGAAAAATGGAAAATTGAAAAATGGAAAATGAAAATTGAAAAATGAAAAATGAAAATGAAAAATTAAAAATAAGAAATGGAATATGGAAAATGGAAATTGAAAATTGAAAAATAAAAAATGGAAAATGGAAAATGGAAAACGCAAAATGGAAAATGGAAAATGAAAAATGAAAAATGAAAAATGAAAAATTAAAAATTAAAAATGGAAAATGAAAAATGGAAAATGAAAATTGAAAAATGGAAAATGCAAAATGGAAAATATTAAATGGAAAATGAAAATTGAAAAATGGACAATGGAAAATAAAAATTAAAAAATGGAAAATGGCAAATGCAAAATGGAAAATGAGAATTGAAAAATGGAAAATTGAAAAATGGAAAATGAAAATTGAAAAATGAAAACGAAAAATTAAAAATAAGAAATGGAATATGGAAAATGGAAATTGAAAATTGAAAAATAAAAAATGGAAAATGGAAAACGCAAAATGGAAAATGGAAAATGAAAAATGAAAATTGAAAAATTAAAAATGGAAAATGAAAAATGGAAAATGAAAATTGAAAAATGGAAAATCGAAAATGAAAATCGAAAAATGGAAAATGAAAATTGAAAAATTGAAAAATGGAAAACGGAAAATGAAAATTGAAAAATGAAAAATGTAAAATGGAATATGAAAATTGAAAAATGGAAAATGTAAAATGAAAATTGAAAAATGAAAAACGAAAAATGGAAAATGGAAATTGAAATAAATAAATATGATAAGTTTAAATTTCTATACTGAGTTTCTTACCTGTTATTATTATGTATTTTTTTTTTGTATTGAATGTAATGCAGATAAAAATAAAAAATAATTCAAATAAAAATATTTTAAAATTAGCTTACTTTTAATAATAATAATTTTTAGCCAAGATTCATTTTAATTTTGTTATTCGGAATTAATGTTTCAGTATCGGCAAAAGTTTTAAAGTGTAGCCGTACTCAACATTGGGTGTAATATAGAGTTTAAGACTCAGGTGGAGGGTATCAAAAAATTCGGCACAGCCGAATTTAACACTCTTACTTGTTATAAATGATATATATTTTATATGTATAAGCATACACGTTTTTTCACTCACATTATTTCGGAACCAAGTGCAAGTCGTAAAGGAAATCGAAGAAAACATAAAGGGTGGAAAGTGATATAGAATATAATTTTTTATATTATTGAGCGCGAAGACGATGGAAATGCAGAGGGCCCTTTTTGTAAAACATGACCAGATTCCTATCGCCATACAGATTGTCCTTAAAATTTGTGATTTTGAATTTTAAAATGCTCTTAAACTTCATGTAAGATTTAAAACGAAAAATGTGAGATGCATGAAGTATACGGGTATAAAGGTGGGGAGGGATTGTGATTCCCACGTTTTTCGTTAATGAATAAGGCTAAGAGAAATTATTTTGTTTTTTTATTTCGTTTAAGAAATGTATTAACATATTTTTTATTCAATAAATTTAAAAAAAAAACTGTTATTTGTTATACGTATGGACTTTGGAACGAAAAACTTTACACTAAAATATAGTGTAATTTATACAGAAACCTAAAAGCCAAATATATAGCACCAAACAACTTTCCCATTTGAGAAGCTAGTTTCTTTAGAAAAATTTATATAATGTATGAAATTATTTGTTGGCAACATTTTCTTTTGCACTGCTTGTGTTGAAATTTGTCTCAAGTGTGCTTGTGTGTGTGTGTGTATTGGAGTGGAGTGGAGTATTTTGTTCACTATTATTTGCTTAAATTCTATCAGGAAATCACGTTCAATGTTTGTTAACAATGTTTACAGATATTCTGTCTAATATAAGATGACAGTTTATAAATCATCACTGTAAACAATAAGAGAATTTTTAATAAAATATTCAAATCATTTATGTGTGTGTGTGTGTGTGTACTTGGCTATGCGCTTGTATGTGTGTATTTTACAACTGAAATTTATTAAACTTTTATGATGATAAATGTTGAAGAAATATCTACACGTTTATCACGTATGATTATCAAAATGATTTTCAAATAACAAAATTTTCTATTATGTTTTCATCATACGACTTTCAACAACAGTAATAATAATAAAAAACGATTTCAGTTTTCGTTTTCTTTTCTTCTTTGTTTTGCCATTTTTTCAATTTGAAATTTATGACATTAACCAATAATAAGAGACTTGCTGGCAACAAATGAATGAACGTACAAAAAACACATTGGCACATGCTCGTACATACACACAGTTTGTAGCTTCATCTTTGATGATGATGTTGATACTGGTGATAACGATAAGGAAGAGATAATGGTTTTTATACAATCGTTTAAGAATAAAAGTCAATCTTGTCGAACAATAAATTTATCAATTCATTTCAAAGTTTTACGCACAGTAGTCCCTCCTATAAAGTAAGTAATTTTTATACTTATTATCATCATTTCATATTATATATAAGCAAATGAGAAAATTATTATATTAATGTTGAGGGATTAAAATATGAAATACAGTGAAATATATACGGGGACTTTGTTCAAAAATCGTCCGATTATAAAGATATTGGTAAGAACATTGATATATTTATTAAAAAATAAGATAATGTATAGTGAAATGTATATATAGTACTGTGTCTAACTGGAAAGATGACTTTGTTCCGAATTAATTACATCGACACAATACACTTACGTCAACGGTTTTCCAATCCTCGAAAGAGTTTTTAAACTCGATTTCCGGAATACATGCAGCAATTCGTATGATCTTTTCGGTCTTGCTTCACCTTTTTCACGATTATCGTTTAATGGTCGATTTTTTTGAGATCGTAGTCATATACCCAAGTCTCGGCACCAATATTGATATGGTACTGGAGTAACTACTATGTTGCACTAATTATTTCTACTCACAATGTTTATGACGCTTGAAACATCAGGAGTGGTGTTGTTGGCAACAACAAAAAACGATTTCCAAAGAAAATAATATATGACTATAAAAAGAATTTGCCGAAAATAACACATTATTTTAATATAATAAATCTGACATATTCGCCATGTACCAGTTTAATTGTATTTGTTTTTACACCTACGTGAGTGTATTGTTTTTGTCGTGTTAAGCTATTTTGTGTAACTTTGATTTTCCAATTATGCACATTGTAGCAGGCGATACTGTAAAAACACATTCCGTAGTAGTTCGAATGATGATGATGATGATGTAGAATAATGAGGAATTTGCCAGTTACAGCCGTATGTACTTAAGAGTGGATTTACTTTCGTATACTTAGTTGGCTTTGGTTGCTCTTTTAGTTATTAAAAATTGACGATGACGACGACATTGATGATGTGGTCAATAATGGTTGCTATGAATGAATGTTTTTCTATTCTAGATATGTCTATTATCATCTTATCGATAAATCATCGCATTTAGTCCACTTTAGTTAGCTTATCATTGATTGTCATATTTATTATGATACTTTGAGATTCAATAACAATTGCATACAATAATGTTTGTGTGTCAAGGGCTTTTCCAATATAAACTGTCATTGTACTGTAAGTGACACAGGAATTTTACTCTGTATTTTTAATAACAATTTCAATCATTTTTTATAGATACTCCATAAGAAGAAATCTATATCTATTGAAAGATTTTTTTTTATTACGGGCACAGTTATTCTAAATTAACCAAATAAGTATAAATAATATGTAAACATCGGTATAGAAATTCTATGCTGTAAGATGTCCAGGCACCCAATAGTGTGTGATATTATTTAGCTTTATCGAGTCCAGATACAGTGTCAGTGAATCAGAAAATCTCTAATAAATATATTAATTATAAAGTAATCCGAGTGTAAAAGAGGGATTATATTGCTTGTAAAGAACAAATTATTAAGCATGAGGATACTCAGATATCGGATACAGATATCGAAAGGAATAACCACAGGAAGTTTGATTAAAAATAAATTGTCTAAATTCATTAATTTAGACAAATAAAATATTGATATAAATAAAAAAAAATGAATTTAACCGAAATTGAATTTAAAAAAAAATAATAATTGTAATATTGATATTAAAACAAAATGAATTAACCGAAATTGAATTTAAAAAATAATAATTCCTTATACTCAACATAACATTTATCGTAAGCTAATGTATTTGAATTTGCACATTAATTTCTTGTAACGAGTAACCAAACCCTATTGTGAATTGCATTAATTTATCATAAAAGTATCGTAAGCTAAAATTACCCATTGTAATAAGCTGTAATTATACCAAACCTTTTTTACATTAGTCACTTACTCTGCAGCTTTCACACAATAAGGTGAGCGTACAACCTCTAAAACCCATCTCGTGGTTTTCCCATACAATTTTTATATTAAATAAAAAATACATATATCTTAAACTTCTCTATTTTCTTATTTTTTCACTTGCAAAAAAATCGGTTATAACTTCTCCATCCCGCGAGAAATTATACACTGACACAAGACGATCTCTCATAGGTTAATCTCTAGGTTCCCAAACCTTACGGCCCTGTTCGTCATTTGAACCATCCCAGAACGTACTACCAAAGGTTAACCCCGGAGAAGTCTTTACATAAATAATAACCCGTTAGCAAATACAAATCGCACATATATATATTAGTCGTAGGTCTGTTTTTGTGAGGAAGCATTTGATATAGCGGCCAGTTTATATCATCTTATGTTCGATGGTGGCATCCTTATGCATAAGATGTAGGTCATATCAGTATCATCAATTTTATTTTTGGAAGTCGATACCCAAAGCGTAGAAAGACATTTAAATTTCTAAAATTTAAAACAACCTTGCAGACAAAAATGATCGAAAACAATTGATACACAAACTGTACCCATAAAAAGGGTTATCCCAAATTATGGTATCGTATCATAAAACAGGTCCATAGATATGGCACACTTGGAAATCGCGCTCAGTATTACTAAGAACTGATTGAGCCGTTTCATTTCATTCAAGAAGTGTTTGCGATAACGGAAACATCATTTTATCCCTACATAAAGATTAGAGTCATTCAGCTCACAAGTTAAAAATAATTTTCATGTATTAATAGAAATGAGCATGAAAGCCAGAACATTTGTTTGTAAAAACAATGCTATGTGTGCGGCCAATATATCACCGGGAAAAAAGTGAAAATTTATCCTTCATTGCAAAAGTTATTTCAAGATTGCTATAATGTATATCCGCACAATTTGAACCAGCATTGGACACCGAATACTATATGCCTTTCTTGTCGAATGAATTTATCTTTCGACGCCTATGGTATAGAGAGAAACAGCCAGCCACGAATCCGATTGTTATTTTTGTTTAAGTACAAAAAGCGGTTTCGGAAAACACATCCGATGGTCTTACCCCATGACCCAACCCAAGTATCCGTTACCAATCAGATAGTTCAGATCCATCACTACCATCTACATCTGAAAATGACGAGTTCATCCCACACAAACATTTCTCGCCGAGACCATGGAATCAAGACCAACCTAATGATGTAAGTAGAGACTTTGGATTGTCGAAAAGATCTTCTGAATTAATTGCGTCCCGGATAAAAAAAAACAAGGTCTCATAACTGAAGAAACTAGAGTTTCGTATTACCGTACTCGAGAAAAAGCCTTACTTCATTATTTTGCTGAAGAGGATGAATTTGTGAACTGCACAGATATTTCTGGTTTGATGAGTGCCATGGGCTTACAGAAATACGATTCAAACGAATGGCGTTTATTTATCGACTCATCAAAACGCAGCTTGAAGTGTGTCCTTTTGCATAACGGAAATAAATTTCACTCCTTGCCGATCGCACATTCAACCAAAGTAAAACAAGAATACTCTGTAATTGCATTGGTCATGAAGAAGATTAAGTATGATGAACATAAGTGGGTAATTTATGTTGATCTTAAGATGGTAAATTTTCTCTTAGGTCAACAAAGCGGCTTTACTAAGTATCCTTGTTTTATATGTTTATGGGACAGCAGAGCTAAATCAGAACATTGGAAGAGAAAACAACGGCCTTCTAGGGAAATACTGGTTCCAGGTATGCCAAATGTTATAAATGTGGCTCTAGTGCCCCGAGATCGCATCATATTACCCCCTCTTCACATTAAACTTGTTCTGATGAATTAATATGTTAAAGCACTTAACAAAGATAGTGAATGTTTCCAGTATATTTCAAGGAAGTTTCCAAATCTGAGTATGGAAAAGCTTAAAGCAGGCATATTTGACGGCCCACAAATTCGCAAATTGGTGAACGATACTGATTTTGGCAGTTCAATGTCAGAAATTGCGAAGAATGCATGGGATTTGTTTGTATGGGCTATTCAAAATTTCTTAGGAAATAACAAGGGTGATGCTTTCGTTGCGCACGTTGAAGAGATGTTATCTCACATCCATCGAATTGGATGCAGCATGAGCATCACAGTCACTTAAATCGTTTTCCTGAAAACCTAGGAGACTTGTGCGAGGAACAGGGCGAACGATTTCACCAAGATATGCGAACAATGGAAGAACGATACCAGGGTTGCTGGGATGCACACATGATGGCTGATTTTTGCTGGAGTAATCAGAGCAACTCTTCGTCATTCCACAATAATAGAAAATTGTATAAAAGAAAATTCCAAAGTTGTGGTTTATAATTATAAATCTTTTAATAATAAATCTTATATAATATAATAAATTTAAATAATAAAATGTAAAATTTAGTAAAATGTAAAGTGTTCTTAAAATTCAATCTACCGAAAGTGGAACATTAACTGCACATTTTTATGTATATTATACAAAAAACTAAAATTTTGTGAAAATGAGCGAATTCACGTAATTGTGAATAAATTCGAAAAGAACCAATCGATTTCTACGGTCGATATCTCATTTTGTTCCTACTACATGTGGCTTTACGAAAAAGTAATAAATCAGAACAATTTTTGCAGTTTTCGATTTTTATGATTTTTTTAAATTAAAAAAAATTTGATATTTTCACGTAAAAAATATATTTTTTGCTTCAATTATTTATTATAACTACGAAACTACTGAGCCGATTGAAACTAAATATATAGATGGATTAAAGAATATGTAAGTCTGAATTTTTCTAAATTTACCTTAATATTATCGGACTAACCCTTTTGAAGTTATCATTAGTTATGTGGAGAAACATCTAAAAAAAATTTTAATTTTACTTAAAAATTTTTAAAAAAAAAAACTTCTCCATAGAATTTAAAACTTGGACCAGATTTGTACTACTGGAACCACAATACATCAAAATTGTGTAGTGGTTTTTGTTCGGGATTCAATTTTTTCTTATTTGTTGCCTTGTGTAATATATGTACAATGAATATATTTTTTAACAGAAACCAATATAGTTTTTTTTACACTACGTAGAAGGTTTTTAACGATTTAAAACGCTATAAAGAATCCAATCAAAGAAAATAAATAGATTGCAAAAAAGTATTTTTAATATGTTCTTTAAAAATCGAAACAAAATCTAATGGTTAGTATTTTTTTAAAAACAATTTCTACGGTTCTAAAAAATTGTTAGCTTATTAAATTAAAAAATAATCTAACCCATAAAACCAAAGTTTTTATTAAAATTCTTTCTATCCTTATCCATATGAGTTTTGAATCTCTCCGTGACTGTATGTGACTATTTTAAAATTAATAACAATTCTACGGACAAGGTTTCAGATCAATAGGATGAGGGGAAATGGGGTTTAAATAACTCCGTGACTGTGCGTGACTATGCGTGACTCTGTTTGACTATCTTGAAATTAATGGTTGGCCACAACAAGTCTATGGACAAAGTTTCAGATCGATTGGATGAGGGGAAGTAAGGTTTTAATCTCTCCGTGACTGTGCGTGACTATGTCAAAGTTAATGTTTTTTTACAGCAAGTATATGGACCAAGCTTGATCAGTCCGCGACTGTGTGTGACTGCGCGTCACTACTCCAAAACTATTCTGTAGTCACAACAAGACTATGTGTCAAGCTTCAGATCAATTGGATAAGGGGAAATGGGGTTGCCCCACGACAGATTGTATGAGTTAAAAGAAAGAGTTTAAAAGCAAAGTTTCGTAATTTCAATAACATTCAAACAGCATATCATATGTAATAAATATATTATTGATTATGCACAAAAACGTGTAAAGGGTAATTCCATGCAAAGGTCAACCTTAGGTCCAATTTTAAAATTTTAATTTAACTAATTTGTATTGATACCATTTTAAAGAAAATGGTGTGAAAATATGACAATAGTTTGTTAGATGTATTTTGTGGATATTTTTATAGTCCCTATTTTCCCAGTAAGAAAAGAAAAATGCAATTAAGTAATTTTGATAATAAAGGCAGTGTCATGTCTGTCACATTACAAAATAATTCTTTTTTCTATAATTTATTTTAGAATTCATGTTTGTTATATTTTATTAATAAACTATTTGTCATACAAAAAACTTCTGAGCTTTTATGTGTTTTACAAACATCCTCTAAAATGATGTTTGTTTGTTGTCATGTCTGTCACGACTGCTTTTTGCCCCAATTATTAATAACAATTCTACTTTCTCACTATTTCTAATAGCAAATATGTTGGTCAGATCCGTCTGCATAATTTTTTGTATTTTTAGGAACCATGAAAAATTTTTACTGAATAATATTGGATTAGAAAGATCGCTGAATGTCATGTCTATAACTATGGAATTAGCCTAAACTAGTCTGATTAATCCTATGTTTGTTACTTTTAGACCGACACACAGTGTAAGATTTTGGCACTGTTTCCCTGCAATTAAATATTAAAAGAGGTAGAGCTCTCCATTTTGACATAAGGTGTTTATATCATAAAACACTCAATTTGTGAAAATAAATTAAAACTTTAAACTTTCTCAATTTTTTTTTACTTTTGTCTGTTGGCCACTTCTGAATTTTTTATAAAGCGAAGTTATGGCAAAATTTTATTGAAGATTATACAAAAAAGTAGATCAGCAGATGCAATAACTATGGTGGAGTCGCGGTGCTTTTTGCGCTGACATATTTTTGAAATGAAAGTGTTTGGAAAAGACCTTTAATAGGAAAATATATAAATGTTTGGGTTAAATAGTTGATTAATCATTTGTGTAAGTAATCGACAGCAGTATGCGGATGATGAGCAAGTTGTTTTCTCGAAAATAGCTGCTCCTTTTAGCGCTTTCTTGTTTTGTTTCCATATCTCATTTACATTATAAAAATGTATCCAATTCACAATGGGTATTGTATCGTTGTATCTATTTTATCGTGTATTACTTTGCAATAGTGTAAAATTATTGTTGATAATTTTTACTTAAAAATCTAATACAACTATACAACTTCCTTTGCTATGTTTAATAAATATTGTATGTTGTATCGTAACATATCAGACCCAAGTGAATGTCAGTTTTTAAGAAAAATAAAAAATAAATAAAAGTTTATCAACATAGATAATTAAAAAATATAAAATGGCAAATAACGCAAATACATCAAGAGAGCGGTCTTGCCAGAAGAAAAGTCTTCAATAGACTTTTTAATGGAAAATTGGGAATTCGAGGTATGTTATTAATGCATGTTTGTGTCATGTATTCTAATATTGCATTTTATGTAAGAAACCAAGTGTATAACAAGTATTTTTGTAGGATGTGTCGATATTCTGCTGGACGTAATCGCATAATATGGTTTTATTTCTTTATCATCAAAGTTCTTTAATACTTTATGTTGTTATACGGATGATTTAGGCAATCATAGATAAACGCTTCTGTTTTGTGTCAATCTCATCCCAAAATGTTCTTGAAGTTTATCCTCCATCATTTCAAAATTTATTTATTTTAAAAATGAAAACCAAAAAATTATGTTCCCACAGACTTGAATCAATCATTAACATAACATATTGAAGTTAAGTTTGTCACATAAAACAATAAATTATTTGTCTTATTTACTTTTATTTTTTGTTTTTAGTACTATAAATTTAATTCTTTTTCTTTACTACTTGACAATTACAATTGACTGTTCATAACAAATGATTTTATTGTGTATTTTAATACGACATACAAATTACAATACCAGTTGTGAATTGCCCATTATATATCTGATCTGGAACCGAACAACACTTAATTATTTATTAACTAGCTGTACCCAGTGAACGTCGTTCTACTTAATATTGATTTTATTATAACACTTCTGTTATGAATCCCAATCAACATTAAAACTCCAATTCATTGAAATTGACAATATTGCCTACAGTTGGAGTTTTGTTTGGTAAATAAAAGAAAGGCGTTTGTAATTTAATTTAATTAAATGTATTTTATTTATACGAACTTATCTATTTATGTATATATGTATATATAAATGATCTTGTAGATATGTAGATAAAAATTACCCAGGAAAAACAAACATTACCAAATAATGGGTTTTAGAATGCGATGTAACTGGTTGAAGTTTGCCTGATAAGCTCATTATTTTAACACGGGGATGTCATTGGAGGTAACTAGTTGCCTAGGAACTCATTACTTTCACTTTGAAAGAAATGCAGTATGCAAGGCGCTGGCATGAAATATAAGTAGCTGTATAACACATTATTAGTAACGCCTTATTTTCACTTTAGAATTAATGCAGTGGGCAGTGGTAGGTCATTATTGGTAATGCAAAAATCAATGAGCTGCTATTACGAAATTTTTCCTGGGCAAATAAATATTCAATTCAGAGCTTTTTGGTAAACTACGTTTTTTGTTTTGTTTTGTGGCGCGTAAACAAATAAAGATAACGGCTTGCCGACACGCGAAAACGCAACATGTAGTTGTCCATGCGAGAAACACGGAAACTCTAAGTTAATACCGAAAACTTCTAGGAACTGGCCTTGTGATTTGTTAATAGTCATCGCGAATGCCAGACGTGAGGGGAATTGCAGCCATTGAAACTCGAATGGCATGTCAGTTGGAATCAAGGAGATGCGCGGAATCAAAACATCCTCTCCTTTATACTTTCCCCTTGATAATCGTCGCCTCGATGACGTCGTTCATGAGATTTTTCATAGCCAATCGCGTTCCATTGCAAAGTCAAGATTGGTTGATGTTACGCAACATGATGATGACAGAGCCGACTTTCAGTTGCAAATTGTGAGGTTGTAATTTAGGCAATTCCAATTAATTCAACAATTCTGGGGGATAGTTGATTGCTTCATTTGGGTTGATAATTGTGTCGAGCGATTTGAATACATATAAGCATTTGAATACAAATCATCGACATCTTTGTTTTTAGCCGCCAATATGGCTCGTTCACTCAGTCAATTATGGTTTTTGAAGTTTTGCTCAATGGTCGGAAAGACGTGTTGAATGAGCTCCTTCTTTGTTTCGGTCAACTGGCAGGAATCAGTTGGCAACGTTATTAATCCGGTCGAAATGTCTTTACATGTCGTCACAAAACTGATGATTTCATTCATGCATTTAGTTCATCAGCTGCAGTTGATCGTTGAATAACAGGAAGAGTCTGACGAAAATCACCGGATAATAGAATCATGGCTCCACCAAAAAGGGTATTATTGTAACGAAGAAATTTTAGTGTTCTGTCCAGTGCCTCTAGGGACCTTTTGTGGGCCATCGTACATTCGTCCCAAACTATTAATTTGCAACTCTGTAAGATCTTTGCCATTGCACTATTTTTTGCTATGTTGCAGGTTGGTGTCTCGCTGATTTTCATATTTAAAGACAATTTCAAAGCCGAATATGCAGTTCGTCCGCCTTCTAGCAAAGTAGCTGCTATTCCAGACGAAGCCAGTGCCAGAGTAACTTCATGCTCTGATCTAATCGACGCCAAAATCAAAGATATTAAAAAAGTTTTTCCAGTTCCTCCAGGAGCATCCAGGAAGTATATGCCACCAGTTTCATTGTTCACAGCTTCCATCAATGAGTCGTACGCAGTTTTTTGTTGTTGATTTAATTGAGGAACATTTGTAAGAACTGCCTCGATTACTGCCTCATAATCACGGTATTTCATTCATAAATCAGATGGATTAGCCAGATTGCAAGTTGACAAAATGATAAAAGAACAAAATTCTAATTTGTTGTGGATATGCTCAAGCAATCCTAATTTTTGACATGCTCACGATAAGGGGCGCATAACTGTCCATAAAGAGTTCTTTAATAAATAAATGACTTTTGACTATGAACATTAATCAAAAGCAAGTGAAAATGAAAACACTGATCATTATTTCGTTGAACTGTGTAAAATCGACATAAAGCATAAGTTTCAAACATATTTCGCTGACCCCGAAGAGGTATGTCTTGCTTTCGATGTTGAAATTCCTTTGTTGATGCATTCCAAGTATAATATGATGGTACCTGTGCATAAAGCAATGTTCTTGCAAATGAATCTTCTTTGCACAATTTCAAAAATGCGTTAAAAATTGTATTTGGTAGAGCAATTTCTCTTTGTCCTACATTTGTTCATTAAAACAAATACGCAGACCAAATCAACACCTAAATGTTGAATACTCTACCCGCCCGTTTCATGTATTGCAAAAGAGAGTATACGCCACACTGCTTCATTACTGCGATATGTACCATTAATCGATACGCGTAATAATGCATAGCGCTAACCTTATTATCAGTTACCGCACCTGCCAGTAAAATAAATAAAAAAAAATTTCATTATGATCACACATTTCATATGGAAAAACACACCATCACAAAAGTGAGCGTAAAACGCATATGCGTTGATATTTTTCGATGTTCTTTCCTTTTAAACCATCAGTAAAGGTAGACCTTTCCAACGGTTTGTAAATCGTTTGAGTGGTTCTCGAGTTTTAGCGAGACTAACACACAGCGTTTGATTTATATATATATAGATTTTAATTTTAATCACTTTGAACTTGTCTTTCAGAATATGCTTTGCCTTTTATAATTTTTATTTTTCCGAGCAGCAATTAAAATTTTTTTTCAGATTTTTATTTTTTCGGGCAGAAATAAAAGTTATGTTTTTATTTTTATTTTTCTAAAATTTCGGACCGCAAATTTGATGCCTTTGGAAATTGAGATGCTGAATTGAGATACTGATGTAGAAGTGTTCTGCTTGCCAGAAATGGAGCGCAATTGACTCCAAAGTTAAAGGCGTTCAACTGGTAACCTTAAAAAGGACCGTTGAGATCATATTGATATAAAATTCTTTGAAAGCGTCTATCTTTTTGGTGAACTAAAATTTGACAATACATTTTCTGTATATCGTCTCTAAAAGCATATTTATATTGTCGCCAGTTAAGAATTACTGTCATAATGTTTTGCTGAATTGTTGGGCCGTTGTGTAAAACATCTCTGGATGAACATTAGCATGATGAGGCAAATAAAAGGAGAAATATTTGCTATCAGAAATAATTTCACGATAATATGTTTTTTCTTTGTGATCCAGGGCAATATATCCTTCAACTGTAATATATTGCATAAAAAGTTCCGGGTCTTTAGCTAACGATTGTTTCATGCTGAATATAGTCCTAAGTGGTATAATGTGTGCTTCATGACCGGTGTTTGGACCACTGAGGATGCAGCCGAATATGGTGTTGTAGGCGGAAGCTTGACCACAAACGTTTTTGTAGATATATATTTGTGTAGATATATTGAATCTCGGGTCTGCTAAATAAAGGTTCGAAAAATTAGCAGAATTTTTTGTTTTCTTACCTTTGGCAAAATTATAGCACTTATGGAAAATCTAAAATTACGCTTTTTAGAATATAAAACGAGATCGATCTCCTTGGTTGCCGATTGAGTTTGGCCTCTCATACCAATGATTTTAACATGTGATTTTCGAGATGGTAATTGAGTATATTTCTTATTTTTTCCAAAACAAAAATGTCCTTTGGGAATATGGGTCTATGAGAGCTCAAACCGTGAATAATTCTCCCATATGTTCAATATGAACTATAGCAGTACGCAGTAAAATATAATCACTATTTACGGAGTCGTTAGCATGTACATAACAAATAAGAAAGAATTTATCCGAGATAAATGCTCATGTTGAAATTTTGGAGGTTGAGTATGGCAAAACAACGTTTGCCGGGTCAGCTAGTATGTATATAATATTACAAATATGTTTCGTTACAGTTAATGGAAGAAGCAAAATTAAGTATATTCCAGCTCCTTTTGTTTTATTAATTTTATCTTTAAATTTCTTGCTCTTCACTTTGTTTAGATTTGTACAATCAATAATAAAAAATTTACCGGTTATCGTTTTTTCTTTTTCTGAATAAGAAGTGGCTAAGAAGAAACATACAAATATGTACATATTTCTATCTCCCACTGTATAATGCAAATCGGTTCTATTATCTAGATACTGTTTGGATCACCATTATAAATTTAACATTCAAATGTTATATAATGAAGAAAACTCGAACCTGACTTTCGCACTAATATATTTTTTACTAATATGACATTGAACCACGGAAAATACCTCCGATATGGTGTGTACTTATTTATTCAGTGTTAATGAGAATTCAATGTGGTAGTAAAATCTTAATTCCTTGGTCAAATTGGATGAAAATTCTTGTTTTCTAAAATAAAAACTAGTTTCTGAACGCCCATGAGTTTATTGGCTAAATTGCTTAATTACAAAACGAACTGAAGGGATTAGTAAAAAGAAATTATAATAATATCTGAATAAGCACAAAACAGGCCGAACGCAATTAACTTAATAGTATGGGGAAATTACTTCATTAAAAACACTGCGCATGAACATTTTAATAATGATCGAACTATTTAATTGCGAGTAACAATTATACTTTATGATTATATTCAATTTGTATTCAAAAATCGTTTTAGTCTTAATTAGTTATTTGTACAGCACCAGCAGCAACTACCTGCTGCTTTATTCATTACGGAACTTAAGCTTTCAAATAGAATTTTATTATTTTTATTCTGCTATTTTTTCTAACATTAAAATGAATATTAAGTATGAACATGTTTGTTTTCATTCAAACACACACACACACACACACACAAACACAGAAACACTATCGTATAAAATAGCTTACTAAGTTTCATTCATCTAATGTTCAACGAACAACGTTTGCAACAAATTGTAGAAATGGCCAAACGTGTGAATAAAATTGAAAATGTATAAACGTTGTTAAAGCTATAAGGACTACAGAAATTGTTGAATGTTCTGCTATAATGTGTGTAACCAGATTGTCCGAGAATGAGTTCATATATTGCAGTTTTTTTTTTTTTTTTTTTTTTTTGGAAAAATATCAGAAAAATATACTGTGAGACGCAGAAAGAAACAACATTTAGGCAGTTCGCACTCGTAAAAAATTTTCATGCACTCGCCTTCATTCGGCTTGCTTTTGAAAATGTGAATAAAACTAGAATTCCCGCTCAGCGCTTGTACTATTTGAGAATCCGAATCTTTGTTTATATTTTTGCTTTTATTTTAATCAACAACATCTGTGAAAATCCTATCTTCAATAAATTTCATGAGTTACTTAAAGGCACAATTTAAATAAAGTATACTTATATTTAAATAAGTCGCGGTCGTTTAAAAAGTTTCTGCATGTGTCTCGTTGAAGTCAGGAATATTGTTATTTTTATTAATTACACAGGTCAACAAATCATGATAAAACTCCAGATCCTGGGATCAGGGTATATTACTTATTACTTTGGATTTCGGACAATTCACGCGTTCAAGATAATTAGTATGGCATTTTGTTTCAATATTTACAAAAAAAAAAATACAATAATCATTGTCCGGCCAGATCAGAATTCGAGCTGAATCTGAATCTGACCTCAGAAATTCGCCATCACATCTGATCAATGAGTGTGGAACCTCCCATACAAAGTAAATATTAATGTTCATAAATCTGGAGTACTGTACTGGGATTTTGCCTGAGCCCAAAAAGTGCGTGATCGGAGCAATGGGCGTTTCACAGCCCATATACCGTAAACATATATTATGTATAACTGGAGTGCTATAAAAGGGAAAGCATTGACACTTTGTACGAGTCCATATTGCAAATAAGCATAAACCAAATTTGAGTGGCATTTTTATTAATTTTTTTCGCTGCAGATATGAAAAAGTTCATATCGGATATTATATTTATATGGGGACTAGGTCGAAAAATGAACCGATCCTGACAATATTTGGTAAAGTCACTTATACTTTGAAAAAATATATACAAACCAAATTTGAGAAAAATCTGTGAAATATTTTTGGTTTTTGATAGATTTAAGTGAAGATCGGGAAGCAGCTCTATAAGGGGCCTATGACTAAGAATTTTCCTATAGGGAGTATTTTTGAACTACTGATTAATGGATGTAATAAACACATACAAACCCAATTTGACTGAGATCTATATGATAATTTGGAACTTATGGCAATTTAT
Source organism: Cordilura impudica (assembly GCA_963682025.1). Lineage (NCBI taxonomy): Eukaryota > Metazoa > Arthropoda > Insecta > Diptera > Scathophagidae > Cordilura > Cordilura impudica. The sequence goes on along the minus strand of OY821520.1, from coordinate 173,646,604 downwards.
GTCGATTTCATAGGAGTCATTTGTATGGGGCTAGGTCTGAACATGGACCGATTCTCACTAATTTCAATAGCGTTCATCCCATGGCCGATGGAAGCTCATATACCAAATTTCATCAAAATATATTCATATTTGCGACCTGTAGTTTGATTACAAGCTTTACATGGACACACAGACGGACGGACGGACGGAAATTGCTATTTCGACTCAAAAAGTGATTCTGAGTCGATCGGTATAATTAAAGATGGGTCTATGACGAATATTTTTGCTTGTTACAAACAGCAGCACAAAGTCATTATACCCAAACCACATAGTGGTATAGGGTATAAAAATATGAAGTACTAAGAAAGCGAAAGTCTTGAAAATCAAAAATCGACAAAATCAAAAATCGTCAAAATCAAAAATATCTAAACTAAAAAATTGCCAAGTGATATTCTAAATTCACGGTCAATCTCTAAGTTCTGCCGGATTTTATTTGGAAAAACCATATTCTTCTCATTGGCAGCTATATGTTGCTTGCTCCAGAGTAGGAACGCCGAAAAATTTGACAATATTTGCACCGAATGAAAGAACTAATTATACTCTGTACCAGCAAGATTTTAATTAAAAAATTATAAAACTAATAAAATAAAATGCTTTAATTCCACAATACAAACTTCTCGGGGAATCGTAGCGATTCACCTCCTCCACCCCAGTCTGCAGAGGGTATATATAAGTTTGTCATTCCGTTTGTAATAATTGGAAAAAAAATTTTGGACCCCCATAATATATATATTTGTGATCCTTATAACAAGCAGAGTTGATAGAGCAATGTCCGTCTGGCCATCTGTAGAAATCACAATGACGGCTTCAATCGGGCAGCTAGGGTGCTCGTTGGAATAAAAAATGATTGACTAACATCCTGAGAAGTTTTCTGTTTAAAATCGCTCAAATCGGTTAAACACATCCCGAGAATTAAATGAACAAGTAAAAAAGTCTTGAAAAAACATGATTTGTCTATGTTGTTCTTGTCACGATCACGCCCTCAATAGGATAACTGGGGCGCTCGTTTTTAGTGCAGATGATTGATCAACATCATGAGAAGGTTTCTGTTTTTAAAATCATTAAAATTGGTTTAATATGTCCCGAGAAAACACTGAAGTAAAAAAAATTGAAAAAAATATATGTTTCTGTATTGTTCTTGTTGTTATTCTAAATGTTGTATTGTTGCCATAGCTGGACTTGTTGTTTTTGCGATCGTTGTGGTAATAATATAATGAAAACTAACCCTTTGTACATTTTTTTATGAACTCTGGTAGAAAAATTTAAAAGTTTCCATTGTTTAGGCATCACAAAAAAATTTGTTAGATCATTTTTGTCATCGTTACGAGGCCGCCTACAAAGTTTCAGATCGATTTGGTCACGGGAAAGGGGCTAAAAATCGATCTACAAGCAGACAAGCAGGCACTACGAGTTAATCTATAATATTAATAGGCTAGGCGATTTCTTGTGTCTGATGTTTTGTTCTACCGTTTTATCCCGATTTTGATCAAGCGTATATTATTTGAAAGGTATTTCTTTTTAGCCGATTTGCAGATTTACAGATTTTTAAATGTTTTCCTTTATTTTGAGTAAATTGCATTTAAAGTTGCTACTAATACACACATAAAATTATGCAATGCTATGTGTGTGTTTATTAAATTTGTTAATGTGTTTGTTAATGAGTTTGTTATCTTAATTCACAATAATAATAAACCAAAAAAGTGTTGGTTTGTGAATTGGCTATAATTGATTAGCATACTTTTAGGGTCTTTATTTAATGAAAATAAAAAATTTCCTAGAATTTGCGCTCGAATTTCGAGGGCTGGAATCTGCTGGTACATATAAAGGTAGGAAAAATTCACCAAAATCTAAAAATCAAAAAATTTTATATATTAATTTATTTAAAGAAAACACAACAATAACTGTTGATGTTGTATTTTTTGTGCGTAATATTTACATATACATACATACATATATTAAATAATAAAATAATACACATACATATATTCTATATATGTATATCCATAATAACCGCATGTTAGAAATAAATCGGTATATTATTTCATTTATTTATAAAATTCTGCAATATCTTGTTTCAGAGAAAATACATTTCTTTTGCATTAACAAAGAGAGTGTCACTTGATTTTGCTCAGTGTGACTATGCCACAGTAAATGGCGCCACAATTTTTGTTCTAATTAGCTTTGCAATAGTTATTTCTACTTTAATATGTATGTCAACATTTTCGATTAGTAAGTATACACAGAGCTGAGTAAAGAAGAAGAAATGAGTTTTTTGCTTTCAAAACAGTTCTACATAGTGATATAAAATAATTATTCTGCTTTACCTACAAAATATCTGATTGCGGTTACATATAATTTTTAAAAATTTTTTATAATTACTAAAGCATTATTATTCACATAAATACAAAATTGCACTTTTTAAATTTTCCATTCAAATTTAAGAAAATATCAATTCTAAAAATTGGAATTCAAATTTCCAGTTATAAATTAGAAAATGTCAATTGAATTTCAGAAAATAATATTAAAAGGTCGGAAATGATAACTTGAATAAAATTCAAAATCAAAGTTGGCATCACTGGGTTAGATTTTGCATTTTATTGTGTTATTTTGTGCTACCACAAAATCTAATAGTGAAAACTCCCTTTTAATATGTAAAAAAAATTAATCTCTATGTTTTCCAAATATGGCAATATTTTAACAAAAAAAATTGAGAGAGCTTTTTTTGGTAATAATTTTGTTACTCCATCCAACCTATACGGCCACAATGAATAATATTTGCCCAGTTAAAAGAAACTATACAGCCATCTCCAATTAGCAAGATTTAATGCGTATATTCACCCTACACAACCATTACATTCGCAATGAAGGTAAGGGCGAGCTATTTAATTTGCAAAAACTTAAACTAAATTAAGGGAGAGATTATGTCATATAACCGGAAACGCATGCATATATATATATATCTGTGGTCACAAACATTAACCGCCTAAGTTCGAAAATCATGCTTGCGAGAAAAATAACTGTTTCTATAAATGTAATGGGGCTTCATTACGACTTAGGTCAGTATGTTGTCATTAATAACTTTTTAATAAACAGTGTTAGAGAAATGGGGATTTCACAGAAATATAAAGCGTTTTTAGTAGAATATGATAGCATACTTAACTCAAATCGTTCTTAAGTCAACTTAGGCCGAGGCCACGTAATGAGCGGCAGAGCGGCGAGTTTTAGCGGCAAGTGGCTTATTACTGAGCGTCATTTCTGAGCGGTTAGTTGTCAATGTTATTATTTCTTAATTATATAAAAAGTTTTTATAATAAAAGCAAGATATTTTCACTATTTTATGATTTTTATTTATGTATGACTACATTTCAAACTTTTTAACTTTTTATCGATTGAAAAACAACACAAAACAAGTAAGAAAATTATAGTCGGTCTAGACCGACTATACGATACCCTATACCATGCGTTTAGAGACCCTATCTCTTAGGCCCAACTAACTGGACATAGAAAATAAGCAAAAACCAAATTTGAGTGGGATTTTTATTAATTTTTTTGGCTGCAGATATGAAAAAGTTCATACCGGATGCTATATCTATATAGGGACTTGGTCCAAAAATGGACCGATCCTGATCATGTTTGGTAAAGTCTCTTGTATTTTGCAAAAATATATACAAACAAAATTTGAGAAGAATCAGTGCAATATTTTTGTTTTTTAATAGATTTAAGTGAAGATCGGGAAGCAGCTCTATATGGGGTCAAGGGGATCATTTTTGCACTACTCATTAATGGATGTAATGAACGCATACAAACCCAATTTGAGTAAGATCTATATGACAATTTGGATCTTATGGCAATTTATGTCGATTTCATATGGGTAATTTGTATGGGGGCTAGGTCTGAACATGGACCGATTCTCACCAATTTCAATAGCGTTCATCCCATGGGCGATAAAAGCTTATGTACCAAATTTCATCAAAATACATTCATATTTGCAACCTGCAGTTTGATTACAAGCTTTACATGGACACACAGACGGACGGACGGACGGACGGACGGACGGACGGACGGACGGACGGACATTGTTAAATCAACTCAGAAAGTGATTCTGATTCGATCGGTATAATTAAAGATGGGTCTAGGTCAAATATTTTTGGTTGTTACAAACAGCAGCACAAAGTCATTATACCCAAACCACATAGTGGTATAGGGTATAAATAGTTGTCGTTAAGATAACAACAACAGCTGACTTAAGCAATAGCAAATATCGTTTAAAAATTTTAGTGAATACCAAAATCGATAATTTTGTTGTTTTCGTTTTCTAACGATTCAATTATCGTTAAAAAGAAGTTACTGAATCGCGCTACAGATTAACAAAACAAGGAAAAGCTATTTTTTTTTTGCCATTTCTTTTTGTTTGCCGCTCAGAAAACAACTAAAAATTAGAACAAGTCCTATTCCTGAGCGGTGCCGCTTAAACGCTCAGAAATGCCGCTCACATGCCGTTCATTGTGTGGCCACTTCAGTAGTATTTCATATGTTTTAATTTTTTTTCGCTCATCGCTCTGCCGCTCGCCGCTTTGCCGCTCATTGTGTGGCCGCGGCCTTAGGCGGTTATCGCTTGTGACCACAGATATAACCTAAATACATGCCGATCAGCAACCACGAAGACCAAAAAGCAAACACCGAAACGTGTTTTCTTTTATTCGAAATAATAGAAAAGACGAGAACGACCTTTCCTCGTTGGAGCGCGAATTACTAATGTGAGAGAGCTTTATTGACCAACTCTTGAAATAAACAAAAATCATCTGTTAAAGGTGCTATTACACGAAATGTTTTTTACATATGTACTGTCACTTTTTTTATCCATATGAAATTCCTCATGTCTGTCAAAATTGTCTTTTACATACGATTCATAATTTTTGCTATCACACGTGCATATGTATTTCCGTATGACATAACCTCTAAATGTAAACAACAGCTTATTTAATTTGTGAATTTACAAAAATTTATTGTTAAAAAAAAGTTATATATTTTTTAATTGTTAATTAATACTACACAATTTATTTTTCTTTCAATATTAATCTTTAAAATTTTGTTTTTCTTTCGCCACAAGCAGTGTTGTATTTTTATATGTTTGTCATGCAAAAATAGAACCTGTTCTAATTGAAAAATGTACTTGTGACTTTCCTCATGTATTGTACATAAACAATGTTTCATATGTCTCACACGATGTGTACAACTTTTGTTGTGGGAAAATTTGACAGTACATATGTAAAAAACACATCATGTAATAGCACCTTAAGCGGATCAACCCAAAGAATTTACTGAAATAATTTGGTATTAAGTTTAACAAATTGTTTACTTTTTCAAATATTTTGTTTACATTTATTATCAATACTCAAACCAAGGTGGAGGGTATCAAAGATTCGTCACAGCCGAATTTAACACTCTTATTTGTTTTTACATATGTACTGTCAAATTTTGCCACAGCAAAAGTTGTACACATCGTGTGATACATATGAAACATTATTTATATAAAATACATGAGGAAAGTCACATGTATAATTTTTTTAATTAGAACAGGTTCTATTTTTGGCATGACAAACATATGAAAATAAAACACTGCTTGTGGCGAAAGAAAAACAGAGTAAATTATAAAGATTAATATTGAAAGAAAAATAATTTGTTTAATATTTATTAACAATTAAAAAATATATAAAATATATAACTTTATTTTTAACAATAAATCTTTGTAAATTCACAGCTGTTGTTCATATTTAGAGGTTATGTCATACGGAAGAACATATGCACTAGCTATGGAATAGTGCGCGAATTCTCGAGTTTTATACGGCGGAACCTCTTATTTTGTGAGGTTCGGTAAAAAAAATGCTGGAGCCAAGAAATGGTGGTGGTGGGGTCAGGTTTAACCGTCCCGCATTGGGGTCAAAGTTCAGGAAAATTTTAAAAAAAATGTACAACAGTCCTCCTAACTACCAAGGGGTTGTCGCTAGGGGGTTGGGATGTATGGCAGACCGTCATGAATTTCTTTTGCCAACATTTTCTCCGAACATACTTACCCCCTTTCTCCACTCCTTCGGGGGGCTCCCGTACAAATTTTTAATTACCCCCTTATTACTCCGTATAATGTTCCCGAAGCCCTAACTTCACCAGGGTCACCCCTAGGGGATTAGAATGTATGACGGATCTCCAGGAAAATCTTTTCCGCACATTTTCTTCGAACATACTTACCCCCTATTTTCTCTCCTTAGGGGGGCTCCCATACAAACTGCACCAAAACCCCCCTCAATATGAGAAAAACCGCCCTATCTATCAAGGAGTTGTCCCTAGGGGATTATGATGTATGGCGGACCTTCATGATTTTTTTTTCCCCAATATTTTCTTCAAACATACTTACCCCCTACCTCCCCTCCTTATACCGGCTCCCATACAAAATGCACCAAATATTGGGATGAATCAAATCAATTTATTTTTATCGTGCGACGGATATTTCTTGCGATTGGCATCGACGACCTGAAGCAAGAATTGTTTCTCATTTTCGTTTCGACATAAAACATTGTTGTAATCCTGCATTTATGTGACACCTCTCTCTGCAGTGTTTATTTTTATCGTTCTTTCTTTCTTATTTTCAGTGTGAATCCTACTTTGGTGAAAACAACATAACCGGTTTTTTGTGTGAGTGAAAATTAAGAATTCTTAATCATATTCAAAATGGCATCGAAAAAGTCGAGTACGAGTAATTTGAGATCCAAAACCGAAATTAATTTGGGCGGCCAACCATGTGCGAACATATTGGGAACGAAATTGCCGTCTAAAAAACAAGTATTAAAAATGTTTTTCTATGGCACTCGTATCCGCGGATTGAAGAACGAAGACAGCGCAGACTTAGTGACCGATACGGTAATGATATTTTGGCGTCAAGCGTTTATCCCAACGAAGTACAAACACGATGTCAAAATGAAAGTGTTATCTTTGCACGGCGAATGGGAAGTCCTGCAAAAGAGTGCACATAGAAAAAAGTCCCAAACACAACAAAAGAAAGAAAAGGATTTTGTTGAGGATTTGGATAATTTGTTTGACATTCAACATGAGGATGCATTGCAAATGATTGTGAACGAGGAAGACGCCGAATTCTTGCGTCAGCAAATGTTGAAAGGCCGGCCGGGATGTATGCTCGGTGTTGGCGCAAGCTTATTCCGTCAGCAAAAGAGAGTAAATCAACCTCTTATGTTGGTGTAATTTTAGTTGTGAGACTCTCATCTACCGATTCGACTGAAATAGACAGTGATCCAAACGCAATTGATAACGAGCATACTGAAATGTCTTTGCGTCCAAGAAAAAAAAGGAACACGTGGAAAAATCAAATGCATTACTAGCGAACTGGTATCTACTCTGGACAGATGTAAAGTAAGTGACGTAGCAGCAGTTCGTATTTTGATTGCGGCGGCTCGCGCGTTTGGGTGCGATCCAAAGAACTACATTATTAATCGTGCGTCCATTCGGGAATGCCGTTCGCAAAATCGAGAACAGATTGTTGAATTCATGAAAGCAAATCCACAGGTAATTGTTGCCCGACCGGAAATGAGTATCAAATTTTTATGTACATATATTCCTTATTTAATGTTTTTCAGCTGACTGAAGCAAAATTTGTAACAGTTCATTGGGATGGGAAATTATTACCGGACTTGCAAGGCAAAGACAAAATTGATCGACTTCCCGTTATTGCCACATATGATGGAAAAGAGCAGCTATTGGGCATCCCGATTGTTTCGGCAGGAAAAGGAAAAGGAAAACGTACCGCGGAGTCGGTGTATGGCCTTTTGTTAGATTGGGAAATATCTGACCGCGATCAGGCCATTTACTTCGATACAACTTCAACAAACACTGGCTCGTTCCAAGGTGCGTCACTCATTCTTGAACAGTTATTGGAACGAGATCTTTTATACTTACCGTGCAGACATCATATTTACGAACTGGTATTGAAAGCGGTGTTCGATGCCAAATTCGGTAAAACGTCAGCTCCAGGTGTGCCTTTGTTTGCTCGATTTAAATGTGATTGGGAAATGATGAAAGACAAACGATATACCAGTGGCATAACAGACGATAAAGTCGCTATTCGATAAAAACGTTTCCCATAATATCAAGCAAAAAATGGCGAATGTAATTCTTTCATTCCAAGAAGACGACGAAAACGTAGAATCTCAATCTGATGAAGAGGAAAACGAGGGAGAAGGCACTGATGAGGAAGAGAGCGAGGATGAGGATGAAAATCAAGGCGTTAAGTCTGCTTGTTCACGTTCAGCTATTGTTGTCGGCTCCAAAGGCGTGAAAAAAGTTGGATTGCATTCGAAAGAAGTGAAAGAATTCATTGCAAAAGATTTGAGCCATTTCGTGACGAGAGACACAGTTAAATTATTCGATCGCTTTGGATTACCAAATGAGTTCAGTTCAACCGATCCAAAAACCTGGGAAAACCGGGAAGACTACAACAAAGCGAAGCAGATCGTAAGCACCTTGCATGTTGTTAACGACACTGCAGAGAGAGGTGTCAAATTAATGCAGGATTACAACAATACTTTATGTCGAAACGAAAATGAGAAACGATTCTTGCTTCAGGTCGTCGATGTCAGTCGCAAAAAATATCCGTCGCACGATAAAAATAAATTGATTTGATTCATCCCAATATTTGGTGCATTTTGTATGGGAGCCGGTATAAGGAGGGGAGGTAGGGGGTAAGTATGTTTGGAGGAAATATTGGGGGAAAAAAATCATGAAGGTCCGCCATACATCATAATCCCCTAGGGACAACTCCTTGATAGGTAGGGCGGTTTTTCTCATATTGCGGGAGGGTTTTGGTGCAGTTCGTATGGGAGCCCCCCTAAGGAGAGAAAATAGGGGGTAAGTATGTTCGAAGGAAATGTTCGGAAAAGATTTTCCTGGAGATCCGTCATACATTCTAACCCCCTAGGGGTGACCCTGGTGAAGGTAGGGCTTCGGGAACATTATACGGAGTAATAAGGGGTTAATAAAAATTTGTACGGGAGCCCCCGAAGGAGTGGAGAAAAGGGGTAAGTGTGTTCGGAGAAAATGTTGGCAAAAGAAATTCATGAAGGTCTGCCATACATCACAACCCCCTAACGACAACCCCTTGGTAGTTAGGAGGACTGTTGTACATTTTTTCCAAATTTTCCTGAACTTTGACGCCAATGCGGGACGGTTAAACCTGACCCCACCACACCATTTTTTGGCTCCAGCATTTTTTTACCGAACCTCACAAAATAAGAGGTTCCGCGATGTAAAAAAGTCGATACTAAGAATTTCCATATAACACTATTCCATAGCTAATATGCACGTGTGATAGCAGAAATTATGAATCGCATATAAAACGATCATTTTGACAGACAGACGGAATTACATATGATTATAAAAGTGACAGTACATATGTAAAAAAACACATTGTGTGATATCACCTGCAGTTGTTAGGGGGTTTCAACTACAGAACTACCACAAACATTTGTTGTTAAATGAATTGAAAATATAGAAAAGTTGAGTTTATATTTTAGAAAACTCGGTTTTAAAACTCTCGAAAAGGACTACTTTCCTTTGATGAGCTCCTAAAATAATCCGAGCTCTACCGCAATTATTATTCAACTATTTTATGTTTGAATTAGAAAAAGTAATTTTAATATTTGCTTTTTGGTTTTTAATACTTTTATAAATGTGTTTTTTTTTTTGTATTTTACGGAAGATACCTTTTTATGGTGCGAAACATCAAAGTTTTAAGCGTTGTTGTTTAAGAAATTCCGTAGGGATTTTCTTTACAACGAATGATAGAGGTGTGTTGTGCTTTTTTTTTTTAATTTTGTTAATTTGAAATAAAATGAAAATATGGAATTTAAACTTGCAATTGTGAATAAATTATCTTAAAGCTCTGGGTCACAGAATCGTGGTTGGGAGTGGATGTATAGATTATAATGTGGTTGGATTTGGATTGTCGATGGGTTTCATGGAAAAAGATAAGTAAAAAACAAAAACATGCAAAGAATAAAACTACGTGTTGCATAGTCATTATGTTTTAATTATTAAATAACGTGATTGTTTTTTATAATAGGTTCGGTAATTAAGAAATTACACGGTACTCCACAATTTGTAACTAATAATTAAAACGAACCATCGAATGGATGAACGTACGAACACAATAACAATGAATGAAAAAAATTGTGTAAATTGTTGAAAAGTTTATCTTTAGTAGCAAAACGTTGATTTTATTGTTGCGTAAAAATTTCAAGTGCTTCAAAATGCAGAGCGAATGCAAAACGCGGATAATTGAATGGCATGTGCTGCATTTGTTAAATCTGTGAAATGAATTGAATACACTTTACACGTTCTTTAAATAGTATTTATACATATGTACATATCTATATAGATATGTTCTTGATATATGAAAAACTATAGCAACAGTTAAGTGTATAAATTTTATAAAAATTTTTATTAATATATGTCGAGCTAAATAAAAATCTCTAATTCTTTTGAAATTTGATATTGTCACTTGAAATATTATTTCCTGCAACTTAAGATCTTTGTTAGACAATAATTTCTAATGAAACTGAAATTTCATCATGTGAAGAAAATTCTGTTTGTGACTGGATAGAGAAATTTTATCATATGAAGCAAATTCTATTTATGACTGGATAGAGAAAACAAATTTGTTGTGGCAAACGAATTTGTTACATACCGTATTATTTAGTTACGCCAGCGTCTATTGTGGCATCTGAATTTCTTTTCTCTCAAACGAGTTTATATTGGGCAACAGAAAATTTATTTTCTCTATATGTGATGAAGGCTTAATGCCAGAAACATAAAACTACCACACAAAATGATTAAACAAATTTAATATAGGTATATTGTAGTACCATGGACTATCACATTATTCTGTTGTTATTATTGAATTGTATAGTCAATTTAAACGTACAATGGTAAAGATCAATTCAATTATGATAAATATGAAAATTTGTTGGTACAATGAAATTATTTATTGCATTCATTGATTGTGACAACCATGGATTGGATTTTTACTGATATAAAATAAAAAATTAAATGAAAATTGTTATTGAGATTTTATTATTTTTTATTGAATTATATAAAATACTATTCCTTGTTACAACATCTGTAACTTAACATGTTATACAATTTAACAGTATTGGAAAAAATATATTTTATTTTTTCACCCATTTAAAATTATGTTGTATCGATGTATATTTTCCGAAAACAACAAAAATAAACAATCACATACATGAAACTTACCCAATAATCATATCATACTATTCCAATTATTTGGTTTTAAATGCACGTAGAAATGCTTGGGACCTGATGGTAAAATTTTCTATCCTTACTGGATTACTCACAGATTCATGTCTGATACAAAGAATGTCTTACCCTACATTGCGAGACATTCTAACCGTGAAAAGCAGTGGAAAGCATCTTGAATACATTTTTCATCTGGTCATTGAAACCGCGAGACATTTCATCGGTCTGATGGAATATGAAGCATTTGATATTATTCGTTCCTAGTATATTGTGGTTAATCATATCAGCTTCCAGGTTACGTGCGTCCTCATAGACATTGGACAGGCAAACACAGGCATGAACTATGTGTGTTGAATTTGCATTTCCAAGTTAGGAGCTGTTACCAAAATCAAAACGTGAACATATTGATTTGATGATATGTGACAATCAGCAACTTTTTCAGCTACTTGACTAAGTTCTTGTCAGATGGACTCAAAACATTTAAAAATTTCTTTTTATTTTGTTTTTCAAAAAATCAGAAATCGGTTTGGCTAAACATATTTGTATATTCTTTCGGTATTTACAACAGAATTTGATTCATGCTGTTCCTTTCGGTTCCATATACCAATACAAGTTAAAAATTTGTTTTTATGTTACTATAACCAAAAAATAATTATTAACACAAATTTTATTTATTATTTCTATCAATATATTATTATAATATCTGTTAGCAGATTTCCTATTTTAAAAATTATATTCTAAAGTTAGTAGTTGCAATTAGGAATATCGTTAGCTTAGTATAGAAAAGGCGTAACTCATTTCATTACCAAATAGAATAGATTTTATAGTGAAAAAGGGACTTTCTCGAATTTGTTCAACATGTTGCAAAGAGTTTATTATTATTGAAACTAAAATTTTGTTTACTTTTTATTTTAAAATTGGAAATTATGAAGTTCCTTTTTAATACTAAAGCAAGGACCATATATAATGAGGATGTGCAAAGTGAAAATGGAACTACTTAGCAAGAGAGGACAACAAGCGTATATGCAAAATGTGATGGTTCAGCAACAAAAAAAATTTTGATAAACGGTGTTCCATGCGTCCGGCCAATGCAGAATGTTGCCGAATCATTTTATTCTACGATGATTTTAGTATCGTACGATATTCACAATATGTACGATATTAACAATATGCATCTTCTCTCTTGCATCTTCTCTCAATGGTGCTCAGCAAGAAACAAAATATATACACATACATATTTTTACGAAGCAAGAATAAAACATACATACATACATAAATACACATTGGTAGAGAGCAAGAAACTTGCAAGAAATCAAAATCAGCCCAATTACGAATATTCTCAAGGAATTTCTTTCACACGGAAAATATTTTCTTGAGAAAAAATTCTCCAATTATAAATTCCGCGTGAACAAAAAATTGAATAAGTGGCATCATCGAATTTCGAAGCCAGTTGTTTTGCTTATTGACAATTAATTTTCTATTTTTTTTGTGTGTGCAAATGAAAATAAATTTATTTTAAAGAAAAATTAAATTAAAAAAAATGAATAGCATAGTTATGATGCGAGCACTCGTGGACGAAATTGGTGTTGTAGAACAACAACAACGAAATAGCTAAAGGATTGCTAGAAGTCAATTGAGGGCCGAATCTATGGAAAACGCAATCAATGCCTGAATTGGCTCTCATTAAAGTTAACAAAAATTGAAGTTTGGCTTTATTTGTTGTCTTCAGCCTACAAGTTTAATAAAATATTAATTTTTTTATATAAATTTTGTTTTATCAAAATACTTCTTACGGTTTTGCAAGGGAAATTTTTCGATGGAAACAAACCAAATTCAAGTGCATTGAGAATAAGTACTTTTTCCCATCGAATTTTTTTCCGAAGGAATTTTATTCATAATAGGGGAAAAGAGAGAAGTGAGAAATTTCATGCGGAATTTTTGTTTAGAATTTGGCTGAATGTTAAATTTTTATCAACTCAAGTTTTTTTTGCCAAATTTCATATGATATTTTCTTTTGTTAAATGAAATTTGTCAAACAAATAAAATATGAAAAAGAATAAACATCTTTAAAATATTTACGCTGATCCCTGACTCACTGACTGACTGACTGAGAGAGTGATTCTGTAACGCTGAAATAATACACACACATAGAACACATAGATTTAAGTGAAGATCGGGAAGCAGCTCTATATGGGGTCAAAGGGAACATTTTTAGACTACTCATTAATGGATGTAATGAACGCATACAAACCCAATTTGAGTAGGATCTATATGACAATTTGGATCTTATGGCAATTTATGTCGATTTCATATGGGTAATTTGTATGTGGGCTAGGTCTGAACATCGACCGATTCTCACCAGTTTCAATAGCGATCATCCCATGGCCGATAAAAGCTTATATACCAAATTTCATCAAAATATATTCATATTTGCGACCTGCAGTTTGATTACAAGGTTTACATGGACACACAGACGGACGGACGGACGGACGGACGGACGGACATTGTTAAATCAACTCAGAAAGTGATTCTGATTCGATCGGTATAATTAAAGATGGGTCTAGGTCAAATATTTTTGGTTGTTACAAACAGCAGCACAAAGTCATTATACCCAAACCACATAGTGGTATAGGGTATAAAAACGTATTATTCCAAATCGCCTTTAATTCTTACATGATAATTTCAATAAATTATTCAAATTTTTGAAAGCAAATTATGCAAAAATTAATATTATATATGAAAAAAAATTATTTTCCCACCTCTCTTCTGAAATTACAATGTAATTTAATTATGCAAAGTTACAATAATTTAAATTTTATACTTAATATTGCACTATTTTTTCCAGGGCTTTTCAATACAGAGCTATAAAAGAAATCACACGTTGGACAACAACAAAATCCACATTGAAGATCTCTTTTTTCTGAAATATTTATCAAAAAAGCATAATCTTTGCTAAGTGCTGGCCATCAAAGAACCTGAGCGAAAGCACTCTTAACAATACAGAACAATTTTGAGATGAAAAACAAAACAGGCAAACGGAAAAGTTTAGTTTGATAAAAGAAGTATGTATGCATATTGGACGACGTTAAATGAGAAAAATAAAAATGTTCAAAATTTCATTCATTACTTTTTTTGTAGAATTTTTTCATTGACAAAAATGGGAATTTAAAAAAGAATTTGAATAGTTATTATTTTTTTTGGTGCATTTTTTGCGTTCAACTTATTCCATATGTAACACGAAATCTGCATATGTAGTGCTACTGTCGTTAGCAGTATTACCAGTTTTGACAACTTATTGTAATTTCGACGATTTTTCAATTTGTTCAAATGATTTGTTAAATTTGTTAAAATGATGATTGAAGATTTAAAATTTTCAGTAGTATAAAAATTACGATTTCAAAGGTTAACAATTAATGGGTTGTTTATCGAAAATTGATAGTTTTTGTTCAGTGTAAATGTAGATTACAAAATATATATAGATTTAATTCTGGATCAAGTCATACATATCAATAAAATTATTTAGTTGATTGTGTTAAATTTTTTTCGTTGAAATTTCATCACTAACGCATTTTTATATCTTAAATATATATTCCCTGACTCACTGACTGACTGACTGATTCTGTAACGCTGAAATAATACACATAGCACTCCCTACAAAGCTATGCGAAACACACAAACAAAATTTAATCTGTCTCATTTTATACAAACCCACACACAATTTTCTCTTTTCTATGTTACCGACCAGTGCTGCTAATAAAATCTTCTGAAAATCGACAATTTTGGAAACTAAATCGCCAAAATCATCATTTTTAAAACAAGAAATTGTCAAGAAAATAAAAATAAAACTCGACAAAATATTACAAAAGGAAACAATAAAAATTATTTATATAATTCATATTACGAATATTATTACAGCATTGGTTATTTCTATATATAAAAATGTATTAGTGATGAAATTTCAACGAAAAAAATTTAACACAGCAATCAACTAAATAATTTTATTGATATGTATCTATAGCTGAAACATATAATATAGGTTTAAAGTATCGCCGTAATTAAAACTTAAAACTTAAATGGAGATGCTATTCAAGGTATTTCCATTTTGAAACGACTTGACCCAGAATTAAATCTATATATATTTTGTAATTTACATTTACCTTGAAATCGTAATTTTTATACTACTGAAAATTTTAAATCTTCAATCATCGTTTAAAAAATTTAACAAATCATACTGCTAACGACAATAGCACTAAATATGCAGATTTCGTGTTACGTATGTATGTTGAACGCAAAACATGCATCAAAAAAAAAAAAAAATAAATATCTATTCAAATTCTTCTTTAAATTCCCTTTGTTGGCCAATGAAAAAATTCTGCAAAAAAAAGTAATGAATGAAATTTTAAACATTTTTATTTTTCTCATTTAAGGTCGGCCGATATGCATACTTCTTTTTATCAAACTAAACCAGTCAAGGCCGTACCAAACACTCTGGTGCTCGGGCTCTTATATGTATACAGCCGAACGAAAACAAAAATACTCACCCAAGAGTAAAAGTAAACAACAATTTCATTCAGTCTTATGAAAGCTTTGAACAAAGAAGGTGTATGTCGCATTGCCTTTTGAAATTCATATTTATTATACCCTATACCACTATGTGGTTTGGGTATAATGACTTTGTGCTGCTGTTTGTAACAACCAAAACTATTTGACCTAGACCCATCTTTAATTATACCGATCGAATCAGAATCACTTTCTGAGTTGATTTAACAATGTCCGTCCGTCCGTCCGTCCGTCCGTCCGTCCGTCCGTCCGTCTGTGTGTCCATGTAAAGCTTGTAATCAAACTGCAGGTCGCAAATATGAATATATTTTCATGAAATTTGGTATATAAGCTTTTATCGGCCATGGGATGAACGCTATTGAAATTGGTGAGAATCGGTCCATGTTCAGACCTAGCCCCCATACAAATTACCCATATGAAATCGACATAAATTGCCATAAGATCCAAATTGTCATATAGATCTTACTCAAATTGGGTTTGTATGCGTTCATTACATCCACTAATGAGTAGTCCAAAAATGATCCCTCTGACCCCATATAGAGCTGCTTCCCGATCTTCACTTAAATCTATTAAAAAACAAAAATATTGCACTGATTCTTCTCAAATTTTGTTTGTATATATTTTTGCAAAATACAAAACACTTTACCAAACATGGTCAGGATCGGTTCATTTTTGGACCTAGTGCCCATATAGATATATCATCCGATATGAACTTTTTCATATCTGCAACCAAAAAAATTAATAAAAATCCCACTCAAATTTGGTTTTTGCTTATTTTCTATGTCCAGTTAGTTGGGCCTAAGGGATAGAGTTTCTAAACGCATGGTATAGGGTATCATATAGTCGGTCTAGACCGACTATAATTTTCTTACTTGTTTTTTTTTTAATAGGTACATAGAGAATATTTGTTTAAAAGAAACCAAAAATGTTGAGAAAATTTCGGAGACTTGATAAACTATAAATTAAACATTTTCTATAAATTTTAGACGTCGCCTCCATTTGACAACATTATAGCTGTTATAATGCAGGCTGGTAAGTTTTTAGTTTTTGGTAACATAGCAGTTAATAACCTTTGTGTTTTTTTTTTTTTTTTTTTTTGTTCTTTAAAGAAATTAATTACTTATTATTACTTATTTGATTTAATAACCTTCAAACTTATGATAAAAGAGATATAATGTTCTTTACATTTTGTTTTACATTTTCAGAATGTAAGATTTATGATTTTAAAACAACAAAGTATATTTAAAATTTTAACATATTCTTCGTGAACTCAACTATTTGTCTTTTTATGCATTCATATAAACATTCATAAAAAATCTACACAAACCCATTTAATATTGGCATTGTGTTACGTCCATGGATTTCGATCGGTGTAGTACAACTACCACATGCTCATAAACACTATTACTAACTCAATTCTCTCGATGGCCACCACTGAACTAAACTTTTCCGTTTGCCTGTTTTGTTTTTCATCTCAAAATTATTTTATATTGTTAGGAGTGCTTTCGCTCAGGTTCTCTGATGGCCAGCACTTACCAAAGAGTATGCTTTTTTTGATAAATATTTGAGAAAAAAGAGATCTCCAATGTGGATTTTGTTGTTGTCCAACGTGTGATTTCGTTTATAGCTCTGTATTGAAAAGCACTTGAAAAAATAGTGCAATATTAAGTTTAAAATTTAAATTATTCTAACTTTGCATAATTAAATTACATTGTAGTTTCAGAAGAGAGGTGGGAAAATATATTTTTTTCACTCATAATATTAATAGTTGCATAATTTGCTTTCAAAAAATTTTGACAAACATAAATTTCGTAAATAGGTATATTTAAGATTTTAATTTGAATAATTTATTGAAATTATCATGGAAGAATTAAAGGCGATTTTTTTTTTTTTTTTTGAAGTAATACGCCCTTATTTTTTATTTTTTTGATTTATAGATAACTTTGCAAAAAATGGTGTTCTCTTTTTTCAGTTTACATGTATGATGAAATATGAAATATTTATTTCTCTTTTGTGTAGGTGTATACTTCCTTAAGGGGTGGTAGGTTTTAAAACCTTTTTTTGCATTTCACTTTCTGAATGCACAACATGTCGAGAGTGTTGTGTCAAAATTTGAAGTAAATCAGACAGAATTTAAGAAGATACAGCGTTTCCTGCGACCGGCCTCATACGGTATATAGTATATAAATATGTTTTAAAAAACTTTAAACCCATTTTCTCGCAAAAAACTGTTCGAAGTCCGTGAACATCATAACTCAAAATCTACTTGACCGATTCTTTTGAAATTTTACACACTGTATCTACACATAAATCATCAGATAACCACGAAGGTTTTTTTAATTCCGTTTTCTTCCCCATTTTTTAACAACAAATTCCCGAAATTGTATAGCAAAAATTGTTTTTCACTTCAAAATGCTGCCAAAAAAAAAAAATAATAA
The DNA here is from genome assembly GCA_963682025.1 of Cordilura impudica. NCBI lineage: Eukaryota > Metazoa > Arthropoda > Insecta > Diptera > Scathophagidae > Cordilura > Cordilura impudica. The sequence goes on along the minus strand of OY821520.1, from coordinate 173,628,245 downwards.
AAAAATTTAAAAAACTCTTTGTCACATCCTCAGGAAACATATCACCTTTTAAACGCATTTCGATTTTTTTATTTCACATCCTGTAACGAGTTATGATGTTCACCGCAAAACAACAACGCCTCCGGAGATTCACTGTCACGGACTTATTTATTAAAAGTTTGAATTGAAAATTTTTTCAAAGATTCTTCAAATGTTTTGCTATAACGTGTATATGAAACAAATAATCCAACATTATTCATATCTTCAAAAAAGAATTATGAAAATACGACTTTTTTAACTTTTAAAACATTGCGCCCCTTAAGAAACTTTTAGGAACCTTGCTCTAAAAAGTTTTTTTTCTATGCTATTCAATTTTTTCTACAATAAAATGGAGTTCGGTTATAATGAACTCGGCGGGACCGGCCAAATTAGTTCGTTATAGACTAAGTTCGTTATAACATTTTTTGTTTTGTCCGAAAGGTTTAAAAACTTTTTTTAGTTGAATAAGTTTATTTTTTTAATGCATTTTAAAAAGTTATAAAACATTAACTAAAAAAATTATTACCTTGTGCGGGAAGTATCTGAGAATGAATTAAAATATATTAAGAAAAATTTAAATTGTTTCAAAATTTTTAGCAAAAAAATTTTTATCAAAATTATTTCATTAAGAAAAATTTAATAACTAAAATAAGGTGAATTTAAAAAAAAATGTTAACACAACATTAATTTTTATTTGGTGAGCTACAAATTTTCTTTATAAATTTACTTTTATTCCAATAAGAGAAAAATATTTGAAAAAATATCGTTAAATGCGTAAAGAATTACGCTGTTTCCGGAATCACAATTTTATTTTCTTCTCCAATCAAGGATGCAGCAATGTTAGCTGTATGGTAGAGGAATTTAAATTTGGACGATTCCTTCAATCCTAACACACAAGACCGTGAAATGTCTTAATAAAAGAGCAATACCCATTTCGGATACACCCGAATTGAATTTCAAGAACACGCTGGAATATATGATATTGTTCTCCATTTGGAAAATGTGGATTGTGAAAATCTGTTGATATATTACAATCATTTTGAAAATAATGAAGTTGGAACAAAACGGCTGAAGCATAATTCTGCTCCATTGGGAAAATCCTCTTGAATAGAAGGATCACACTGAACCGGCTCAGCGTACATATAGTAAAAGGAAAATGGAAGAAATTGATATGACTCTAGAGGACTTCGAATTTTACTCACGCCAAGCCCCATGGAGTGAAGACGATGAAAGAAGAAGAAAAATCGGTTGGGAGGAAAAGTTTGCTAGACAGAAAAAAATGCACCAAAAGCAAATTGTTGCTGCGCAACGGAATATGAAAGCACTGCAACTACAAATAATGATGCTTAAGGCGAAGCTTTTAAATGTTATCGCCAGCAAGGAAGGAATTGCATTTGCAAAAATGTTTGTCGAAAAGAAGCTCATTTACAGTGAGGAGGACAAAGCGATTGCTCAGAATATAGAGTACGTCAAGCAATAAAATGTTTGATATCTAAATGCCAAAAACTTTTTGTACAAAAATCCAGATAGAACGCCATATAATAGGAATGATAGCGAAAAAACTGGTTTCAGTTTTAATTTTATTAAATACTAGTAAACATTCAGATTTAGCGGCCAATCGCGAAACAAATGTATCAATGGGTTCATTCTTACAATAAGGTGTTTCCTAGTTTTAACTCGACATTTGTTCAGAAAGTATACCAAGACAAATTTCATTTTGCTTGGGAAATTTAACCAAGATGCGCCAAAAGATTTGTTCTTTATAATACGTTCGAAGGGTGGTTCAAACCATCACTGATTCTTATGAAAATAATAATAAAATAATAATAAAATGTTTATATCTGGAAAAAGGACCAGCAGGATCAGCGCCAAACTTCATACAGAACAAGACTTATAATGAGGCGAAAATTTTAGTGGCATCCAAATATTACGAAGATCTCTCCAAAAAATTCATTTCCATTTATACGCAGTTCTTCCCCTAAAAGTATCACAAAATAAACTTGAGGCGGCCAATAATTACTACAATCGAACACAATATGGCTACATCGGAGTTATCTGTATTCGTTCGATGGAAACGATCCATGAATACTTTATAGGAGAGCGCTTTTAGATTTTTATATAACTGTTTTGTTGTATAAAAACTCAAAAAGTAGACATCGGTTCGTGCAAAATAGAAAAAATTAACAACCTAAAATAAGTAAAATTTGATAATAGAAAAATTGTAATCTTACAATATCATAAATTTGTATGTTAGCTGTTTCTTTTCTTCTAATTATATACAAACTATTTGTTAATAAAATTTTTTTTATTTTTTATTATTATTTATTAATCCTTATATTTATTTACTGGTATATTTTTATATGTAAATTTTTATGTTAACTATTTTTTTACACACAGTTATATATTAGCTATTCATAAATAAAATTTTCATTTTTCATTTATTTATTAAACAACTTTTTTCTACAAGCAAGCAGGGAGTGAAGGCAATTATGAGTATGAATGAGTTTCAATGTGTGAGTTGTGTGTGCATAACATAAATTTCAAATATCGTAAATCTTTGGTCGTAACTTTCGGAGCAAGACAAAATGACCGTATATATGGGACAAGATTTTTTTCCAGCAACACGCTCCTCCGTTTCAATTTTCATGGACATGTATATACGCTTGTTGTCCTCTCTTGCATTGTCAGTTTTCATGCTCCAAATAATTAGTTCGCGCTTTTTATATACAACAGGAAGTTTAAATAATTTCCCTCCAAATTTATTTTGGCCAAAGAGACTCATATAATTATTTCTTATCGTCGCCAGTAAGGAAAACTTATATAACATGATATATAAGTTGATTTGCAACGATTCTGACATGTCTAAAGTTACGATGATATCACCAACCAGATGGCTTTCTATCGAAAGAGCCATTGAAGCAATTATAAAAAGCTTGAGTTGAAAACTTATTTCAACGTTGTTAATGAAAAATCGTACTTGGGTCAATTTTATCAGAAGTGCAAATATTAAAAGTCCACAATGTCCAATGTTCAAAAGTCCAGACCACACAAAATATGGCTCAAATCGGTTATTAAAAACTTCAACATATTGTGTAAATTTGAAGAATCGGACAAAGAATTAACCAAACAAAATTTAATGGCTTGCTATCTAATTTTACAATATTAAAAAAATATTAAATCAGCGTGGACAAAATTTTTTCAAAAACTGCAGATTTTATAAAAATTATAAGAGAATTATAAAATCTTCGAAGACGAACTTAACCTCAAAAACTCAAACAATGAATTTCCATTTTTGAAATTATCAATATTCGTTGTGTAGATATATTGACTTTTCCGTACTCAAACGCTGAATTCGAAACAGTGAACAGTGCATTGAGTTTTTATACCCTATACCACTATGTGGTTTGGGTATAATGACTTTGTGCTGCTGTTTGTAACAACCAAAAATATTTGACCTAGACCCATCTTTAATTATACCGATCGAATCAGAATCACTTTCTGAGTTGATTTAACAATGTCCGTCCGTCCGTCCGTCCGTCCGTCCGTCTGTGTGTCCATGTAAAGCTTGTAATCAAACTGCAGGTCGCAAATATGAATATATTTTGATGAAATTTGGTATATAAGCTTTTATCGGCCATGGGATGAACGCTGTTGAAATTGGTGGGAATCGGTCCATGTTCAGACCTAGCCCCCATACAAATTACCCATATGAAATCGACATAAATTTCCATAAGATCCAAATTGTCATATAGATCTTACTCAAATTGGGTTTGTATGCGTTCATTACATCCACTAATGAGTAGTCCAAAAATGATCCCTTTGACCCCATATAGATCTGCTTCCCGATCTTCACTTAAATCTATTAAAAAACAAAAATATTGCACTGATTCTTCTCAAATTTTGTTTGTACATATTTTTGCAAAATACAAGAGACTTTACCAAACATGATCAGGATCGGTCCATTTTTGGACCTAGTCCCTTTGTAGATATAGCATCCGATATGAACTTTTTCATATCTGCAGCCAAAAAAATTAATAAAAATCCCACTCAAATTTGGTTTTTGCTTATTTTCAATGTCCAGTTAGTTGGGCCTAAGAGATAGGGTTTCTAAACGGATGGTATAGGGTATCGTATAGTCGGTCTAGACCGACTATAATTTTCTTACTTGTTAAAATTAAAATAAATAACAGAACGTCTTTAAACACTGTTTGTAAAACACATTAAATATGGTCTAGAGATTACATTTTATTATTACTAAACACTTTAAAAGTTTCATTAAATGCTGATTGATCTCAAATGCACAAGTATCCAAGATTTTTGAAAATTTATAAAAAATGTTTTTTTTTTTTAGTATTATTAGTGCTGTTTATCGCTTTTACTTCCATTAAAATTTAGCGCCTTTTAGAACTTTTTGGGTTACTGTTTTGCGCGTTTTGCTTGGAAAAAGTTTGTATTACTGATTGTTTGCATTTATACAATGTGCTACGTCATTCATACATTACAATAGGATGATTATTTCTATAAGAAGTTTTTAACTTTTTTCTACATAAAATATATACCCTAACACGATTCCGAAATGCTTATACAGTAAACCAGATAATTTGATAACACTGAATGAGGTCTGCTTCCAATTATCCCGTTAACGATGTTATCTTGGCAACACAATTTAGTTTTGTATGACGTTTACATAGAACATATAACACCCTAAATATTGCCATAAATGTATCTGAATTCTAAGTGTTGAATTGCAAATGTGGTAATTGTCACACTTGCTGTGTGAACATATGCAAATTTACAACTGTATGTATTTCACTGCAGATAAATATTATTCGTACATAAACAGTGTATGTGTGTGTTTATATACTTCATGTAACAACGACACATTGTAAGCCAGACATATAACAATTTTCATACTCAAAGAACGATTTATTAAGCCAAAGGGACGATCTGTCAGTGTTGAATTGAAGTCAAGTGTCATATGCAACAATATTTTCGTTCATTCATCCACTTCGTATGTTTGTTTGTTTTTTTTAAATAATTAATAACTGTGTATGATTATTGTAGTTTTAACATATAAACTTTTTAATTCCTAAATTTTAACAATCCAATAAATGAAGAAAATACACAAAACAGGTAAAATAAAGATAATCCTGAGCGCTTGAAGTAGTTCGAATTGGGTCGAATGAATCACAAATAATTTTATCAATAGGTTCTTATATGTGGTACGAAGACTGCAATTGAGGACACTATGCATCACTTTTGGTCGTGTTCGATTAAATAGTAATAGTAATTTTCATTTGTTGACTTTTTCCAAAGTGAAAAAAGGGGATACTGTCAGTTAGAGGAACGTAACATGTGTGACATTGTTAGCGTTGAATAAAACAAATCAATATAAAAATATTTTATCGTAACACTTTTCGTAGAGACACTGCTTATAAGCCTGACTTTAGGTTAATGCGTTGAATCGCATGAGCAAAAAGTTCAAGTGCAGGCTGCTTATTCCTTACGCAAAAAAAAAATAACAAATAAATGTATCCTAAATAAAATAAATGTCGAACTATTTGCTGGTACTTTTAAAGTAATTTTTTCTTTAAGACATCATTATGTGCTCTTATTTGTCACCACCCACCAAATATACTTGACCTAGAACCGCCTTTTATTATACCGATCGACTCAGAATTATTTTCTGAATTATTTTCTGAGTCGATTTACTGATGTGTATCCATCCGACCGTCTGTTAGTTTGTAGATAATACAATTTTTATACCCTCTACTACTATGCAGGGTATGAGTTTGTAATGATGTTAGTAACTACCAAAAATATTTGACCTAGACACTTCTTTTATTTTACCGATCGACTCTGAATCACTTTCTGTCCATGTAGACTTACATATTTATACCCTATACCACTATGTGGTTTGGGTATAATGACTTTGTGCTGCTGTTTGTAACTACCAAAAATATTTGACCTAAACCCATCTTTTATTATACCGATCGACTCAGAATCACTTTTTGAGTCGATTTAGCGATGTCCGTCCGTCCGTCCCTCCGTCTGTGTGTCCATGTAAAAATTTTAATCAAAGTACAGGTCGCAAATATGAATATGTTTTGATGACATTTGGTATATAAGCTTTTATCTGTCATAGGATGAACGCTATAGAAATTGGTGAAATTCGGTCTATGTTCAGACCTAGTCCCCATACAAATGACCCCTATGAAATCGACATAAATTGCCATAAGATCCAAATTATCATATAGATCTCAGTCAAATTGGGTTTGTATGTGTTCATTTTATCCGTTAATCAGTAGTCCAAACATAATCCCTATAGGACAATTCTTAGTCATAGGCCCCATATAGAGCTGCTTCCCGATATTCACTTAAATCTATTAAAAAAAACAAAAATATTGCACAGATTTTTCTCAAATTTGCTTTGTATATATTTTTTCAAAATATAAGTGACCTTACCAAATATGGTCAGGATCGGGTTATTTTCGACCTAGTCCCCATATATATATGGCACCCGATATGAACTTTTTCATATCTGCAGCCAAAAAAATTAAAAACAATTCCCCTCAAATTTGGTTTATGCTTATTTTCTATATCCAATTTGTTGGACCGAAGCGATAGAGTCTCTAAACCATGGTATAGGGTATAGTATAGTCGGCCTAGACCAACTATAATTTTCTTACAACAAGAAACGTTAAAATGTGTTAAAGAAAAAAAATCAAATTTAAATATTATATTTCAATTAAAAGAAAAAACAAATATTTAAACAAAATTTATTTCCACACTTGTGTAGATTTGTCTATTTGTCGATTTTATAACATACGCCAACTTGACAATTATAAGTAACAATAGGAAAAGTGAATTGGGAAAAGTGAAACAAAAGGGTTTTTTTATGTGTAAACATCTACACGCGCAGTGGGATAAATTTCTATTTCACAATATAATCACAAAACCAGCGTAACATGTGAGCTTAACACGTTTTTGCTTGATTACGATCTCATTATCGGGAAAATAATTAAAAATTCAATTGTGGAAAAAAAAGTATGTAAAATCACTATTGTTGGAAATGTATTTTTATTAAACTGAGAGAAGTCGAGTTGCTCTCATAAAGTCGTTTTAGTTCTTTCCATCGTTCCTATTCAATGCATAAACTGTGTTTTTTTCACTTAAATAAGTGAAGTTATCTTCAAGATTTTCGTCAAAATAAAAAATTTAAGAAATATAATATAAATAAATTCATAAATAAAAATTATTATTATTATTGATTTGATTAATCAATTTTAAGTTAAATTCACATAACCATTCACATATTTTTTGTCATTATAACCGTACGTTGTAGTTTTGTGGCTCAGGTGTAAGTAAATGTCGCCTCGAATACCCCATTACCTTACGAGACAGAGGCCGGCGAAAATATTTAGAATCTAATATTTAGAGTCGAAGTTAAAACAGCAAATAGACAGTTGGGAACGTTGATAAACTGGAACATGAAGTTAATGGTGCCCAACGTGGGTCCAGAGCAGTGGTGTTCTAAAATAAAAATGTAATTGTGTTAGTACGAAAATGAGAATAGCACTATAAGAAATGTTCAATGGGTTAATAGCAGTGTTCGTCTCTGAAGGTATGAGTTTATTTTTTATGGAAAATATGAAACTGTTGTTTTGCGTAAAATTGTTTTAAAGAAATAAAAATTAAACAAAAATTAAATTTTTTAAAAGAAACAAATTAATACATACTACATATACATTAGGCTGGCTTTTTTCATTCTATAAAAAACAAGAAGTTGTAGATATTAGCAATCAATATAAATGATTAAAAAAAATATCTTTAATATGTTATCCTGTTTAAAAAATTTTAAAAATTCTCTTTTTGGAAGGAAAAAAAAATACATTCAATGAATGAATGAACGATCAGACTGAAATTTTTAAAATCATTTTAACTTTTATAATAAATAAATTAGTTTTTTTAAATAATTTTATTAAAGACTTTTATACATCTTGTATTATAAATTTCTCAATATTTATTCTTTCGCGATAATTGCGTATTAGTAAAACATTTTTTAAATTTACAGAACGTTATGGGTTACGTTGTTTAGGACAAATAAATTTTAAATCTGAAAAAACAAGACACAATTTTTATTTGCCGATCTTGGTTTCTGATTTGATCAACGATTCTTTTAATTTTTCAACAATAATTTGTTTTTTTTTAATCAAACGGCTTTTCTTTTTCATTTAAATTGTTTTCCTTAAATGTTATATAACAAATTACGAAATATATTTATACACATAAAATATTTTTCGTATATTACTCTTAATTTTTTTCAGTGCATTAAAAAGAAATCAGCTTACATCCACTACGTGTCTTCATTCATCGCTATTTCAGTGACGACTAAATGCAAGAGCATAAGAATAGATGTGAGTTGATCAGGGACAATTGTCCTATGAAATGAACAGCACTTGTCCAGAGTTATTGAGTGGTGCAAGTTATTTAGATCACAGAACGAATTGGATCATGACATTATTTGTAGAACATAAAAATCAACAACACAACTGTAACAAAATTAAATTAATCACCAACACTTATAAACGAAATAATAATTGAATTTCATTTTCATAAATTCTGTTAATATATATAGCAGTATAATCATATCACACTGGTTCTTCCTAATATTCTTTATTAGGATAATGATAGGATTACACAATACAGTTGAAATGAAATGTTTTTAGAAGAGTTAAAATACTTCCGAACTTTTATAATATTATATGTTTAATTTAATTGGCATTATATATGTATATCATGAACATAACGGGATTATTTTGAAGAAAAGAAAAAAAACAAGAAAAACACAACTTTCATTATAATGATTCAACTCTTTGTTTTAGTAGTCTACTACTTAAAACCTTAAAAGTACTCATTTCTGTTGTTCATTATTACTTTCCTTACTGCAGTATCAACCGACAACTGCTCTATTATCATATTCATATTTTTACTAAGCCGTTATTAAAAGAAGATTATCATTGTTTCCCATTGTTATTGTATGTTAGTAAGATAGTGTTCGTTCTGTGTCTACGTATGTATGATTTCTTTCCTTTTTTTTTCCAAACATTTATATCTAGAGAAAATTATTTCCTTCCGTCGCAGCAGTGCCTCATTTCCGCTTAATAATAGCTCACAATAAGGAAGTTCCGTCACTACTACCACATACAGTTGAAATAAATGTGGATAGCTGGGTGTGTGTGTTTGTATGTGAGTGAGAGTGTTTAATATATACAGTCCCGTATTTTTACATACTTACAAAGCTACTTATTGTACGTACTATCTAAGCAGTAATCAACATCGTTGAAAATGTCACTCTGTCAGTCATTAAGTTGTTAAGTCTTCTATGGTACTCGTAAGTGTATTTTTGAGTCTTCCATTTCTCTTTTTCATTCCATCTCATCTCATATAACAAGTGTAGCTATCATCAAAAACATCAGTAAACACACTTTAATGTCAATGTTTTGTCGCCGGAATTATACGTGTTAAATAATGTTCATTATGATGTTTAATACTAATCTAAAGACTGTCCGCGGAAAAGGTTTTTCTTTTTTTTTTCGAAATTTTGTTATAAATATCTAAACCACATCTGGCATATAACACGGGGAAAATGTATTTTACAAATTAGGGTTGGCTCGAACCCAGTTGTTTTTAGTCGATTTTTATTTTTTAAAAGGTTTCGGTAAGGAGAAGGATGGAGCTTTCTAAGCCAATAGATTTCACGACATGTGAGTTACACTATCTTACTCACTAAGTGAATTAAAAAGCTACGAATTAGTCACTGTAGAGACTAGTTGTGGTATTAATTAGGTATATTAATACTTAATCGACCAATTTTTACCCATTTTTTCCTTTCATTGTTCTTTGAAGACTAAAAAAGATTTATTTGGGAGAATCCAAATCAAACCGCGCAGCCGTTCGATTTGCTGCCTTTTATTTCAATGTACTTCACCATAAATATTGTACATTGCCAGAGTACTTCGAATCATAAACTATTGAGAACCATTCAGTTTCAAAAATATAGCGTCTTTAAAATTGACAAAACAACAAAACTGTCCCTACATTATCACCCATAACTATTGAAATATTTATCATTCAGTTTTCACTTTGTCTCCTTTTTAGGATCAACATATTAGCTCTGTTATGGTATGTATATTAATATGTTGTAATAAAACGTTAACGTTAATTTTTGTGGGTCAAAGCCGTATATTAAAAAAAAAATAATTCTTTAAAATTCTAAATAAATATATGTAACCTTCTCCGAGACAAGGGACCTAGTGTGTGAAAATTAAGTTTTGAGAAAAAAAACGCATTTAAAGTTTCTCGGAGAAGGTCACATATGATGATAAGTAGATACTGTTCTACATTTGCAGAAAGATTCTAGGTGGAGCTCTGATCGGTTTCAGTTATGGAGATATACGTGGCACTAAGCACGCATTTTGTTACGACAAACCCATGTGAAATGCGAATGATATATATATTTGTTTATTTATTTCCAAATATAATTTAATTTCAAAAGTTTAGAATATATTAACTCAGGCTAGTAAGGCAACTAACTATTTACAAATTTCTTATATCAATACATTTTTCTATATATTATTTAAAAGAAAAGATGAGTTGTGTAAAATTGTTAAAAAAAAAAGTATTAGAATACAAAAGTAACACGTTATATAATTCAAGATGTAAGAAGTTTTTCGACATTTTCTAACAAACATATTATAAAATTGATTTTAAAAGTCGATAAAGCTGAAATATTCATTAAATCATCAGGTAATTGATAAAACCGCATCGACCCAGAATAACTGACTTGTTGTTTGGTTAACTCTAACGTTTAAATCCAAAGCCTGTCTTGTAGTCCTATAAGTGTATGATACATTCTGCTGAAATTGCATGGTATGCGAACCAAAACCTCTTAAACATTTAAAAACGTATGTTAACAGCTTTTGCTTATATAAACCATTTACTGGGAGTGTTGTTTTAGCACAATTTTTTAAAAAATTTATTGTACTAAAACTCAACGGAAGTTTGAATACGATTTTTAATGCTTTATTTTGTGCTGAATGTAAAGATCTCAATGCAGAGCTTGTTCTGCATCCATAAATTATCGGAAGATACGTCAAATGAGAGTGAACCAAGGATAGATAAAGAAACATTTTGGTTTTAACATCTAACCTGTTTACATTTTTTTAAAGAACACCGATTCCGGAAGATATTTTCGATTTCATACTGTTTATGTGATTCTCCCACATAATGTTCTGATTCATGTTATTACCAAGATATTTAACGCTTACTTAGCATATGTGGTCTAAATTTTACAACTTTAATTTTGTTTCCATTTAGAATTAATTTATTTAGTCTTAAAAATTCTGACAAAATCGTATCATATTCTATTTGCATCTACAGCACCTGCTGGTACCTATAATTGTAAAACAGGCATATATCGTCAGTAAACATAAACAACTCTCTGTTAAGCTTTATGTTTTTGATGTCATTAATTAAAATTTTGAATAACAGTGGCCCAAGCACGCTGCCTTGTGGAACTTCACACAAACACCCAATGATCTTCGAATAATAAAACGGATTTCTGAGAATATCCAACAATTTCCAGTTTTTTAATCAAAATTTTATGGTCCACCAAATCACATGCTTTGGACAAATCAAAAAAACATTCCAGCTACTCCTTTATACCCATTTTTCAGGTTTGGAAATAGCAAGTATTCTCTTAGGTTTAAAATCGCAGAATATGATGGTCGGGGAAGAATTTCGATGTTCAATTCAAGAAATTTTTACTTGGCAATTACAAGCATGGCCAGCTGTAGTGATCTAAATTGGCTGCCCAGAACTTCCGGCGTCACTACTGCTTATGCGACCACAACAAAACTCAGCAAACCAATGGAATTGATGGTGAGCAGTTTCCATAGTACAAACATAAACTTAATGATGGAGCTTGCTTAAAATTTCCAGATGGTTGTTGATTTTTAACGAACTACGAGGGATGTTAAAAAAGTCGTCCAAAAAGTGATCTGCCTCATGCAGTGTCGTTTTGTGTTTTGAAGCTGTTTAATATGCAATTGAAAAACATGCTTAGCACCACGTTTTGCTCCATAACCTTGAATCTTTCCACCTTCGATCTTTCGGCGTCACTACTGCTTAGTTATTATCTTAAAAAAGTATTTTTTCATTATTTCATTGTTGCTGAAATAAAAAAAAATCATGTGAGTCCAATCACAGGGGAGATTAAAGATTTTTTTATGTCACTTTTTTTAAAATCAAACAGAAAGTGTCATCTATGTATCACTTATAGCAAATTTGTGGGGTTGAATTATGTATATGTTATACGTTTATATTGTGAAATTGAATTAGCTGAAACAATTTTATATTATAACTTTTTCACCAATACAATCATAAGTCACACCGATTTGTCTTACGGCTCACAGCGTAACATGTAAACTCACATGTTACGTTGTTTTTGTGATTGTATTGTGAAATAGAAATTTACCCCCCTGCGCGTATAGATGTTTACACATCAATAATAATATATAATGTAGATTTAATTATAGGAATGAACTCAATATCGGCAAATGTTTTAAGCATATGTATTAAATTATAGGAATTGATTTAAAAGAATTGCAAATATGAATACAATTTTAAAATCAAATATCAAAAAGTAATTAAATAATTAATTATTTCGTACTCCAGTAACATTTCTTAAAACACACTTTAATTTAACTAACCACCACAAAAGGTTGCTTGTAGAATGTTGAAACTATATCATGGATTGTCTATACTTGTTGTTGTACATACATATGTGCTAGTTTAATCTTGTGTACTACATTCTACTTACATGTCTACTATGCTAATGTTTGAATAACTGAGTAAATTGTTATGGAGGTTAAGACATGTGTAAACATGACAAATGTAAGTAACTTACAATATGGTGAATTATTGTTAATAATTAATGCAAATTAGTACGTACAAGTACACATAAATTGCATCAAGGCAAACGTAATGAAATACTTTTGACCTAAAGCGAAAGGACTGCTTTTGGTTGGTTATTAAATTTGTTAAGTGCGCCAATGCGCCTTTTTCCTTTTTTAATGTATTGGACAGGAATTTTCTAATTTGTTAAATAAAGTTTTTTGAAAATTTTAAACAAATCTAAATAGGCAGATGTCAGTACACAGCAAAAATTTTGTAAGATTCGTCATTACCATTCTCTCTTCGGTCCAACTAATTGGATATGGAAAGTAAGCATAAACCAAATTTGAGTGCCATTGTTATAATTTTTTTTAGCTACAGGTAGGAAAAAGTTCATATCGGATGCTATATTTATATGGGGACTAGGTCGAAATATGGACCGATCCTCACCATATTTTGTAAAGTCACTAATATTTTGAAAAAATATATACAAACCAAAATTGAGAAAAATCTATGCAATATATTTGTTTGTGATAGATTCAAGTGAAGATCGGGAAACAGCTCTATATGGGGCCTATGACTAAGAATTGTACTATAGGTATTATTTTTGGACTACTGATTAATGGATATAATAAACAGGTACAAATCCAATTTGAGTGAGATCTACATGATAATTTGGATCTTATGGCAATTTGTGTGATTTCATAGGGGTACCTTGTATGGGGAATAAGTCCGAACATAGACCGAATTTCATTAATTTCAACAGCGTTCATCCTAGGGCCGGTAGAAGCTTATATTCCAAATTTCACTAGGGTGGGGTGAAATTTTTTTTTGTCTTAGATCGTCTTCTAATAGCAAAATTTTGTTGTGTTACTAGTTCGTATAAAAGTCTTTAAAATCTTATTGAAATATTTTAAATGTAAGAGCCCGCGCACCAAAATTAACCGTTTTTCCTTGGTTTGTTAAAATGCTCAATTTTATTTGTCGTTCTTGTAAAAAATACACGAAATACAAATCAAGTATGCGACTTAAAAATAATAAAACTCCATAAAGAGTACGGTAATATATATTAAAAACTATATTAAAAAATTCTTGTAAAAATTCGATCAAAGAAATGATCGAACAATGATGATAAGTGGCATCGATCGCAATAGGACAATATTATTACAAAAGAAGCTTTCTCGAAACCTGAAAAGTTGTTCATCATCGAAGCTTAAACAGAACGAAAATAACCATGAATATCATACACTTTCTTCCTCTACAAGTGATAGCGAAGAAAGTATTCCGTCACCGCCACCTGTTAGGCCTTCAACTTCACAGCATGTGGCAAAAAATACTATTCGCAGCTTTCCTATAGTAGCTAAAACATCCGATCGTTATGGCGCACAGTGGTTATTTGGTGGCAAAAAGTCAATTTTTCGACCACCTGATTTCAAAAAATGAATGATGCAATTTTGTAGAGTATTATCTAAATAAGAGAAATGCATAATTATTTTTTTCAAATGTTGATATTTTTACTTGGAAAACCCGTAGAAAATCGCATAAAGATTATCTGGCAATAATTGACTAAGATTTTCATTTAATTCAGTATTGCATTAATGGAAAACAAAATCACTCCTACTGTTCAAATGTTGTTTTATTGAAATATAAAATATAGTCATGGAATCACTGAAAGAAGCAGTTAGATACGATAAATAGTTTAAAAGTTAGGCGGAAATGCAAATGACCCTATGAAAAACAGCATATGTTAAAATTTGTTGGGAAAGAACAAATTTGTGTTATGATGTGTTATTTTCTAATTAGGAAAAAATTGAAGTTTAGAGTTTATTCTAACATAGTATTAAAAAAAAAATGTTCGTCATAAATTGGCACTTTTTAGAAATCATCAATTTTTTAAAAAAAGTCCAGGATAATTGCAATATAAATTTCAAATAAATAAATTTCAAAAATTCTATAGTATACTTTTAGGTATACTTATTCTTTAAGCCGAATTATAATAGCAACAACTAATTAAAGAAAAGAGCGAAGAAAAGAATTATGAAAACCAAATCAAAGCAAACTTCAATAGTAGGGGTTGCGATAGCTCCTCTGGTCATGCTGAGTATAACCAGAACTTAGGATCAGATTTCAGCGACAAAAAATTGTTATTATTATCAGTGGTATCCGGGACTCTGAATTTATGTTCTGGCGAGGAATGTTGGCGTAACAGAAGTCCTTCCTCGACACGATATTGCCGCCCAATTTCATTTGAGTTTGCTAAGCAAACTAAAGAAAAAGTTATAGCAATGGTCAACAAAATCAACTCCGAAATTTCGACGCTACACAAGTTTAGCGTTCAACACAATTTATTGTTTACAATGATTGATGGCAAAACTGCTCAACTAGTAATAAATACGTCTTCACCAGCCGTTTGCTATATATGTCAGTCGAAACCCTCTGAAATGAACAATTTAGAAATTGTTTTACAAAAAACAATTGATACAGAGGCCTGCAAATTGGGTATTTCATCTTTACATCGCCAAATAAAATTTATGGAGTGTAATAAGCCGTTTCAAAAGTGGTCCGCACTTGCTGCTGAATATAAAGCGCTTAAACTTGAAAATAAGCAAAGAATTCAGGCTGCATTTAAAGATAAAATGGGCTTACGAATGGATTTTGTGCAACAAGGAACTGACACTTCAAATGATGGCAACACCTCTAGGCGATTTTTTCTCATCCCTCATTGGTAGCTGATAATTACAGGAGTTAAAGAAGAATTAATAGACCGTTTTCGCTTAATACTGCATATGATTACATGTGGCCAAAAAATTGATACAACAAAATTTCAACAAATGGCAAGAGAAACAGCAGAACTTTTTGTTAAGGAATACAACTGGTATTTCATGCCTGTCACAGTGAATAAGATATTCATTCATGGCAAGGAAATTATGGATGCGGCTGTACTTCCAATTGGAATTTTATCTGAAGAAGCTGAAGAAGAAGGGATAAAGATTATAGAAGGTAGAGGCTGATGTTTTCTAGAAAATTCAACATAATTTCCACAAATACTGATGTTTTCCACCGTCTGCTTATATCATCTGACCCATACATATGTCATATAAGACGTCAACCAAATAAACAACATTTGGAGTTAGATGATATTGTTAAAGATATGATCTGTGATGAATAAAACTTTGCATTATTTGTTATTATTATAAATTATGCTCATTTTATCGTTTGTTTAATACGGCTATTACAATTTTTTTTTCAAATATTTTTGTTTTTGGTTGTATGGGCGGTAGGTGATGGGCGTGGCCAATTTTAATGAAACTTTATATTTTTCTTATTATGCCAAAAAAAAGACTCGGTGCCAAGTTTCATTATTCTAGGAGCACTCCTTCTACTTTTTGCAAAGAAATGTATGAAGCCTAACCAATGTGTGGCGTATCTGATAGAGCAGCTGCAGCAATTGCTTCGGCAGTATTACATGATATATCTTCTGAAATTGAAGTTATAGACAAATCAAAAATTAGAAGAGAAAGAAAAAAACACGTAATGAACTTTTTTTGGCAATTTGTTGTGATGGTACTGTAACAAACACGGGAAAATTTCGAGGAATAATAAGACTATTTGAAGAGAGGTTGAATCGTCCTCTACAATGGATTATCTGTATGCTGCATTTAAATGAACTACCTTTAAGGCATTTATTTAATAAATTAGATGGTAAAACTTCTGGACCGGGTTCATATAACGGACCTACAGGTAAGCTCTTGGGAAAGTGTGAAACAAAGCCTGTTATTGATTACATAGGTATATCCAGCCAACCACCAGTGATCAACACAGATGATTTAAGTACAGATCAGAATTATTTGTATAAAATATGTACTGCAGTAATCACTGGGAAATGTCCTGACGATTTGGCACATAAATCACCAGGTAAATTATCTCATGCTCGGTAGTTGACTAAAGCCAATAGAATATTACGCCTCTATATTTAAACATCAAAACCATCCGAAAATTTAATACAACTATCTCACTACGTTGTCAAAGGTTTATACACCCGTATGGTTCCTTGTTAAAGCACACCCAACTCTTCAGAGTGGATCCCGAAACTTTTTTCAATTAATTAAAAATTCAAAATATCTGCCGTCTGAACTGAAAGTTGTCATTGATCCTGTAATTTAGCGAAATGCCTATTTTGCACACCCAGAGAATTTGCTCTTATCTTTATTAACCGATGAACAACAGCATTTGAGAGAAATAGCGGTGAATAAAATAATGAATGCAAGAAATTCGCCTGTGACAGGAAATAAGCCACGTGTTTTCGAAGTTCCGCGAATAAATTTTAATGCAATCTGTTTCAATGAAATCATAAATTGGCCAGAAATTGACTTTGACCCACCAATTCTTCGCAACTATTCAAATGAAGATTTAATGCAAATGACAACATCTAATGAACATTTTATTTTTAATAAACTGCCGTGTCAAACACAAACAAGTAGTAGAGCGGAGTTAAGGTTGTGACAGAAGCAGCGATGACACTGTTTAATAAAAAGTCAAGATAAGGTTTTATCCTGGCTAAATTGGCCACTAGAAAATCTATGCCAAAATTTAACACAAAGCGTGATTTTGCACAATAGATATTATAATTATTATTGCTTTTATTGACCTGAAATTTGAATAAATTGATTTTGTTAATTTTTTATAACCTTCACATAGTTTTTTTTATTATTATTTTTTTTATGAGCTGAATGCATTATTTTTGTTTAATTATATATTACATAAGACTTGATATTTTTTAATAAAAACTGAAATTAAAAGAATAACCTGTTTTCTTGTTTTTCAAATTTTGAAATTATTGCGCTGGCAAAAGATATGACATAATTATACTTTATTTAGCCAATTATTGTTTGTTTAGAAATAAGACAATATAATATCACTATTAGAATATGATCAAATAATTTTTTTTTCTGTCCCATACATCAGCGACCCACCCTAATGGACACACAGACGGATGGACGGACGGACGGACATTGCTAAATCGACCCAGAAAGTGATTCTGTGTCAATCGGTATAATAAAAGATGGGTCTAGGTCAAATATTACACTCAAACCACATGGTGGTATAGGGTATAAAAATCATTTTTTGTTAAAAATTTTTCCAATCTATTTGTATGTATGTTCCGTATGGACTCCAAAATGGCAAACCGATCTTGATTAAATTTTCAGGGAATCTTCAGAAAAGCCTGGCAGGTTATACTGGAAAGTCTGTGGGCAGAGGGGTGTGGCAAAATCAAGTTTTAATATTGTACCTTTGTATTATCTGCTAAAACTTTCGGGGAAGTTCGTGCTTTACTTTTGTCTGACACTGTGTATTAATATTTAAATGCAATATAAAAACCAGATGTTTGCTTACGACCAGCCACGCGGACCGGGCCTAGCTAGTTATAATTAAAAACTGATCGTAAATTTTCTGTATATGTGAAATTCCAATATTTCATTCTCATTTAGGATCAAATTCAATATAAGCCTACATTTTTGAAGTATAAATCCGTTCACGTGAATAATTTATAGTTAAAGCCGCCAAAGTGATGGAGATTAAAATTAAAAATAAAACATAAATTTATTTTAAACAAGAAATAATTGCATAATTGTATTTTTCATTGAGGGCTTTAAAGAAAATATATGTTTTATATAATTTACGTGTGTGGATAATATCCACACACGTAAATTATATATTATATATTATATTTGCAATAAAAGTGGTTTTAACACTACCACTCCCATTACGTTTCGGAAAAATAATATAAGCATTAATTTTGGTTGTTTTTATTTTTTACAATAATAAAAATAAATTTACGGTGCTCTGCAAGAAAAATGCCTTTATAACTGTAGATATGGCAAAATTATTGTATTCATTTGTACTCTCGGTTGTTGTTAATGAAAAAAAACTATGTGGTCAGATCGTTGGCATTGCTTTCTGCTCGCCTTGAGCTCGTTAACCGTACTGCACATTTGTCAGTTACAAAAAAAAAATAACTTTCTAGCCAGCCAATTAACAAATGGAAAAAATAAATACATATAATTCAAGGAGCCGAAATTACAGCAATACGCAAAGCAACTAATACATTTCGTCTCTCTGTCGTATACTCACAAACGTTTACCTGGAGGAAGGTTTTTCCAGGATATGCCTCTCCCAATCGGCTTCAAATGGTATCTCACCATGTCAATTGCAAAGTTTCTTGATGTGTCAAATATACTTATTATTAGTTTACTTTTACTTCTCCTTACTATCACTTAAATCTAAGTCGCTCATTTTAAATTATAATGCCGAATTTTTTCATTGAAAAAGGTTTTTGATCTTTTTCTTTTTATTTTCTAACAATTAGTTGGCAGAAAAATAAAGTTACATAATTTTGATATACTTTAAAGGAAATTATGAACAATGAAATTAAATTAAGAGAAATTTTGATAAAAAGATACAATTACAATTAATAAGTAAGTATAAGTAACAATTTCTGCTATCTTCTATTTTAACTTGCTGGTGTTCCAAATTGCCGTCCGTCTACATGTAAGAAGATAAGTATACCCATTCTTTAAATTTCTTTCGCTTAGCATATAAATTTACGTACTTACATTTTCTTTTTTGTATTTTTAGATTTCACAGTGTAACACATAAAATGGAAACTCTTCCCGTGTGCGGATTTCGAAGTATTTATCGAAACTACTTATCAAAACCCCATTTTGATTTTCCTAGTTTAGCTGCTGTTCGGATTTTATGGCCCATCTATATTTTGGCTAAAACTAAATTTTTCCGAATAACATGTATATTTTCTCACGGCTATATCTCGAAAACCCATAAGAATATTGTTTTTCTGTAGTTACAAACATCAGCAAAAGTCATTACACCCTGACCGCATCGTAGTATAAGGTATAATTAAGAAAAACAACACATTTTTTTATATTTTTGTTTATATCTCGTGCTTTGTTTAGTAATAAACGATATTATGCAAAAAACGAAGAGTCTAGCTTAGTGGTTGAGGGTGTAGTCGTAATTTCTACAGACAGACGGTCATCGTCAAATCAACTTCTCTTGTTATAAGGATCAAGAAAATATATGGTTTATGGTTTTCATGAATTTATTTGTTACGAATGGAATGACAAACTGATATACACCCTCTGTACCGTGGTTTGGAGGGCATAACAAAAATATTGTGCAGATTCTTCTCAAATTTTGTGTTACATATGTTTTTACAAAAGCAAATGACTTTTTTCTTTTGTTAACCAACACTCAGGGGATGCCCTCTACAAATGCAGTGCATTGTGTTGATTTCAGGAAAATAGGTTATGGGAAGGAGGAGAGACGGAGTATATTTCACTTAAATTTTATTAGATTATAACTGTCAGGAAAGACCTCTGCGGGGAGTTTATTTCACATACGGCTAGTTCGACTGATAAACGAATACTCTCTGTAATACGTTGTGCGGTCAAATGGACAATAGACTGCAAACGGATGTGATCTACTAGAGAAGCGTGTAGAGTGAACCGAAACTCGGGTACTTGGCATATGTTCGCTAATCTCAGAAGAACATTTCCCATGGTAGTATCTATGGAACAGTGATACACAACCCACATTCCGACCGTGTTCCAATGAATCAATAGAGTTAGATATCCTACTGTCATTGATGAGCGCCAACGCCCTCCTTTGCACATGGTCCAGTAGCTCCAAAATAAACTTTGAAGCTCCTGCCCATATATGGGAATTGTATTCCATTTCCGGTCGGATGTAAGTGGTATAGATTTTAAGGAGTGAGTGAAGTGAAAACTTCTAGCTTTTTTCGACACTTGAAAAACATGCTCGTTCCAATGAACATCACATTGAACTCTCATGCCTAGAACATCAAGAGTATCCGATTCCCCAATACCTATACCAATCATATATACAGACCCTATGGGTCAGCATACAACATTAAGTCTTCAGCGCATTAAAATTAAGCCTATTCGCTTTACCCCACTCGGATATTGTTAACTGGTCTTGATTGAGTGTGTCATTCATTGTCCGCCTTTTGCCCCCAACCTCCAAGAGGCTTGGCCTACAATTGAAGGAAAATGAATGACAAATGCTGCTGTCATCTTCGAAAGAGTATATAGAGTTAAAAGTTTGACCAAGGAGGTCGTTCAGAAAGATAAGGAAAGGAGAAGGAGAAAGAACGGAAACTTTGGGTACTCTTGAATTAAGCTGAAACTCATTAGATGGGACCCCATCACTAACAACACGTACTGTTCGGTCGGTAGAAGTCACGACTCCAAATGCAATAGGCTTTGATATCAATGGACCGTGCCACTCAGGATCGAATGCCTAGGAAATATCTAGTACAACCACTTTACTTTCGCCAAAATTGCGAATAGATCAACTCCAGCGGTCAGAAAATGGAGCTAACAGGTCTCCCGCGGAACGATTTCTACGGAAGCCATACTGTCGATCATTAAGACGTGAGTTGGCCTCCAGGTAGTTCACAAGATGTAATTGATCATGCTCTCCATCACCTTTAAGAGCGCAGATTGAAATTCGACGGAAATTTTCACGGTTATTAGCCGTACCCTTTTTAGGGATTGGTTGGACATTAGCAGCCTTCCAGCAAGAGGGAAAGAATCCCGCATGGTACGAAAGGCTGAAAAGTGCATCAAATGTGCATAACAAAGCAACATTGAAGTTTTAAAAACATTGGTTTATCGAGAGGCCCAGGAAGAAGCCATACAACACTCATTCAAATAACCCAAAAAGCAAACAACTATCAATTATTATTTTATATAATAACTAGCTGTTTTTACCCGGTCTTGCCCGGGATAGAAAGGCATTTGACTTGAAAAATGGTACACTATGCTTACCAGACGATGAGTACTTAGTCCCCAAAGAACAAATTCCCCAATAAAATGAAATTTTTATTTCAATTAAAAATTTTTTGATTTTTTAATTTAGAAGTTTTTTATAAGATGCTGCATCAAAAATGCTAAGCTGCGAAACGGCTTAAAGTTTTTTTTAAATTTATTTATAAATATCAAATATAACGGAATCGTTTGCAAATTAAACGGCTACACTCGTGCTGCCGCGCAGTTCTCGTTAACTTATTTTAATCGTTAAAATATATTTTTCAGATCATTGCGATATTTTAGCTGAGTTGTTGCCAACTTATTTTAATTGTCAAAATATATTTTTCAGATCATACCGATATTCTAGCTAAGCTGTGTTCCGCGTGCGCGTAACTTTCGCTATTGAAAAGAATACTCATTTTAAATGCGTTTATTGTAGGACATATATTGAGAGAAGTATGCAAATTTTCACTAAAATAAATATATAACAAAATTCATTAAATAAAAATATGTAAAAAATTTAAGAATGAATTTTGGCATTAAGTTAATTTTTTATTTCGTTAAAAAAAATGTGGATTTTTTTCATTTCTATATATTATATTATAGCTGAGCTGTGTTCCGAGAGCGCGTCGCGTCCGCGCTCCGCTTCCTCGCGTTTGGCGGCTACACCCGTGTTGCCGCGCAGTTCTTGTTAACTTATTTTAATCGCTAATATATATTTTTAAGATCATTGCGATATTTTAGCTGAGCTGTGTTCCGCGAGCGCGTCGTGTCCGCATCCGTCGCGTCCGCACGTCGCTTCCGCACGTTTGACAGCCAAACCTGTGCTGCCGCGCAGTTGTTGCCAACTTATTTTAATTGTCAAAATATATTTTTCAGATCATACCGATATTCTAGCTAAAGGTGCTATTACACGATGTGTTTTTTACATATGTACTGTCAAATTTTCCCACAACAAAAGTTGTACACATCGTGTGGTACATATGAAACATTGTTTATGTACAAAACATGAGGATAGTCACATGTACATTTTTCATTTAGGGCAGGTTCTATTTTGGCATGACAAACATATGAAAATACAACACTGCTTGTGACGAAAGAAAAACAGAGTAAATTATAAAGATTAATTTTGAAAGAAAAATAAATTGTTTAATATTAATTAACAATTAAAAAATATATAACTTTTTTTACAATAAATTTTCGTAAATTCACAAATTAAATCAGCTGTTGTTTACATTTAGAGGTTATGTCATACGAAAATACTTATGCACGTGCGATAGCAAAAATTATGAATCGTATGTAAAAGACAATTTTAAGAGACATGCGGAATTTCATATGGATAAAAAAAAGTGACAGTACATATATAAAAAGCACATCGTGTAATGGCACCTTAAGCTGTGTTCCGCGTGAGCGTAACTTTCGCGTACCGAAATGATGCTATTGAAAAGAATACTCATTTTAAATGCGTTTATTGTAGGACATATATTGAGAGCAGTATGCAAATTTTCACTATAATAAATATTTAACAAAATTCCTTAAATAAAAATTTGTAAAAATTTAAGAATGAATTTGGGGAGTAAGTTAATTTTTTATTTCGTTTTTAAAAAAAAATGGGGAATGTGTTCATTTCTTTTGGGGACCTTTTTTTATATTTGGGGAATTTGTTCACCGTGAAGTTATTCCCGTGTGTACCAAATTTCAGAGAAATCCGTTGAAAAATACAAATTTATATAGGGAAGAAGTATAACACACAACAAAAATTAATTTTATATGAAAAACAGGCGTAAAAGTGGGCGTGGTCGGTAAAAATCATATGGCGACCTCCCCTTGAATGTGTACTAAATTTCGGAGAAAGCCGTTGAAAGATAAAAATTACTATAACGAACAAATATACCAAAAAACCAAAAATGAATTTTATAAAAATGTGGGTGCAAAGGTAAGCGTAGCAAGAAAGATTATAATGCGACCTTCGCTGGAGTAGAGAGATCACGTTTTCCAAATTACAGAGAAAGCCATTGAAAAATAAAAGTTTGTGTAGCAATCAAACAAAGAAACAAATAAAAGGAAAAAAATAAATTTTATATACATAGAAGAGGGCGCAAAGTAGGCGTGGCTGTAAGAAGCATATGGTGACCTTGCCTGGAGTATAGAGATAGTGTGTACCAAATTTCAGAGACATCTCTTGAAAAATAAAGATTTCTATAGTGAACAAATATACCAAAAAACTGAAAATGCATTTTGTATAAAAAGTGGGAGTAAAAGTGGGCGTGGCCGGCAAGAATCATATGGCGACCGCCCTGGAGTACAGAGATCGTGTGTAGCAAATTTCAGAGAAATTCGTTTAAGAAAAATGTGTAGCGAACAAATGTACCAAAAAAAGAATATGAATTGTATATAAAAAGTGGGAGCAACAGTAAGCGTGACCGGTGCGAAGGATATGGCGACGTTCCCTGGGGGTAGATCGTGCGTACCAAATTTCAGAGAAATCCGTTGAAAAATAAAAATTTGTATAGCGGTCAAACAAACAAACAAACAAAAACAAACAAACAAACAGAAAATTAATTTTATATATATAGATTAATAATTACAATACTACACTACACTCCGTTTCACTTGAATAGCACACACCAATTTATTGTTTCTATTTGATTATCTACCAATATTAATTGACTGAACTGTACTTGTTGTTATACTATTCTGTTCGTCTTCCTATCTACATTATCTGCGACAAAATTGAAGCTCTGAGAATTTACCGTTACATTTTTTTGTTTCACTTGAATAGCACATTTGCATTTAAGTTTGATTTACGTCGTGCAGATCATCGGCAAGATAAAGTGAACCATTATTTTGAATATTCGAAATATATATTAATAATATTCAATAATAATGGGTCGTGGTACAGCCTTAATGAAGATGAACAAATTAAAATTAAAACGTATCAGGAATGTGACCTCTCTGTGTATGAAATAACAAAAAAAAAAATTGGAAGAAGTAGAAAAGTCGTATATAATTTTATTCAGAACAGCTCAAAGAATGGAAAAAATATGAAAGGTCATGTAAATAGTGTACTTTCCAATGCAGATAAGCGATATATACTGCGCTAGGTATCCAATTCGCATGACTCTCTTGACCAAATAAGAGCAAACGCTGGAGTTAACGCAAGTAAAACTACTGTGTGGCGGGTGATTTCTAAAGCTGAACATCTGAAGCACCTAAAATTAGAGAAAAACGACCACTTACCTTTCTACGTAAAGAAGCTCGGCTTAGTTTCTGTAGAAACTACATGTCATGGACGACAGAGTGGCAGCGCGTTGAATTCTCTGATGAGAAAAAAAATTTAATTCTAGTACTCTGATGGGTATAACTATTAGTTCCGTGATTTAAGAAAGGAGACTCATCAATTGGAGCATCTACACAGCAGAGTCGGCGGGGGTATGGTCTGGGAAGCCAGATGAATGCGCAATCGTACAAAGGAGTTTTGGAAAAGGCTTTTTCCCCACTAGAAAGTCTTTTTGGGATTTTGTCATAGACTCTCCAACAGGACAATGCCCCAATTCATACAGCCCGTGTTGTCAAATCATGGATCGAGTCAAATAATGTCAGTCTCTTAAACTGGCCTCCATACTGGCCGGACCTTAACATTATCGAAAATGTTTGGGGGTGGTTGGCCAGAAAAGTTTATGAGTCAGGGAGTCAGTTTTCAACCAAAGCTGAGCTAATTCAGGCTATTATTTAACTAATTATTATTATTAATTAATTATTTATATTTAATAATTTGAATTAATATAATCAATTTTTAGTCGCCATAAATCCAAAATACTAGTTAATATCTATTTAGGTTAATATATAATCAGGAAAAAAAAAATTGTGGTTCCATCTACGCAATTACTGAGGCAAAGTCACGATAAAGAGAAAAATGAAAATCAACTCTGTTTGTTAATATGTACTAAAAAATTGTAGTTTCCATAAAACAAAATATGGCAGAGTTCTTTATAAATGAAATGCGTAAGAGGAAAACAATTTTTTTAAACATCCTTACAGACTAAATATGAAATACAAAGAAATTGAATTAAGCATTCAAATGTAAAATAAATTTTCTTTTAACAATAACATTGCTCTCAGAGATATTTATAATATAGTAAACATTTGTTGAAATGTTCTCATATACAGGGAAAGGAGTCATTGTTGGAATAAACAGATCTATAGTATTTTGTATTTACTAGCTGGAAGTTACGAGTTGGTCTAGTTGAAACGTAAAAGTTTATTTTACCAAGCAGAAACTCAGTATCACCATCACCTCGAAGTAATCCAAGTAGATAACTTAATAAGTCTATTAACATATGGCGGTAGCTCATATGAATTCTATCGAAGTCCTCAAAAACATCTTTGAACTCAACCATTTTAAGGCTCCGTATAAATTACATCTGTTTGCATTTTTTAAGCCATTATTTACGATAGTAGTAAGTTCTAGGATGTTAGTTGTTGCGGAAAGAAATTTGCGGAAACCATGCTGATATGTAGATAAAAGTGAAAAAATTTGATGTGATAAGCTATCAGTTAACATATTTTCTAGAAGATTGGGAATAGCATTCAGCTTAGCAATTCCTCTATAGTCTGATACTTCATGTTTCTTTCCACTTTTTTTCTTCGTTTGTTCTTCGAATTCTAGCGACCAATACAATTACAATTTGTTACATATTTAGCATTTCAAAAAAATATTTTAGATTAGTCAGTAGCTCCGCAAAAGCATCTCGATCTGTTGCCAGAAGTCTGCCCATATCTCTGATACCAGTCCATACTTCACTTTTAAACAAAGGAATTGGTAAATAACTTAATTTTATAGACTTATTGAAGATTGTAGTAAGTGGATATCACAAATATTCAGCACAATTTTTCAGAATGCAACTTGGTATTCCATTAGGACAAGAATTGAAAGAAGAATTTAGAATTTTTAAGTTCAACAAAACGGTTTCATTGCTGATAAATAAAATGTATGCCCGGTTAATATGATATACTAAAGTGATCGGAGTATTATCGTATGTGTTGTTCGAATAAGTTGTAGCAAAAAAATCCGCAAACATATGCGTCATCATCAGCAATACAGGATCCAAATTTCAAATATTTTGGATAATCAGAAGGTCGACGTTTAGAATTGATAAATTTATAATTCAGAATTAGATTGCAATTTTGTTGTAATACGGGCTATATAGTTAACATATGTCAATTTATTACTGGTGTTGTATTCGGAGCGTGCGATAGAGTAATTTGTAAAATCAACTGAGGGGCCAAACCTTTTATAATTCTTTTAATATTTGTTTTTTCTATTTTTAGCATTGGTCAAAAATTTATTATTCCATGGTGGGCCATTATTATCACGAATAATTATTTTTGGAACAGTTTCCGATATGAAGTGGTGTAATATTGAGTCAAAATTTGAAATAATATTATCTAAATTATTACCAGAAAGTATAGTGTTCCAACTGGCATTAGATAATATATAATTATGTTTTGTATAATTTGTGAGATGAAAGTTGGAGACTTTTTGGGGATTAAATTTGTTACTTTTTAAAGGTGGTGCTGATTTATTTGAAGGGAGATAAATTTCAAGATATATTGTACGATGATGACAACCTTCAGGATACGTAATGGGAAGTGAGTTTCGTACATATACATCAATCGGCTGAATAATAAAAACAAGGTCCAAAAGTCTACTACATGCGTGGTAAACTTGGAATAGACCACAGCCAATTACAAATAAAAATTTAAAAACTAAAAATTAAAAATTGAAAATTAAAAATTTAAATTAAAAATTAAAAATTAAAATTTAAAAATTAAAAATTAAAGATTAAAAATTAAAAATTAAAATTTAAAAATTAAAAATTAAAAATTAAAAATTAAAAATTAAAAATTAAAAATTAAAAATTAAAAATTAAAAATTAAAAATTAAAAATTAAAAATTAAAAATTAAAAATTAAAAATTAAAAATTAAAAATTAAAAATTAAAAATTAAAAATTAAAAATTAAAAATTAAAAATTAAAAATTAAAAATTAAAAATTAAAAATTAAAAATTAAAAATTAAAAATTAAAAATTAAAAATTAAAAATTAAAAATTAAAAATTAAAAATTAAAAATTAAAAATTAAAAATTAAAAATTAAAAATTAAAAATTAAAAATTAAAAATTAAAAATTAAAAATTAAAAATTAAAAATTAAAAATTAAAAATTAAAAATTAAAAATTAAAAATTAAAAATTAAAAATTAAAAATTAAAAATTAAAAATTAAAAATTAAAAATTAAAAATTAAAAATTAAAAATTAAAAATTAAAAATTAAAAATTAAAAATTAAAAATTAAAAATTAAAAATTAAAAATTAAAAATTAAAAATTAAAAATTAAAAATTAAAAATTAAAAATTAAAAATTAAAAATTAAAAATTAAAAATTAAAAATTAAAAATTAAAAATTAAAAGTTAAAAGTTAAAAATTAAAAATTAAAAATTAATAATTAAAAATTAAAAATTATAAATTATAAATTAAAAATTAAAAATTAAAAATTAAAAATTAAAAATTAAAAATTAAAAATTAAAAATTAAAAATTAAAAATTAAAAATTAAAAATTTTAGTACCGACAACAGTTTTAAAGTGGTAGCCGTACTCAATATTGGTTGTAATATTGAGTTTAAGATGCAGGTCGAAGGTATCAAAGATTCGGCCCAGCCGAATTTAACACACTTGTTTAATTTTCATATATGCTTTCAGAGTTTGTTATATATATTTTAATTTTTCAATGGACTGAATATTGTAAATCAACCTATTACAAATAGGTCTTGCCGTCTTGCCTTTTTTACAGTATGAGTTGTAACACCCCAAAATTATTCCAGATTTATTTCATGGGTGAACAGATACATGCTGATTACCGCTGTAGGGTTACTCCGATGAGGTTATATCATACAAATATTTCCATGTCGACTTTTGACTACATTGGAAAGCAACATATTACAAATATTTCCATTTCATCTTTTTCACTATACAGATGAGTTGTAAAGGTGGAAATAGAACCATTTTTAATTTTTACTTGCTCATGCAGCGCATACATCCACGAAACATTTTTGATAAATTTAGTTATTTAAATTGAACCATGCCTCCTAAAAAGCGTAGTTATAGAGGCCGTACTACCTCAAATACAAAAAGACTTAGACTAAACAGGACTCTAGAGACCCCCGATCAGACGCAAATTCGTATCAAGTCTCAATGAGTTAGACAATCTGAGTCGAAAATGCTGAAACACTTGAGCAGACCCAACAACGTCTTCAAGCCCAAAGATCAAGACAAGCTTTGTTAAGAAGAGCGGAAATGCCTGAATCTACAAGCTGAATCCAGGAAATGTGAAACTCCTGAAACGACTCTAATATCCCTACCAGAAAAGCTTTTAACTTGTTCCTTCATTGCAAGAGATGGTACAAAATGATTTTCCTAACATAACGTACATAAGAGGACAATCTCTTGTGGTGGCACGTATCAACATAGAGTTTCCCTGTTTTTCTCATAGACA
This sequence comes from Cordilura impudica, assembly GCA_963682025.1. Lineage (NCBI taxonomy): Eukaryota > Metazoa > Arthropoda > Insecta > Diptera > Scathophagidae > Cordilura > Cordilura impudica. Next base: position 173,598,871 of record OY821520.1, on the reverse strand, counting down.
ATTACATGTCACCTGCTCCAGAGTTGGGATCCAGCACAATCTTTTCGTATATGCACCAAAAGGAAAAACAAGAAATATTGTATATCTCAAAGCTCTACAATAACTAAAATTCGCAACTTCTAAACATAATACACTGAAAATAATCCATACGTGAACATAGTTAGTTGTAATGTTAAGCAGGAGCTGAGTACTTAGTCCCCAATTAACAAATTCCCAAAAAAAATTTATTATGTTAAATATTTATTTAAGTGGAAATTTTCATACTGCTCTCAATATTTGTCCTGCAATAAACACATTTAAAATCTATGTTCCTTTTAATAGCATCATTTCGGTGCTTTATCTCACAACCATAACATATCTTGCAATGTCTGCACGGTAAAAAAAGAAAGCGCACTATTGCATTAAGAGCATTTTGCGTTTCTTATCCATCAAAATGCTAAAATATCGGAATGATCTGAAAAAATTTTTGGGGAAAGTTCTTTTTTTCGGGAATTAGTTCATTGGGGACTAAGTCCTCAGGCCTGGTAAGCATAGTAAACCATTTTCCAAGTCAAAGGTTTTGGATCCCGGGCAAGACCGGATAAAACAGCTAGTTATAAATATATTTTGATGAAGTTTAGTATATAAGCTATATATAGGATGAAACTTATCGGTGAAAATCGGTTCATGTTCAGACCTAGTCCCCAAAAAAATGACCCCTACGAGATCGACTTAAATTGTCATAATATCCAGATTGGGTTTGTGTACGTTTTTACGTCCAATTATTAGTAGTCCAAAAATAAAATCTATAGTACAACTCTTAGTCATAGCCCCCATATAAAGCTGCTTCCCGATCTTCACTTAAATCTACCAAAAAACTAAAATATTGCACAGATTTTTTTCAAATTTGGTTTATATATGTTTAAAATATATGTAAGTGACTTTACCAAGTATGGCCAGGATCGGTCCTCTTTTCGACCTAGTCCCCCTATAAATATAGCTTCAGGGTCCCCATCTGATATCTTGAAAAATGTTAAACCTTTCTTTATAACTGCTTGCATTCTACTTGATTGCAGTTGTACATGCAGAACATACTTATTATGTCGCTAAACTCATTTAACCTGATAACGAAAATAAGAAAACCACATAAATAACAAAAGAAATCGATCCACGCACTTAAAAAAAATTTTTTTTTTCTTTAAAAAATTTATCAACTATTACAAAGTCGAAATTTGACATATAGTATTTTTAAATATATCTGCATATCTTTTAGACCTTAGTTAAAAGAAATTAATTTTTCATAAAAAAACATTAATAATAATTGTAAAAGAGATACTTTTAGTTATTTAAATAAATCAAGCATTTATCTTTAAAATCCAAAAATTTACGTTGTTGTATTCTTATGTATGAAAAGGAAATTTAAAATAAGTGTTGCCACATTTCTTCAGCGACATATTTCCGCCCCTTAGTGTTGACTCCTATCCTCAGCACGCACATAAGTGTCGCTATGATGTACTCCCAGTTTATATAGATGGTGAACAAGTCTTCGATAAGTATTGACGGATGTTCGTACATCTACAACACGGAATACACCATCATGGCCTGGAAAGATCTTTGTTACCACCCCTTGCGGTTATTCTGCCCTTGCGAACTTCCTTTCATTATGACAACTTTATCCTCTGTTAAGTTTTCACATTGTTTTGTCCATTTGCATCTGTTGATTAAGGTATGATGTAATCTTTTATAAATTGTTTCTAAAATGCGACAATAAGTATCTGAGAAACTCGCCAAATTCGCTTGTCTCTGGAAATCATTAGGTAGTTTAGTTATGTTCTGTTGAGTTAGAATAACATAGGGACACAGTCCTAAAGCATCATCGGGATCATCGTATTCTAGATAATATGGATGGCTATTTCCAAGGTGTTCAGCTTCGCAGAAAACATTACGAAGTGTTTTATCAGTTGGATTACTATCCACAGACAATACTGACTCTAACGTTCTTTTAAAACCATCAACTAGCATTCCCAGCATCTGCCAAAATTGGTACCATTATCGGATCAAATAACTTTTATTTCTCCTCTTCGAGCCATCATTCTTCTTATTGCCATTATATAGAGAAAATAGAGAATGCGCTATTTCGACTTGCATGGCTTTTTTTTTTCAATCATGTGAAAAGCATACAATAACGTTTTCGAAGACACTTTGTATATTTACCACTTGAACATCTCTCATCAGTGTGCTGAGATCTGCCATAAAATATTTGTGGCACCTAAAAAAAAAAAAAAACCCAGTGTGTTTGTTGTAATACTTAGTGGGTTGAACATAATTGGTTGAATAAAAAAATAATGCTAATATATTAGCCATACAAACAAACACAACTACTATGAGCTATGTTAGTACCGCCACAAATTTTTTTTATCGTTATCACGATATAATCAAAAAAATCGCCAATATGAAAGAAAAATGTAATAGCTAAAAAAGTCAAACAAAACATACCCTTTTTTTTAAATTGCCCTCTGTTGAAAATATGTACCCTTTTTAAAAATTAAAAATTAATAATTAAAAATCAAAAATTAAAAATTAATCCATATACATAAAATAAATTTCTTACACTTTCGGTAAATTCCAATCTTTGCTAATCTTCACTTAATAGACAGACGTTTTATATAACATTGCAAAAAATTTACTCTTTTCTTATTTGCAATTATATTCTTGTATTTTTCAAATGTAATTAATTATCTTAAAATAAGTAAAATTATTTTTATTGCAAATAAAGAAATACTACTGCTACTACTACTACTACTTATAATGATCACAAATATATATATTTTATGGGGTCCAGATTTTTTTTTTCTAATTATTACAAACGGAATGACAAACTTATATATATATGCACACTAGTGTGAAGGGTGTAAACATAAGTAAGTGAAAGATGTTTTAGAATAGTACATATTGGTAATTTTCGCAGAAAAGTCCACCGTGACCGAAAAATAAAATATTTTAAACATTTTTGTCTGACACAATCTACAAAAAAATATTTAAACTTTATTTAAATTGATGCACAATTTAATTTATGTCTTCCTCGCCCTTAGCATATTTTAATAGCATGGCTTATGACGTATGTCAAAATTTACACTTAAATTGAAAATGTGAAAATATTTTTAACTACTCTTTGCTCAGTAAATTACGTCGCTTTTCACAGGGAATTATCTAGATTTTTAGCTATCAAACGTTAAATATTTCTTTGGATCAGCATAAATTACCTGCAGTTGTCAGTTAGATTATCGCTGGTCCAAATCTCCTCTCAACCTTTTATTGATTTTTTTCTTTATGTTCTATTTTCAGTAACATTTATTTTCATGACTCTCGCAACCACTTATTAACTTTTTTTTGTAACCGTCCGCATATGTATATGTACCTCCTTTTTGTATCATCGCGTGTAGTTATAATCCAGAAAAAGCCAAATTTGAAGCAGTGAAGACATAAAGGTTTCCATTATACGCAACCTCATGGTAGTGGAAGTTTTTGGTGGAATATTATGCCTTGTATTAAAAGAATAAAAAAGATTTCTCAACGACACAATTATGAATACTAGCAGACTCCAGCGCTCGAAATTCGAGTGCAATTTCTAGGCAACTTTATTTTCAACTTAGCCAATTCACAACCCAACACTTTTTTGGTTTATTATTATTGTGAATGAAGATAACAAACTCATTAGCAAATTAAATAAACACACACATAGTATATGTATAATTTTATGTATGTGTTAGTAGCAAATTTAAATGCAATTTACTCAAAATAAAGGAAAAAATTTAAAAATCTGTAAATCTGGTGAACAGCTAAAAAGAAATACCTTTCAAATAATATACGTTTGATCAAAATCGGGATAAAACGGTGGAACAAAACATCGGTAACAAATCGCTTAGCCTATTAATATTATAGATAAAGCCACATTATTCCATTATAATAACAAAAGTTACATTATATAAATTTGGGAGCTTTTCGCAGATTTTTACGTTCTTACAAATGCAGACACAAAACACCACTCATTTTCGTCACGTCACGTATTCCTTTTTGTTTGGTAATATCTCACGACTACATATCGCCGGACCTAGCATTTATAATGCTACTGAAGTGTTATCCAAAAATCAAAAATCTTTATATTGCAGATGACTACTGATGTATCGTGTCACGTGCGTAGCCACGGAAAATCTCAAATTAGTTTATTATGGGGTGGGTGATCAATTTATAAAAATGTACGTAAGAACATTTTTTCTAGTAGTTCGTAATGAATTATACATAGTTCTTAAGAATGCTGACGTAGCTACACGCCCATTAAAAACGAGGGCAGTGTTAACAAAAACAACATCATATAGTTAATTTATTATATTTTCAACACAAAATTTTTTAAAAGTGGATATCAGACTTTGCTGAGTTTGGACGGGTAAAATTTGCACACAAAATTTTTAAAAATATGCATGTGCTACTATTTTACCGACCGCATCCGACCATACTTATCTTCAAAATGACTTGGATCCGTTCAATCATGGGACATTTGAAATTTAATGGAGCTGAATCTTAAAAAGTGCAAATATATGCGTTTTGTTCGAAAAAGACCAAGATCAACAAATTAAGTGTTGGGCGGCTTACAACTGGAAAAAGTTGATAACTTCTTAGATCTTGGTGTTTTATTAGATTCAATGATTAGTTTCGTTCCTCATATTACAACTACGGTAAACAAAGCCAGAGGTGTTTAATGATCCGTATGTAACAAAAACACTATATACATCACTTGTAAGACCGATTTAGGAATACGCATTGATAGCATTGAATCGCTGCAAAAACAGTTCCTACTATTTTGTCTTCGCAGTTTAAATTTTAACCCTTTAAATCTTCCGTCGTATAATAGCAGACTCATTCTTGTTTAGCTGCCGACCTCAAAATACCGCAGATCGATGCTAAACGTTTCGTTTTTTTGAAAATAATTAATGGCGATGTTTTTTGTGGTTTCCTGATCAACAATATTTCATTTAACATCCCTTAGAGGCCAGCACGTTTCTTCTCACCTTTATCTGTCCAGTTTTATAGACAGTGTTGCCATAACTTGAAATGGTAAAGATGCTAAATTGCAAAAAAAAGGATGCTAAAACGTACTGGAGCCAAAAAAAAAAGAAGCTTATTTTTTTTCAAATTTCATTACCTTTATATTGAAAAATTAAATACTTATTAATAAATTCTTTGGTTTTTAAATCCAAAAATTAATATAAAACATAAGTTTCGATTTATATTTTTTAAATATTAATGAAAATTATTTTGGATTTCATCTATAATTTTTTTTTTTACATCAAATTGAGTTTTTTTAATTTTAAATTAAATATTTTTAATTTTAGAAGGATTTTTTTAATTTTAAATATAACAGAATTTACATTATCAAAGATACGATTATTTTCTTAAGTATATTTACGCTGATCCCTGACTCACTGACTGATTCTGTAACGCTGAAATAATACACATAGCACTCCCTACAAAGCTATGCGAAATACACAAACAAAATTTAATCTTTCTCATTTTATACAACCCCACACACAATTTTCTCTTTTCTATGTTACCGACCAGTGCTGCTGATAAAATCTTCTGAAAATCGACAATTTTGGAAACTAAATCGCCAAAATCGTCATTTTTAAAACAAGAAATTGTCAAGAAAATAAAAATAAAACTCGACAAAATATTACAAAAGGAAACAATAAAAATTATTTATATAATTCATATTACGAATATTATTACAGCATTGGTTATTTCTATATATAAAAATGTATTAGTGATGAAATTTCAACGAAAAAAATTTAACACAGCAATCAACTAAATAATTTTATTGATATGTATGTATCTATAGCTCAAACATATAATATAGGTTTAAAGTATCGCCCTAATTAAAACTTAAATCTTAAATGGAGATGCTATTCAAGGTATTTCCGTTTTGAAACGACTTGACCCAGAATTAAATCTATACCTACATATTTTGTAATTTCCATTTACACTGAACAAAAACTATCAATTTTCGATAAACAACCCATTAATTGTTAACCCTTGAAATCGTAATTTTTATACTACTGAAAATCTTCAATCACCATTTAAACAAATTTAACAAATCATTTTAACAAATTGAAAAATCGTCGAAATTACAATAAGTTGTCAAAATTGGCAACACTGCTAACGACAATAGCACCACATATGCAGATTTCGTGTTAGATATGAAATAAGTTGAGCGCAAAAAATTCATCAAAAAAAAACTAATTAATTTCCCAATGAAAAAATCCTGCAAAAAAAGTAATGAATGAAATTTTATGAAACTAAACTTATCCGTTTGTCTGTTTTGTTTTTCATCTCAAAATTGTTTTGTATTGTTAAGAGTGATTTCGCTCAGGTTCTCTGATGGCCAGCATTTACCAAAGAGTATGCTTTTTTTGATAAATATTTGAGAAAAAAGAGATCTTCAATGTGGATTTTGTTGTTGTCCAACGTATGATTTCATTTATAGCTCTGCATTGAAAAACCCTTGAAAAAATAGTGCAATATAAGTTAAAAATTTAAATTATTGTAACTTTGCATAATTAAATTACATTGTAATTTTAGAGAGAGGTGGGAAAATATTTTTTTTCCCTCATAATATTAATTTATGCATAACTTGCTTTGAAAAAAATTTAGACAAACATAAATTACGTAAATAGGTATATTTGAGATTTGAATAATTTATTGAAATTATCATGGGAGAATTAAAGGCGATTTTTTTCTTTTAAGTAAAACTAATAAGCACTTATTTTTTATTTTTTCTTTTTTGGATTTATAAATAACTTTGCAAAAAATGTAGTTCTCTTTTTTCAGTTTACATGTATGATGAAATATGAAATATTTTTTTCTTTTTTTGTGTAGGTGTATTGGTGTTTGCATTTCCTTAATGGGTGGTAGGTTTTAAAACCTTTTTTGCATTTCTCTTCCTGAATGCACAATATGTCGAGAAAGTTGTATCAAAATTTTAAGTAAATCAGAGCAAAACTTAAAAAGATACAGCGTTTCCAGCGACCGGCCTCATATGGTATACATATAGTATATAAATCCATTTTTAAAAAACGTTAAACCGATTTTCTCGCAAATAAATGTTCGAAGTCCGTGAACATCATAATTCAAAATCCTCTTGACCGATTCTTTAAAAATTTTAGACACTATCACACGTATTCATAAAAATTAAAGTGTACTTCAAGTAGACTTTATCAACAAATTTTTTATGAAAAACAGACAATAAAGTCTACTTGAAGTACACTATAATTTTTATAAATACGGGTGTACACATAAATCATCAGGCAACCACGAAGGTTTTTTTTAATTCCATTTTCTTCCCCATTTTTTAACAACAAATTCCCGAAATTGTATAGCAAAAATCGTTAATCACTTCAAAATGCTGCAAAAAAAAAAAATTTAAAAACTCTTCGTCACTACTTCAGGAAACATGTCACCTTTTAAACGCATTTCGATTTTTATACCCTATACCACTATGTGGTTTGGGTATAATGACTTTGTGCTGCTGTTTGTAACAACCAAAAATATTTGACCTAGACCCATCTTTAATTATACCGATCGAATCAGAATCACTTTCTGAGTTGATTTAACAATGTCCGTCCGTCCGTCCGTCCGTCCGTCCGTCCGTCCGTCCGTCCGTCTGTGTGTCCATGTAAAGTTTGTAATCAAACTGCAGGTCGCAAATATGAATATATTTTGATGAAATTTGGTATATAAGCTTTTATCGGCCATGGGATGAACGCTATTGAAATTGGTGAGAATCGGTCCATGTTCAGACCTAGCCCCCATACAAATTACCCATATGAAATCGACATAAATTGCCATAAGATCCAAATTGTCATATAGATCTTACTCAAATTGGGTTTGTATGCGTTCATTACATCCACTAATGAGTAGTCCAAAAATGATCCCTTTTACCCCATATAGAACTGCTTCCCGATTTTCACTTAAATCTGTTAAAAAACAAAAATATTGCACTGATTCTTCTCAAATTTTGTTTATACATATTTTTGCAAAATACAAGAGACTTTACCAAACATGATCAGGATCGGTCCATTTTTGGACCTAGTCCCTTTATAGATATAGCATCCGATATGAACTTTTTCATATCTGCAGCCAAAAAAATTAATAAAAATCAAATTTGGTTTATGCTTATTTTCTATGTCCAGTTAGTTGGGCCTAAGAGATAGGGTTTCTAAACGCATGGTATAGGGTATCATATAGTCGGTCTAGACCGAATATAATTTTCTTACTTGTTTTATTTCACATGGTCCGGTAACGAGTTATGATGTTCACCACAAAACAACAACGCCTCCGGATATTGACTGTCATGGACTTTTTTATTAATTAATTTTTATTAACTTTTTAAACCTGGTTTTTAAAAATCATATAATATTAAAAACTCCTTATGTATAGAAGCAGAAAGTATAAGGCAAAGATTGGCTACTGGACCTTTTACAAAACTTCAATTGAAAATCGAAGTTTTTGGTGTGTATTTTTTACAACTGTTTTTCGATTTTTTTTTTTTTTTTTTTAAGAAATTTTAAAAACATTAAAATCAATTTTTTTTAAATATGTAAAATATAAGAAAATGCTGAAATAGAAAAAAAATTTGTTTGTTAAAGTCAAAATAAACGGGCGCCTAGGCGCCACACAATCCACTAGTATTACAATATTTGGTTTATGGAATTTAATATTTCTGTGATGTCTTCATCTTCAAGTTCTTCTTGGCTCTGATATTTTTCTGACGATCGACTTCTATCAACGACATCGCTCGGTATATTGTAAGTGTAACAGCACCCATTTTTCAATTTGAAACCTTCTTTTATACGTATTACGGAACATAACAACTCGGATTTTTTTCTGTTCAAAATTTGCTTTTAACTAAAGCCATTAAACTAAACAAACGTTCAACTTCGGCTTTTGAGAAAGACAAAACTTATAAAGACAATACAAATATTGATAACTCTTTAAATGGATTTTCGTCAATAGAATTTTTGTTAACTTCAATCCATAAAGAGGTTGTATTCAGTGTTGTATCCCAATATTGTTCTGTGATATAACTCCATTGGATTTGAATTTTTTCTGTTTGAGATGATCTAAATTTAAACTCTTTTAATATATTGGTTATTGGTTCTTTTACCCGGTTTAATGTGTTTTGTATTGAAAATTTTGGCATTTTTTAACACAATAATATTTTTTGGCAATCGACTTTTTAATTCATTAAAAACTGTTGTTGGTGTTTACATTTTCTATTTTAAAATGTTTTGTTATATTTGTTGAAAGAAACGAGCAGAGTGGTAAAAAGAGTATGTAGTACACAAAATTCTCGTATTACACTTTGAGAAATTAAAACATATCAATACCAATAAAATTAGAATTGTATATTCAAAAATAATGAAAAAAATAAAAAAAGATGCTAAAAGCAACTTTTTGTTAATAAAAGATGCTAAGTTAGCATCTACCATCTTTTCATAAATTTTGGATGCTAAACGACAAAAAAAGTTGATAAATCTAGCAACTAAAATGCTAAAATGGCAACACTGTTTATAGATCAAATTATGTGAACGGTGATCCGCTTAGACGAATATGTATTGAATTTAATAAGCTTTATAGATTAATTGATTTTCCTTCAAATACAAATGTCATAAAAACTAAAATAATAATTTATCTGAATACATAATTATCAATTCAATTTTTTCCATTTTTCATTCAAGTTCGCCTATTTTTTAAATGTTTTCGTAGACTATTTACAGGATTAATTCCATAGATTAATAAATAAATAAATAGGTTACCACTTTATATTTAGAAGAGTTATCAAGACATTACATACATAAAAATAATTTATATAGTATTATTTTATCACAGTCTTATAGCTGCATCTGTCAGAATTTTTTTTTAAATATCTCTAATTCATTAATATAATTGTTAATTCTCTTGTGGATTTTTCTGTTTATTATTCTTATTATCTCTTAAAATTCAATTGCGTTTTCTTTTTCTTCTTTATATCAATTAAACAAAATTAAGGAAATCACTTCAAAAACATCGTCGTACATTTCTAAACTATTGTCCTGATTTAATTACGTCTCTCGTCTTATATCATCGTTGTCGTTATCTCTATCGTCATCTCCCCAGCTTCACAATAAAATCACCATTAACCATGATGTTGACCTCAATTTAATTCATCTCCACAAATCAACTTCAACTTCTTGTTTGGTTAGTTTTACTTGATAAGTATAAAAAAGTTTGATGGCAGCAGCATCAATGATGATTTTGAAGAAACTAAAAAAAAAGAAAAAAAAAGAAGTTTATCATGATTTTAAATCAGAGCTCAATGAATGTTGCAATATTCTTGATATACGTTTTATTCACTCAGCTTTTTTTAATCTTTTTCTTCGTTTGTTTTTTCTAATGAAGTTTTTTTTTTTAGCTAAAAATGTTATAATTACTGGAATATAACTGTATGATATTGTTTGTAATCAGTTCTTGAAAGAGTGGATTGATTTGCTAAATATTGAACAAAGTTGAGAAATTAGAGGGGCACTTTTGACTTCCAGCTATTTGTTTTCTAGTAAAGTATGTATAATGTAAATGAATAGACATAGTACATGTGTGGAAATAAAGAAAAAATAAGTTAATATTTAAATAAATTGTTAAATATGGATTACATAAAACCATAAGAGAAACTAGGGTAAGTGCTCCTAAGTAGTCGTAATTTTTTTTTATTTAAACTCAAATAAATAAGAATAACAATAATTATGTATTAAAATAAGAACAAAAATGCCTTATTTATATTTATAACTCTATATGTAAAGAAAAATGATGTTACCTTGGACATTTTGGCAGCATTTTGCCTTTATTCAGTGACAGTCTTTTAACGATAGCGCTTGTTTTTTTAGTGAAAAATTAGTGGCGAAGCCAATTTTGTACCGTAAGTAGTTACGTTAAATTAAGCAATTTTTCATAAGAAAAGGCATCTAAAGCTAGAAATAATGCCACAAAAATCAAAAGACTTAAAAAAGATATGTTTGTTTCCTATTTTAATCGATGCCGACAATAGGAACGAAAAAATTCTAAATTTTCCAGTAGTCGTCATTGGGGTTGTTTTTCAATTTAGCCCAAATTTGAAAAAATTGTGCATTAATCACTCCCATGCCGCTGGATATATAAAAAAATTGTTTAAAAAAGGTTTACTTAGTAGTCGGCATAGCTTATAGCGAGTTCTTAACGACCTGCCGAGAACAGGGAAATTGCTGTCCTAAAGTCGGCAGTGGTTTTTATACCCTATACCAGGTATGGTTAACAAGAAGATCGCGATCGACCGGTCGATCGCGAAGCGATATTTGGTCGATCATTTTGTTATTTATTTTAAAAATTAAAAAAAAGCATAATTACTGAAACGTAGTATTTTAAAATTTTAAAACAGCAGACTGAGCATTTTTTATAGTGCAAAACTTGAGCACACAGAAAATACAAAAAAACAATGCGGGTTGAGTTTGATACAGCAGTTGCATGCATTTTGTTTTAGTTTTAGTCACCAATGCATTTTTGTTGTTGGTTTGTTTGAAACCGTACACTTTTAAAAATCAACTGTGATTTTTTGTTTGATTGTGTTAAATAGCATTGCGATTTTTCATTGATTTTATTTTGTAAAAATGTAACATCAATTTGTTTTCAGTGCACGATTTGAATTCGTGTAGTATTTTCTCTTTCTTTTCTTCAAATTTTGGGCGTCCCCGCATTATTGTCAGATAGTGTCAATTGTTGTTAACTTCACTGCTGTGCAAAAAACTTCCATAAGCAAATTTTGGGCGTCCCTGCATTAGAGTTTTCAGATAGTGTCAATTGTTGTTAAATTCACTGCTGTGCAAAAAAGTAAGTACTTTTTTCTTTCTATGTTTTGTATTAATTTTAACTACTTGTATATAGTTTTTGCATTTTAGTATCCATACAAATGAGTAGCAAACCCAAAAAGTCTAAGACTTACCATTTTCACGAAGAATGGGAGCTTAATTACTTTTTTTACCATGGTGAATGATAAATGTTGTTGCCTAATATGCAACGTTTCCGTAGCTGTTCCTAAAAAGGGTAATCTTGAGAGGCATTTTTTAACTTTACATAAAAACAAGTAAGAGTGTTAAATTCGGCTGTGCCGAATCTTTGATACCCTCCACCTCGGTTTGAGTCTTGATAATAAATGTAAATGAAAAAGTAAACAATTTGTTAAACTTAATACCAAATTATTTCAGCAAATTCTTTGGGTTGGTTTTCTTCTTTTCTATTATTTCGGATTTATTTCGGTGTTTGCTTTTTGGTCATCGTGGTTGCTGATCGGCATGCATTTTGGTTATATACCTATATGCATGCGTTTCCGGTTATATGACATAACTTCTCGTTTAATTTAGTTTTTGCTAATTAAATAGCTCGCCCTAACCTCCATTGCAAAGGTAATGGTTGTGTAGAGTGGCTATATGCATTAAATCGTGCTAATTGGAGATGGCTGTATAGCTTCTTTTAACTGGCCAAATATTTCTTGATTGTGGCCATATAGGTCGGATGGAGTAACAAAATAATAACCAAAAAAAAAAAGCTCTCTCAACTTTTTTTTAAAATATTGCCATATTTTGAAAACATAGAGAATAAATTTATAATAATAAATAATCAAATTAGGGATGAAAAACGCAAAAAACGAAAAGTCCCAAACATTTTAAATAAAATAATTTAATGTTATCTTTATTTTCTGAAAAACTTAAGTCGTGTTTAAAATATAACTGAACTCGAACCTGTTTATTGTACATGTTGTGTTTTTTCTTACTACACGAGCCACAACACGACTTAAAATATAACTGAACTCGAACCTGTTTATTGTACATGTTTTGTTTGTTTTTTCAGTACACGTACCAGAACATGAACTTCAAATAAAGCAACACTCAAAAATGTGTGCTTTATGTGTGATTGAAACAAAAAGTACCTGATAGAAAAATGTTCGTGTAAATAACGAAATAGTAAAACGAACACAGTCATGGTTGTGTTGGGCACCGAAGAAAATTTAAAAACAAACATAATTGATATGAAAATAAAAATATGTGCGTGTTGGTCTAAGTTATGTTTGTTTACATATATGTACGAGTTTTTTATTCAGTGTGTGTTTTTTTCTGAACTCTGAAAAAAACAAATTACTTCGTGTTTGACAGGATGATTTTATGTTTATGTTTAATATCTTTATTTTTTTTACTAATATTTCTGTTTATTTATTTGAAAATGAAATAATGAATTGAATATGCTATTTAATTTTTTTATTTATATAAAAAAGTTTTTTAATTAAAGCAAAATATTTTCACTATTTCATGATTTTTATTTATGTATGACGACATTTCAACCTAAAAATTTAAGTTTTTATCGATTGGATAAACAACACAAAAATGGTTGTCGTTTAGATAACAACAACAGCTGACTTTAACAATAGCGAATATCGTTTCAAAATTTTACTGATAATTTTGCAATTTTCTTTTTTTTTACAATTCGACTATCGTTAAAAGAAGTTACTGAATCGCGGTACTGAAAAGTTATTAATATCTCCTGAATGGCAATATTTTTTTTAAATGTAAACATTTTTAAATGTAAAGATATTTCTAAATTTAAAATTATTATTTCCGACGTTTTGATATGATTTTCTGAAACTCAATTAATATTTTCTAATTTATAATTGGAAATTTTATTTTCAGTTTTTATTATAATTGATATTTTCTTAAATTTGAATGGAAAATTTAAAAAGTGAAATTTTGTATTTATGTGAATAATAATGCTTTATTAATTATAAACAATTTTTAAAAATTAGATGTAATCGCAATCAGATATTTTATAGGTAAAGCAGAATAATAATTCTATATAACTATGTAGAACTGTTTTGTAAGCAAAAAACTCATTGACGAACTCGGTAACTCTATTTTGTAAAGACAACAAAAAGTTAACCCCCCAATCTCACATCACACTGAAATTGTAAAATCGTTGTGTACGTATTATCAACGAAAAATTGTTCGAATTAGTCGAATCCATCGCCATTAAATATTATGCTCAAACATCTGACTGCAATCTCATTTTTAAAATGTTGTCGAAGTGTAAACTTGAAAAAATTTGTATACTTCTCTCTCTTATTTTATTTTAAGTAGAGTTACCAAGTTTATTATACAGGCACATGTTTGAGGGAAAATGTTTACATTTATTATTATTAGTATTATTTTAATAATAGTTAATAATATTTATGCTCTATAATTAACAAACTTGCGTTTTTGTATGCGCATTTCAAAAAATAAATCATTATAATAGATTTAACAAGTTAAAACTTTAATTACAATTTTACAGAATCCAGTAAATTTGCAGTAAATTTATAACAGGGTAACATTAATCATCGTTAGTGTCTGCCACTATTCGCACGAAAAATTTGGTGCCATTAGTGTGACCACTTCGGAAAATGTGTGTGTATTAGTAAAAAAAAATGTGAGTGTATTGAGTTTTTCGAACTTGCAGTGTGATGTGAGATTGGTGGGTAATATGCCAAACTTATGTTCATATTTGTAAAAGAATAATGAAAAAACGTATGAAATAAAAGACCAACCCGTGTATACTCTTAACATTGTTCTGTATGATATCTAGTTGAAAATATTAACATTCATGTTAAAATAGAAATAACTATTGCAAAGCTAATTAGAACAAACAAAAATTATGGCGGCATCTACTGTGGCATAGTCACGCTGAGCAAAATGAAGTGACACTCTGTTATACAAAAGAAATGTATTTTCCCCACAACAAAATACTGCAGAATTTTATGTAAATAAAATAACCGATTTATTTCTAACATGCAGTTACTATGAATATACATATATATGCTTTTTGGTCGTGAGGTATACCCTGGAGTTTTAGTTACGTACCTCTTGCATTTTAATTTATAATGAAAAAAAAAAAAAATGTTAAATGTTTTGGTTGGTACTGAAAGAGAAAATACATACTAAAAATATAAAAATTAATTTTTATATAAATAAACTTATCGATGTATTTGCGTTATTTGCATTATTTGCCATATTTTATTTTATAATTATTTATGCTGATAATATTCTATTAAACATAGCAAATGAAGTTGGATCGTGTATCAGATTTTTCAGTGAAAATTACCAACAACAATTTTACACTATTGTAAAGTGATACACGATACAAGAGATACAACGATACATTACCCATTGTGAATTGCCCAATTGTTTTTTTATTAACAACTAGGTATTTTAGCATTATTTGCTTTAGGTGTTGGTGAATTTTTACTCCCTTTATATTAACTCGTAGTGTCTGCTTGTCGAAAAAATTTTGGATCGATTTTAACCACTTTCCCGTGACCCAATCGATCTGAAATTTTGCAGGCAGGCTTGTGGCAATGACAGAAATGATGCCAAAACAATGGAAACTTTTAAATTTTTCTACCAGAGTTGATAAAAAAATGTACAAAGGGTTTGTTTTTCTTATATTATTACCATAACGACCACAAAAACAACAAGTCCAGCTATGAAAACAATGCAACATTTAGAATAACAACAAGAACAATATAAGAATATCATGTTTTTCATTTTTCTTTATTTTTCAGAGATTTCCCTGGACCTGTTCCACCGATTTTAATGATTTTTGAAGTAGAAATCTTTCCATGAATTTGGTGAATCATTCTCACTAAAAATGATCACTGTAGCTGCACTATTGAGGGCGTGATCGTGACAAGAACAACATAGAAAATTATTTTTTTTTCAAGACTTTTTTAGTTCTTCATTCAAATCTCGGGCCCTAATCGACCGATTTGGACGATTTTAAATAGCAAACTTCTCAGGATGTTAGTGAATCATTTTTATGTCAACGAGTACCCTAGCTGCCGGATTGATGCCGTCATCGTGATTTCCACAGACGGACAGACGGACAGACGGACATCGCTATATCAACTCCGGTTGTTATAAGGATCACAAATATATAAATTTTATGGGGTCCAAAATTTTTTTTCTAATTATTACAAACGGAATGACAAACTTATATATACCCTCTGCACACTGGAGTGGAGGGTATAACAACTCTACAACAGCAACAATGACAGTCATATGTTTTTCAAATAGGAAAAAACTGTTTATGTGTTAGTTTCGGTCATTCCCCAGTATGCATTGAAATATTATTTCTCCAATGTTGGAGAAAAGTTAAGTTCTTAAATTGATGTCAAATGTAATTCTCAACTTGGGTTGAACAATTTTTCTCCTTGTTTGCTTTCAACTTGACATCAAGTTGAGATTTAACATTTTTTCCAATCTTTGAGAAACATTTTTACTCTCAATTGGATATCCAACACTTTTCTCCACTTGAGACCAAACATTTTTTCAACTTGAATACGATTTGTGTTAAGTCTGAGATATTATTTAAATATGTCATAAATAATAAATTAAATTAAAAAATGCCAAAAAAGTACAAATAAATCATTGATATATTTTTAATTATTTTTGCTTTTTGTCGAATTTTTCAAAAAATGTACAACTAATTAATTCATTTATTTTTATACCCTATACCACTATGTGGTTTGGGTATAATGACTTTGTGCTGCTGTTTGTAACAACCAAAAATATTTGACCTAGACCCATCTTTAATTATACCAATCGAATCAGAATCACTTTCTGAGTTGATTTAGCAATGTCCGTCCGTCCGACCGTCCGACCGTCCGTCCGTCTGTGTGTCCATGTAAAGCTTGTAATCAAACTGCAGGTCGCAAATATGAACATATTTTGATGATATTTGGTATATAAGCTTTTATCGGCCATTGGATGAACGCTATTGAAATTGGTGAGAATCGGTCCAATTTCAGACCTAGCCCCCATACAAATTACCCATATGAAATCGACATAAATTGCCATAAGATCCAAATTGTCATATAGATCTTACTCAAATTGGGTTCATATGCGTTCATTACATCCACTAATGAGTAGTCCAAAAATGATCCCTTTGACCCCATATAGAGCTGCTTCCCGATCTTCACTTAAATCTATTAAAAAACAAAAATATTGCGCTGATTCTTCTCAAATTTTGTTTGTACATATTTTTGCAAAATACAAGAGACTTTACCAAACATGATCAGGATCGGTCCATTTTTGGACCTAGTCCCTTTATAGATATAGCATCCGATATGAACTTTTTCATATCTGCAGCCAAAAAAATTAATAAAAATCCCACTCAAATTTGGTTTTTGCTTATTTTCAAAGTCCAGTTTGTTGGGCCTAAGAGATAGGGTTTCTAAACGCATGGTATAGGGTATCGTATAGTCGGTCTAGACCGACTATAATTTTCTAACTTGTTAATTCTAGATTTTAAAAAATGTACATAATATGTACATTTAATGTTAAATATGTACATAGTAATGTTAAATATATAATGAAATTAAATTGAACATTAAAAAAAGTACATTGTTTTCATTTCTAAAATTAGTATAATATTTTTTAATACGGCAATTCCGTACCTTCCATTTGATACCGATTGGAAATATTTCTTTGCTATCAAGTTGAGAATCACAAATTTCTCAATTTGATAACTATGAAAATCGCCATATAAAAAATGTGCCTTTTAAGTTGAGAAGACTATATTCGAACTATTGAGGGCATTTGAGAATTAACGTTGGAGATTTGAGAAATGTATTTGATCTCAAATGCACCTCAAGTTGATAGCAAACAAAAATGTTTATTGGGACATTTATTGTAGGGTCGTTTGCACACACACAAAAAATAGAAAATAAATTGTCAATAAGCAAAGCAAGTGGCTTCGAAATTCGATGATGCCAGTTAATCATTTTTTGTTCACGCGGAATTTATAATTGGAGGAATTTTTTTCTCGAGAAATGTATTTTCCGTGAGAAAGAAATTCCTTGAGAATATTCATAATTGGGATGAATAACTTTTAATTGGAACTTTTTAGTCAGAATAAATCATAATTCTAGTTAGATATTGGTTAATATTTAATTAGAAAAAATATTGTGGTGGCATCTACGCAATTATTGAGGCAGTCACGGAAAAATTAAATGCAAGTCTGTTTTTTTTAATATAACAAAAATGGATTTTTCCTTTAACAAAATATGGCAGAATTCTTTATAAATGAAATGCAAAATGGAAAATCAATTTTGTGCTAATTCTCAACAAAATTAATAAAATATATACATATATGTATTATTATATTTATTAATATTTGTAATTTTATTTGACACAATTTCACACACAGTTTTACAGATCAACTGTTTTAATTAGAAAAAATATTGTGGTGGCATCTACGCAATTATTGAGGCAGTCACGGAAAAATTAAATGCAAGTCTGTTTTTTTTAATATAACAAAAATGGATTTTCCCTTTAACAAAATATGGCAGAATTCTTTATAAATGAAATGCAAAATGGAAAATCAATTTTGTGCTAATTCTTAACAAAATTAATAAAATATATATATATGTATTATTATATTTATTAATATTTGTAATTTTATTTGACACAATTTCACACACAGTTTTACAGATCAACTGTTTTCAACTGATTTAGAAGTTTTCTGTTTTTGAAACAGTAGTGCCAATTTGTAACATTTTGTGATGTAATGAAAATCGCAGAATAATAAGTTAATACACAATAAAAAATATTAAATTTTTAAGTTTTATATACATATTGCAATAAAAAAAACTTTGGTAAATTTACATTGAAGATGGTCAGAAATGAATGAGAAAAAATATATAGACATTTTAGAAAAGCACATTTAATGTTAAACTTTATGCACAAAATATATGGGTTTTTGTTGTTTCGAATTTAACTGTGGCTCTAAGTGAAAAGGTTTAGACCGATCGTATATTACATCTTGAGGATCCTCACCTAATATTTTCAAATATTTTAAATTTTTTTTAACTCATTTAACCTCATTACGAAAATAGTAAAACAGTAAATATGGAAAATCCACGCACCTCAAAAAATTGTTTTCTATGAAATAAATTAAAGACATTTCATATTATACAATTTTCTTTCAAAAATGTATCAATTATTGCAAATTTGAAATTTGACATATATTATTTGTACATATATTTGTATAGATTTCGCAGTATGAAAAGAACTATTATTTCTTTATTTAGAATATATGTAAGTATTGCTCGCAAAAAAATGCAACATCATGAATGAAACACATAGACGACTGCTGGCAGCAGCATTTGTAGTCGCATAGTCAGCTACTTGATTTTTCTGAATACGACAGCAACATATAATACAAATGAATTTTTATTTAAATATACAATTACTTTTACTTATTTAAAATGCATTAGTACAACGTAAAAATAAATAAATTAGTTTAACGCCTTTTGATTATTAATGGAATTATAGCCTTTCATTTTGCGATTTTTTTTTTAAACAAAATAAAATATTTCATAGCACTAACTTCTTTTACATATTTTGTTATATTGTAAACACTATTTTTGTTTTGTAGGCAACAAAACACACTTGCAGTTTTTTTTTCTATTTGAAGAACATATGACTGCCATTGTTGATGTTGTAGAGTTGTTTTTTTTTTGATTTTGTTTCGTTAACTCTTTTGTATTAAAGCACCTCCAATATATGTATCCATTTTAGTTTGCAAATTCAGTATATTTATAATTTATTACTTACAGAAAAAAATAATAGAAACAATTTTATCAGTTATGCTTACGAAACTATATAAATAGACTTGAAGTTGGCTGCAAAAGCAGTAGCCTGTGTAAAGAACAAGTTAGCGACATGTAACTGTTACGTAACGTGTCAGCCTTTTTTTCACATGAAAAGTATTGGGACGTTCCGGTTACGTTCGGTAACTGTTTTAAATGATTTTCATATAAAAAAAAAACAACTGACTCGTTACGGTTACGGTTAGAAAACATTGACCTTTTATATGTATTATAATGCTATGAATGCATTTATCTTTATTTTATTTTATTTTATTTATATATTCTTTTTTTTTGTATTGTATATTATTTTTTTTTATTATTATTACTATTTCATTTAATTATTTTTTTCTTTAAATAAATTAATACATAAAAATTTGTTTTTTAAATTATTGGTGAACTTTTACTCCCTTTATTTACTGCCTTTATATTAACTGGTAGTGTCTGCTTGTCGACAAAATTTTGGATCGATTTTTAGCCCCTTTCCCGTGAGCCAATCGATCTGAAATTTTGCATGCAGGCTCGTGGCAATGACAGAAATGATCTAACAAATTTTTTTAGTGATGCCAAAACAATGGAAACTTTTAAAATTTTCTACCAGAGTTCACAAAAAAATGTACAAAGGGTTCGTTTTTATTATATTATTATCACAACGACCACAAAAACAACAAGTCCAGCTATGACAACAATGGAACATTTAGAATAACAACAGGAACAATATGGAAACATCATGTTTTTCATTTTTTTTTTAATTTTTCATAGATTTACCTGGACCTGTTCCACCGATTTTAATGATTTTTGAAGTAGAAATCTTCCCATGAATTTGGTGAATCATTCTCACTAAAAATTATCACCCTAGCTATCCTATTGAGGGCGTGATCGTGACAAGAACAACATAGAAAATTATATTTCTTCAAGACTTTTTTTAGTTCTTCATTCAAATCTCGGGCCCTAATTGACCGATTTGGACGATTTTAAATAGCAAACTTTTCAGGATGTTAATGAATCATTTTTTATGCCAACGAGCACCCTAGCTGCCCGATTGATGCCGTCATCGTGATTTCCACAGACGGACATCGCTATATCAACTCCGGTTGTTATAAGGATCACAAATATATATATTTTATGGGGTCCAAATTTTTTTTTCTAATTATTACAAACGGAATGACAAACTTATATATACCCTCTGCACACTGGAGTGGAGGGTATAATTATCAAACAAATTACCCACAAAATAGTGACATAAGAAAAAATAAAATTAGGGATCTTAAGGCTCAATTAAAAGCCCAACAAAATGCTTTTAAAAAGCCCATGTTGCAATCACGTGCGGTAACTCTTGCATCATTCAAAGTAAGCCATATTTTAGCAAAAAAATGTAAACCGTTTTCTGATGGGGAATTCATAAAAGAAGCTTTCTTGGAAATGTCAGATTCGCTTTTCAATTATTTCAAAAACAAGGCTGAAATAAATGCTGCAATAAAAAATCTGCAATTATCTCGAAATTCTGTGATGCGACGGATTGAGAAAATGAGTGAAAATATAAGAGAACAGTTATATAACGACATTAAAGGATGTTCTTGTTTTTCCCTTCAATTGGATGAATCCACGGATATACGTGATACAGCACAATTGCTCATTTATATTCGTATGGTTTTTCAAGATAATACATCAAAAGAAGAATTATTGGGTATGATTTCTCTGAAAGGAAGGACTAGAGGCGTAGATATATTCAACTCGTTTAAAAACTTTGTCAATAATTTGAAACTACCAATTTGTAAATTAGTTTCAATGATAACGGACGGAGCAGCAGCAATGATTGGCCGTAAAAATGGATTTATCACTCTGTGCCAGCATAATGACGAATTCCCAAGATTTTTGAGCTTCCATTGCATAATTCACCAACAAGTGTTAGCTAGCAAAAGACTAAATACAAAGGAAATAATGGACATTGCATTTAAAATTGTCAATTCGATTCGAGGCAGTTCACTCAAGCGGCGTCTCTTCCAGTTGCAACTTGATGAAGGACAACCAGAATTATTATTACATACCGATGTCAGGTGGCTTAGTAGAAGTAAATTCATGCAACGATTTCGCGATTTATTACCTGAGATAAAAGTTTTTCTCGGAGAGCAAGATCAAGAATGCGCAAATTTACAGTTATGATAGGTACCTTTTGAAATTCGCGAAAAATGTAAAAAGTTATACCCCTAATGTACATATGTGTTTCATGCAAAAGATTTCTTAGTTTTGTGGAATTGTAAAGATTTTTTGCAATTTTTTTTTTAACAACTTAATATTATATATATTTCAATTTTAAACTATAAAATTAAAAATAGGTATATATATACCTTTTTTGAGTCTGGTAATAACTCTATAATATGGAAGTAAATATGTGGCCTCCTTAACAACAATGACAAGTAAAAAACACTTTTTTGTGCAGTTTGCTAGTTTTGTGCATCTTTTTTTTATACATAGGTACGCCATTCTTTTAGATCTCTTCGATTTTATTAAGTAAGTTTGTAAATAAAAAGAACATTAAAATATTATAAATTTAAACATAATTGATCTTAGAAAAATGTCCGATTCGTTTTTCGAACACATCAAAGAAATGCAGAAAACAAAGGTTTTACTCAAGTTAGTTGAGAGACGAGAAGCTAATGGGATGGAACAGGTCAAAGATGACGACTTTAAATGCAGATGCAAGGCTTGTGAAAAAATATTAAATTGCGATAAATCAGATCTAAGTATACATGCTAATAACCAATGCATTAAAAAAATATCTTTTAAAGCCAAGCACCAAAATTCTGTTTGCGTTATAAGATCCCATTTGCAAGCCATTTTAATTGTGTAAATTTTAAATGCACATCTAGCCATATAGAGGATGAATTATACACAATTGTAAAAATATTTTTTTTTTTAGAATATCTGTTGGTTTTTTATGTTGTTTTTATGTAATTCTTATGTTATTCTTATCTTATTTCTTATGCTATTTACTTCGTTTTTATGTTATTTTTGCATTATTGAAATTGAAAATTAATTTTTTTTTGAAAAATTTAAAAAAGTAGTGTAGGGAAAATGTAGAGAGAAAAAAAGTGGGTGTAGGGAAAAAAAGGGATTTTTTTTCATTAGCGTAGAGATTTCTGAAAAAATCTCCTGGCATTAGTGGTACGTATTAAAAAACAATGTAAGATTTCAAAACACAATGCGAGATAATTCCACCTTGTCCAAAAGCTTTTATAAGATTAAATGAAATTGTTGCTTTCTTTTACTCTTTGGTAAGTATTTTCTTTTTTGTTCGGCTGTACACATATAAGAAGCCGATTAGATTTCGGCTTACTGGTGCAACTATGGATATGTATGTGTGTAAACAAAAATATACGAGATATCCCAGTCATCATTTCGAAGATTTTTTTATAATTAACAAGTAAGAAAATTATATTGGTGCTAAACCGACTATACGATACCCTATACCATGCGGATATAGAAAATAAGCATTAATCAAATTTGAGTGGGATTTTTATAAATTTTTTTGGCTGCAGATATGAAAAAGTTCATATCGGATGATATATCTATATGGGGACTAGGCCCAAAAGTGGACCGATCCTAATCATGTTTGGTAAAGTCTCTTCTACGAACCCGATTTGAGTAAGATCTATATGACAATTTGGATCTTATGGCAATTTATGTCGATTGCATAGGGTCATTTGTATGGGGGCTAGGTCGGAACATGAACAGGTTCCCTCCAATTTCAACAGCGTTCATCCTATGGCCGACAAAAGCTTATATACCAAATTTCATCAAAATATGTTCGTATTTGCGACCTGCAGTTGGATTACAAGCTTTACATGGGCACACAGACGGACGGACGGACGGAAGGACGGACATCGTAAAATCGAATCAGATAGTGATTCTGTTTCGATCGGTATAATAAAAGATGGGTCTAGGTCAAATATTTTTGGTAGTTACAAACAGCAGCACAAAGTCATTATACCCAAACCACATAGTGGTATAGGGTATAAAAACTGATTATTCACATGCGGTATTAGAAAAAGACTAAAGAAAATGACATTAAATACGACTCAAAAAGAAGTCGAAACCGATCTAAATCGGATAAAAAAGCTCTCAAGAAGAGTCGGGGGTAAGGTAATATTTTCTCCCGACAAAGGAATATTTTGTGATCAGCAAAAGAGCACATTTATGACTGTTTTAAGAGCACAGCGGAGTCAAAAAAGACTCCACATGATCATTTATTGCATAAAATGCTTATTGGGAAATTATTCACTATCTGTAGAAACAGGTTTTTTAAGTAAAACAAATCTGCATACAATTTCAATTCTATTTCGTTCACAATGATACGATCACTTTGTTTACTAGCTAGCAGTAAAATAAGAAAATAGTATTATAATACAGCGTAATGATGAATTTTACTTCTCAATTAGTTTATTTTTAATGTGCCATAAGAAGTTCGGCTTGATCATTGCACTTTGATTGAGTTGAGCTCCGCGACTATTCCTGATGTGAATAGCTCGTGCCTACAATTTAGAATAGTTGCAAAGAAAAGCATGAACACATGTTCCCCGGTGAGGCTTGATCATTGCGCTTTGATTGAGTTGAGCTCCGCGATTATTCCTAATGTGAATAACTCGTGCATAAAATTCTCGGTAGACCGAGAATGACGTTTGCCTGCGCCAGACATTAAATAATAAATTTTAAATATATATTATAATTAAATATTAAAATTTTTTTTCGAAATTTTTTCGAGTTTTAGCTTTTTTGACATCTGACA
Source organism: Cordilura impudica (assembly GCA_963682025.1). Lineage (NCBI taxonomy): Eukaryota > Metazoa > Arthropoda > Insecta > Diptera > Scathophagidae > Cordilura > Cordilura impudica. The sequence goes on along the minus strand of OY821520.1, from coordinate 173,574,317 downwards.
AAAAAAAATTTTTTTTAACACCAATTTTTTACAGGGTAGATATTTTATGGTTTCACTACTACTTTTGAATGCAAGTATGTACTTAAAGTAGAACCCTTAATATCATACTTTTTTTTGCAACCATAAAAATTGCAGTATTTTCTACAAATAAAATAATTTATATTTACATATATTATTTTTAATATGCGCTTATTATGGATATACATATAAAGAATATATGAAAGTTATTTATAGTATTTTGATATTTGCAAATGAATATTGCAGAATATTGATATTGATTTTATATAGTTTCTTTTATTAATTAACTAACTTAAATATTACACCATAAAATGTTGATATTGGTTAATTTTTATATTATTACCACAACGATCATAAAAACAACAAGTACAGCTATGACAAAATACAAAATTTAGAATAACAATATAGGAAAACATCATATTTTTTTTTACTTTTCAGTGATTTCTCAGCAACTGTGAAATATATTGTCACGATTTGACAAACAGAAACCTTCTCATGATGTTAGTGAATCATTCTCACTAACAACAGGCGCGCTAGTTGTCCTATTGAGAACGTTATCGTGACAAGAACAACATAGGCAAATCATATTTTTTCAAGACTTTTATTACTCCTTCGATCAATTCTCGGGTCCAGATGAACCGATTTGGACAATTTTAAATACCAAACGTCTCAGGATGTCAATGAATCATTTTTTATATCAATGAGCAACTAAGTTGCCCGATTGAAGCCGTCATCGTGATTTCCACAGACGGATAGCCGGACGGCCGGACAGACGGACATAGCTATATCAACTCCGCTTGTTATAAGGATCACAAATATATATATTTTATGGGGTCCAGATTTTTTTTCTTCTAATTATTAGAAACGGAATGACAAACTTATATATACCCTCTGCACACTGGAGTGGAGGGTATAAAAAGTTTAAGTTTCTAACTAAAATTTTTTAAATAATTCTCCATTATTTTTTATTGAAAATACATATGTATCAGAGTTTACCAACGTATAATAGGTATGAAATACCTTATATAAGAATGGTATGAAATGCCTTATACAAGAATTAAATTTTTCATGTTTCATTTTCCATTTTCCGTTCTCAATTCTTCATTTTCTATTTTCGATTTTTCATTTTCCAATTTCCGGTTTTCATATTCCATTTTCCATTTTTCATTTTCCATTATCCGTTTTTCATTTTCCATTTTCAATTTTTTATTATTCATTTTCCATTCTCCATTTGTCATTTTCTATTTTCCGTTTTTCATTTTACACTTTTCATTTTCCAGTTTTCATTTTTCATTTTTCATTTTCTATTTTCCATTTTTCATTTTCCATTTTTCAATTTCCAATTTTCATTTTCCATATTCCAGATTTCATTTTTCATTCGCTATTTTTCGTTTCCATTTTTTCTTTCATATTGGCGATTTTTTTATTACAAGTGATAACGATAAAAAAAAATATGTGGCAATACTACTAACATAGCTCATAGTAGTTGTGTTTGTTGGTATGATTGCATCATTTTTTTGTGGCTTTCAACCTGCTGAGAAATATGGCAAATGTTATTATTGTAAACCTTTCCAGTTAAATGGTTACTTTTGTGAGTGAGCGTGATTTCAACAGACAAACGGACAGACGGACATCGCCATATCAACTCGATCTATGATAAGGATCAAGAATATATATACTTTATGAGGTCGGAAATTAGTTTTTCGATGCGTTACAAACGGAATGACAAACCTATATATACCCTTTGCCACTGAGGTGTGTAGGGTATAATAATTGCACACTATTATGAATATTAAAAATCCATCATTTAAAAAACCCTCCTCCTTCAAAAAGCGCCAGAACCCGTATATATAAACTACTATACGAAAAAACAAAAACTAATTTTTTTTGTATATCATCACAACAAAAAAAATACACACTATTACGAAAATCAAAAATTCGTAATTGTATAAAACCACGAAAGCAAAAGTCATCATCGAAAAACTCCAAAATTAAAACAAGTAAGAAAATTATAATCGGTCTAGACCGACTATACGATACCCTATACCATGCGTTTAGAAACCCTATCTCTTAGGCCTAACTAACTGGACATTGAAAATAAGCAAAAACCAAATTTGAGTGGGATTTTTATTAATTTTTTTGGCTGCAGATATGAAAAAGTTCATATCGGATGCTATATCTATAAAGGGACTAGGTCCAAAAATGGGCCGATCCTGATCATGTTTGGTAAAGTCTCTTGTATTTTGCAAAAATATGTACAAACAAAATTTGAGAATAATCAGTGCAATATTTTTGTTTTTTAATAGATTTAAGTGAAGATCGGGAAGCAGCTCTATATGGGGTCAAAGGGATCATTTTTGGACTACTCATTAGTGGATGTAATGAACGCATACAAACCCAATTTGAGTAATATCTATATGACAATTTGGATCTTATGGCAATTTATGTCGATTTCATATGAGTAATTTGTATGGGGGCTAGGTCTGAACATGGACCGATTCTCACCAATTTCAATAGCGTTCATCCCATGGCCGATAAAAGCTTATATACCAAATTGCGTCAAAATATATTCATATTTGCGACCTGCAGTTTGATTACAAGCTTTACATGGACACACAGACGGACGGACGGACGGACGGACGGACGGACATTGTTAAATCAACTCAGAAAGTGATTGTGATTCGATCGGTATAATTAAAGATGGGTCTAGGTCAAATATTTTTGGTTGTTACAAACAGCAGCACAAAGTCATTATACCCAAACCACATAGTGGTATAGGGTATAAAAAACCATTATTTTGAAAATCCCTCCTCCTTCAAAAAGTGCCAGAATCCACATAAATATATTACTTATTAACCTTTTCCCTCAGAGATTCAATATATATTCCAAGGATATTAAGCTGACTATCATCTTGTGATATACGCACGGTTATTCGACCCATGTTAGCAGCAATTTTTTCAAGCCTTGAAAAGAAGCGACCCAAGTCTACTTTTCCAATAATAACGAAGTCATCCAACCTATGTTCGTAAACTTTTTTTTCCTTCTTTTACGGATAATTAATTGATCATTCATAAAATGCAATTGACGCATTTTACGGTGCTCTTGGGCATTTTCTGCCCCATATATCTTGAAACTAACCAATATATAAGGTGTGAATTCCCACTTCTCCTAGACTGAAATCTAGTTGTGTCCCTCGTTATCTTATTCACATTAATATTTCTTATTTAACTAAATTCAAAATACTGCAGCGCATCTGTGGGATAATTTTTCCCGATCCCAATACACTCCACTGCAAAGTCGTATTCCTCTAGATCTAACTTCCCACATGCCAATTTTAGGGATGGGTTTTTCAGAAAAGACAGGTAGGATAATAGCTTCTGATCGCTTCTTATCACAAACTTAAAAGTATGGTCTAAAATATTGTAATGCCCAATGGATGGCAATAAGTTTCTACTCTATTGTAGAATTATTAATTTCACCTATTGTGAAAGATCAGGATGCATAACCTACAGGTAATTGAATACCTTGCTCTTCTTGGCTTAAAACAGCTCCACAAGCATGTTTGTTTGCATCTGTTGTTATATAGAATTCTATGAATAATCAAGATACTGTAGTATCTTCGGACATAACAGTTGACTTTTAAGTAATTGATTAGTCTTCACATTCCTTATTCCATTCGAATTGTACATTCTTTCTAGACAATCTAGTAATATGCCGAGATTCGGAATGCCAAAACCCAAAAATACTGGGTGTGGTGATTATCGAACATAAGTAACAAGCTTAAACATACTATAATTTAATAACATTGTCGGGTACTAGTTGCTGATTATTATTGTTCATTGTTCTGAACATGCACAGATCATCAATTTTAGTAGTTATCGGTTTTGAAAATATCAAAATTAATATACACAAATTTCATACAAACTTTTCTATATTGGACTTCAAACCAAAATTAGTTTGTTAGTTAATTGTTTTAAATTTTTAATTTTAAAATATTAATACGGTATTATTATTTATTATGTCAATTCATTAACAATATATTCTTTATGTACATCCTGTTCATAAACAAATACAACGGATTGTTTACCAACACACAATTGTCCGCGAGAAAGAAACACTTGGATTCCCTAAATTTTATCTTTGTTTTTTTTAAGATTGTCCCTGCGTTTTATTTATATACACAGACAGAAGATTGGTTGGAATACGGTTACAACTAGAAAAATTTCTTAAAGCAATAAGAGTTTTCTTTAATATTTAAAAATGCAATAGATACTTTTTGAAACCCATCGTCTAAACACAATTAATTTCAAATTAAGGTATCTACAACAACAAAAGTAGTTCCGTTGACCAATTAAATTTTTTATACAAGTTACTAAAATAATTTGATTACGGCAGCCTAATAAACCCAATCACAACATGCCGTATTCCTCAATATTGGTGACTGCAACCATTAGTTCCATTATAACAATACATTTCAAACCGAAAATGTTTCAACAGATATTGACAATAAACAATTACATCTTATAAGCACAAAAAAATCCGGCTGTCAAACAAAAACCAAAACAGCATGTTGGCAATTTCATTTTAGATGTAAAATTTTTCCAGGGATTGCAAATGACAAGACATTACAACCCGTTTTCATACAACTGACAATAATTGACAGCAATTGACATTGAAAATGACACAGTGAAAACCAGGCATAATAAATAATTGGTTAGAGTACTATACAATTTGCAGTGAGGATAATTTTTAGGTTATAAGAAAAGAAACCCAAACCTTTAACCTCTTTTGGTATTTCTAACCGAAAGCAAATTGCATGAATCAATTTCTGTTTTAAATACCAAAAGAAGACAAGAATATGATTAGCGAGATCACATTTGTTGCTTTAGTATGTCATTTGTCAATTAAAAAATATTGAATAAACAAAACTTTTCAATATAATGTGATAATTTAATTTTATAATAGTGTAAAAAAGTGCACAAATTTTTCGAGTATATGTAAAAATACTTTGTAATCGTTGGGCTTTCATTTCGGTAACAACTTGTGCTTTAGCAACATAAATTCAACGTATTGTGTGGTACTCACCAAGTCAGATTAATGGTACAAATTAGTGTGAGGACATACGCTACCTCGAACCGGGCTATCACGTTGTGCTCAGCAAATCCTGTTGTGGGCGGTTATAATTTCTTGCGTTAGATGAGACGAATGAACTGGTCTAGGATGTATTCGAGTAACTGACCAAATCAGGATGCTTACCGCTGCATATTTCTCACGAAAACAGTCAAAGTCGATCAATTGACCGAGGACATTATTTTACGATTGGGTATGTAATCAGTTTGTGCTGAAGTTTGTACTACGAAATAAACTTGACCCCCACATAACTTGTTTATTGTTGACCGACGACAGGGAATCACTTTTGCATTAGTTGAAATAAAACTATAGGTCGAAAAATTAATATGTTAAATAAATTACATGCATAGTACATTATATAGTGCATACGAACATCTACTAAATTGATACAAAGAAGCACATGTTAAGGCGAAGATCAAACATTTATGTTCCCTGTATGTTGGGATTAAATTACATTTGCAAACTTTCTAATGTGTTGAGTTTGAAATGATTTGATATCGATCCAAAAATTACCGGAATTGTGTAGTCATTGGATTTATTTTGTAGAGGGTAATTCCATAGTGATATACATGACAATCAGAGATCTTTCAAATCCAATATTATACAGTAAAAGCTTTTCATTGTCCATAAAAAACATAATACCATTAGAAAAAGTGAGAAAGCGTTGCTTTTATTAATCACTGTGGGCAAAAAACAGTCGTGATAGACATGACAACAAACACACATAATTTTAGAGGCTGTTTTTTAAAACACAGAAAAGGTCTGCAGTTAGTTGTATGACAAATAAGAAACAGTTGTTTATAGTTAAAAAAAAAAACATGAATTCTAAAATAAGTTATAGTAAAAAGAAGTGTTTTAAAATGTGACAGACATTACTTTAATTACCTTGAATTCTACGTCCCCGTTTTTTGCTCACTTTTCCTAACAAAACCCGATGGTTAATTAACTTTCGTACAATTACTGCATTCGGGAATTACTTCAAATATTTTATCCAGAAAATAAAATTTCCATTAAATTTCATTGGTTTAATTACCCAAAGTAGTTATTGGCACACGATATGTTTTAATCGGATGAGGCTGAATAATGCTGACATTTCTAAAAAAATTAATGAATAAAGCAAAGGAGTTTGCTATAAAAATTAATTCAGATTTTGAACCGAACAGTGGTTGGAGAGAATATATAAAATTCCCAACGATAAATGGGGAAAGTAATGAAAATAATTGTCAATGTGCTCGAAAATTTCTGGAAAGTAGCAATTTTTCCTCAATTCTGCAAAATTATACTCCTGAAAATATATTTAATGCTGATGAGAGTGGCCTTTTTTATAAAGTTGTACCAAGTGGAACATTAGCTCGAAAAAGGGAACCCAGTTAAAGGCAATAAATCTCAAAAACAACGTCTAACATTATTATTTTTGTGTAACTCTGTGGGAACATACCAAAAAGTGTTTGCAATTTACTTCTGTGTGTGATACATATGAATTATTAAACTCTTTCTTTTAACTCGTACTCTCTGTCTGTCTGTCTGTCGTGGGTCAACCACATTCCGCCTTATCAAATTGATCTGAAACTTGGCCCATAGTCTTCTTGTGACTACAGATTAATTTTGGGGTAGTCACGCACAGTCACGTAGTGATCTAAACGTCATTTGCCCTTATTCGATCGATCTGAAACTTGGTCCATACAATTGCTGTGAAAAAAGATTAACTTTGACTTAGTCACGCACAGTCACGCATGGTCACGCACAGTCACGGAGAGATTTAAAACGGATTTCCCCTCACCCAATCAATCTGAAACTTGGTCAATATACTTGCTGTAAAGAAATGTTAACATCGACATAGTCACGCATAGTCATGCACAGTCAGGGAGTGAATTAAAACCCATTTCCCTTATCCGATCGACATGAAAGTTTGTCCATAGACTTGTTGTGGCTAAAGATTAATTTTAAGATAGTAACGCGAAGTCACGCACAGTCACGGAGTGATTCCAATCTCATATGCATGAGGAAAGAAAGAGTTTTAATAAAAACTTTGTTTTTATGGGTTAGATTATTTTTATTTAATAAAATGTTTAAGTTATTTTAATAACCATATTTTACATATGTTCGGATAATATCCTTTATAGATGTATTTAAAAGTATTCGTCTAATCGCCTCTTATGAGTTAATTAAAATTGTTCGTGTAAATGCTTTCCCCCTATAATTACCCAATAATTTTTTAAATCTTGACGAGGTAATAAACCGAGGATTACTGTACTTAACTACACTTTTTCTTTCTTACTGAAAAAATAGGGGCTTTAAAAACACATATGACAAACTATTGTCATATTTTCATGCTATTTGAGCCCTTTTCTTTGAAATGGTATCAATAAAGATTATTTACATTAAAATCTTAAAATTGGTTGATCTTTGTATGGAATTACCCATCATATATTTCAGTATATATTTTTTTAATATAAAAATTACGATATTTAACATTAATTTGTTACCTAGACCCCATATTACATATATTCACATCCAAAATGAACTTAGATATTTCTTCAGATTATAATTAATAACTTGCCCCAAGGACCTAATGTTTTTTTAAATTAATAATAATATTTATTCTTTTAGAAATTTTAGCAGACAATACATATACATATGTGGATGTAGTAAATTTATACTTAGTAAAATATGAGATTATGTAGTGAAGCCAGGGATAACTATTAAATTTTTAGTATCACATAAAATATTTTTTGTTAAATTTAATGTAAAATATATTAATTACTTTAAAAAAAATAAAATAAAATAATAATTTTAATTTTTATATCAGTAATGTTTGTAACAATCAATAATTCAAATTAATAATTCCCTTGCATAAACTAAATATAATTCATACATTACTTATACGTAATTCAGTAATCATAAGAGAATAATATGATAGGTCATGGAACAACCAAAATTTGGTTGCAACAATGAATCAATTTTCTGTGTGTGGTCACTGCAAATTCCAAACGAATCGATAATGTTAGACACTAAAATTGAAAGAGCGTACCGTTTAGATTTGTAAAATTTTCTTCACTACCAATCTGATATCATTACAAAGGCGTGGTAGATGAATGGTACGTATCAAAATAATAGGAGATCCTATTTTCAATAATCAATAATGTGGTGGTATGCCTGCTTCACTTGATAAAATGTTCTCAATTTTTTAATTTAGAGCATCAACATCAGTATTTTTAGAAGCCAATATATCACGTTCATTTAGCCATTGATGATTTTGGTAATTATTTTTTATATTAGGAAAAATGTTTTCAATCCTTTGACGACTGAACTAAAATCACAAGATTATTTTCAGATTCATTCTTAGTATGTCCCATTGGTCGTCAACTGTCATTTACTTTCATCAAAGCGAGCAGAGTTTTTTTTTTTTTTTAAATTGATTTCTAAATAACTACAGTTTTTTATTGTTATTATTGTCAATTATTAAATATAGATCACACAGTGTCTAAAACATTTCTTTTATTTTTTTTTTTATTTGTTATTTAGTATTATCACAAATGGAAGATCAAATTCGAACGCCATATTTTTTCAATTTATTCGATTGATGTATTGTCAAAATGTCCACCTTTTGGAATTTCGTTAACAATTTACAATTGATCAATTCTTATACCTGCCGAGAACTTGTAAGCAATTTAAAATTCATAAGAATCAGTTATTGATCCTTTTACTGGATGTTGCTTTACTAGAGTGGATAAAGAATGTGAAATCGATATCTATAATATTAATAGGCTAAGCGATTTTTTGTGCCCGATGTTTTGTTCTACCGTATTATCCCGATTTTCACCAAACGTATATTATTTGAAAGGTATTTCTTTTTATCCAATTTGCAGATTTACAGATTTTTAAATTTTTTCCTTTATTTTGAGTAAATTGCATTTAAAGTTACTACTAACACATACATAAAATTATACAATGCTCTGTGTGTGTATATTAAAGTTGTTAATGTGTTTATAATAAAAATGAGTTTGTTTTTTATGTTGATTTGTGAATTGGCTATAATTGATTAGCATACATTTATGGTCTTTATTTAATGAAAAAATAAAATTTCCTAGAATTTGCAGGGCTGGAATCGAATTTCGAGGGCTGGAATCTGCTAGTTTATATTAAAAGCAACACAGTAGCAAAACCCTAACTGTTTCAAAAAAGATCATAAGTGCTTTGAAGATTTTTCCCAATTAATTCGTTAATTTCATATATTTTAGAATGAATTTATTTTTTCTTTGTTTTTAAAATGAAATTTAATACACAATTGATTAAATTTGAATATATTTGTTAAATTCAACGAAAAAAACTACTACCAAAAAACTTTCCTTTGTACATTTGGCGATGAAAAGGACACATATGTCCCACTTCATATCGGGCTTCTGTATATAAGGGGATACGTCCGTGTGATGATCAAGTAGGTCCAACAATATCCGAAGAACAATCTTTTAATAATGGTGAAGAAAAGCATATTTTTTGAATTTGGGTACATCCTATTGGCCTCCTATTGGTAAAATTAAATGGTATAATTTAAAAGATACAACCCAGTTGGAGAATGTGTTATGCAATGATTTCATCAGCATAGGTAAAACTTTGCATTACGTGTAATGTTCGTCTGAAGACTCCTAGCAATAAAATAATTCCACCACCAATAATCAGGTCATCGAAGTCATCTACGAATATTTTGGTGCTATCGATCTTAGTGCTGGAATGCAATCAATAGTTGCTAATACTCGTATGTACTGTATTTCACAACACAATTATAGTAAAATTACAATATTCAAGTGGCAAATATATCAGGTACCAATATAATTTAAACGTTCATGGGATATTAACGAACATAATTGGTTCTGTGGTTCGTCAGTGATGTTGTTACTTACCGACACAAAATCATATATAACTACCTATAATATTAATAGGCTAGGAGATTTCTTGTGGCTGATGTTTTGTTCTACCGTTTTGTCCCGATTTTGACCAAACGTATATTAATTGAAAGGTATTTCTTTTTAGCCGATTTGCAGATTTCCAGATTTTCAAATTTTTTCCTTAATTTGGAGTTGCACATACATAATATTATACAATGCTATGTTTATTAAATTTGTTAACGTGTTTGTATTAAAAATGAGTTTATTTTTTGTGTTTATTTGTGAATTGACTATAACTTATTAGCATACTTTTAGGGTCTTTATTTAATGAAAAATAAAGTTTCCTAGAATTTGCGCAAGGTGAGTCAGAAAGTGATTCAGAGTTAATCGGTTTATGAAAAGGTTGGTCAATTACGAGTACAAATTCACCACACCCCGGCTAATAGGTGGTGCATGCAAGAGAAATTAAAATCATTTTACTAATAGTCACAAATGGAATTTAGTTTCTTCTACGTAAGTTATGTGAGATTAGGATTTTTTTATTTTTGTTAAATTTTAGTTAGAATATTTACAGAAAAAATGTTGAGCTTCATTAAGTTTTGTTGCTTTTATAAAAGTACTGTCATGACATACTGCTGTGACATTTGACTTGCAATTGTATCTACAACGTTTTTCTTTTTGTCGCTTCACTTAATCGAGTCCACCGACTCAACCAGCAAACCAAACATTGAGTCAACGTTATTTAACACTCTGTTACCTCGATAATATTTGCATCCATTTGTATATAACTACATACAAAGATTACTATGCATGGCTTAATGTGTGTTGAAAAGAATGTAAATGCACATGGAAACGGAAGTACCAGGAGGTGTTAAAAAAATCAATAGTCAGAATAGACAATGTTCAGTATGGTGATTTTTCTCTCGTTTTCGCCATCGTTTGACTACTGAATGATTACTAAACGAATGTTCTGAATGGATAAAGGATAAAACATGTTTATTTAAAATTTCCGGCAGACAACTTTTTTGTCACTTACCATTTCGTATTTAAAAGATATTTTTTAAATTTCAATAAACATGTACATTAAGGGATATAACTTGTTCGAACTTTTACATGAAAACTCCTATGGAATAATATTGTAGTGTTAAGAAATGTCATAAAAATTAAATAAATCGTAAGTATTTCAAGTATTTAAAACAATTCGTTCATTAAACTTAGAGTTTATTTCTTTCATTCATTGTTATTAAGCACGCTACCCAAAATTTTGTATATGTTTACTATTCATATTTGTCTATTAGACTGTAAATTAAATTAAGCTTTATTTCCATTTAATCAATTTAAATGGGTTAATTTTTTATATTCGTGTATGTATACCTTTGAAGTAATTGAAACCGGAAGAAGATCGAGGAACCATTCACAAGATATATAATCACATCAATTTCGGCTGCACCGAATCTTTGATACCCTCCACCTGCGTCTTAAACTCAATATTACAACAACTTTAAATTCGAACATCAATTAAATTTAGTTTTTTAATTGTTTTACTTTTTGGACAGTTTCTATTATAACTTCTTGTTATAAAAACCACGACTCCTGGCTAAAAATTTCCAGATATTGATACCAAAAGCAAATTTTAAAATATTCAAAATATAATACATATGTTAATTTAATGATACATTTAATACAAAATACAAAAACAATAAAAATAGGTAAGAAATTTAGGTCGCTCTACACAGACAAAAACATACGCGATAAACACAATTTGTTTGTTTTATTAAAGCTTATATTTTATAAATAGATTCCAATTAAAAATAAATCATGTGGGATGAGGACTGGGAAAGTCGTTTTTTCTTTTGTTAAAATGTGCAGAATGAAGCGGAGTGCTTGATGTGTAACCAAGTATTAAAAATAGTATTATTTGATTTAATAAATTTCAAACTTATGGATAAACATGATTGAATTTTCGCTACATTTTGTTTTTAATTTTCAAAATGTAAGACTTAAAATTTTGAAGCAAAAAAAATATATTTAAAATTTTCCCATTTTCATCGTGGACCCAACGATTTTCCCTTTTAACATTAACATTCACACAAAACCTACACAAAAAAATTAAATATCGGCATTGTGTTACGTCCATGGATTTCGATCAGTGTAATACAAATAACACATGATCATAAACACTAACACTAACTCATTTCTCTAGATGGTCAGCACTGATATAGAGTCGATTTAGTATAATTGATAGTTACATATATAAAAGTAGTTAAATAAAGGGTCCGCCAAATAACTTTTTTTTTTTTTTGAAAATGCTATAAAAAAAAAAAAAAAAACTACTGAATATTATCTCAAATTTCTTTTTTTATTTGAAAGTACAATCCTTCCGGTTAATAATGGAAAATAATTTCAATCAAATGGCTGCCTCGGCTGGCCATGCAGTAGCCTACACGATCGGTCCAATTTTTAAGCACATTATCGATTGTGTGCAGCTGTATTTCACCAATGGCTTCACGAATATTGTCGTTTAAAACGTCAATTGTCTCTCGCTTGTTGGCGTAACACTTATCTTTGAGGGCACCCCAAAATAATAGTCCAACGGTGTCAAATCGCAGCTCCGAGGTGGCCAAACGACATCAGCTCTGCAGCTGATAATGCGATCTTCAAAAACAGGGCGCAAAACATCGAGTGTCGCTTCGGCTGTGTGGCACGTAGCGCCGTCCTGTTGAAACCAAATGTTGCCAATATCCTCCTCTTCAATTTTTCTGAACAAAAATTCGTTCAACATGGCCCGATAACGATCGCCATTGACTGTAACGGCCACTCCTTGCTCATTTTGGAAGAAAAATGGCCCAATTATGCCTCTGGACCAAAATCCGCACCAAACAGTGACTCGTTTTGGGTGTATCGGCTTTTCAATGTATGCGTGCGGGTTTTCTGTGCCCCAAATGCGACAATTTTGATTGTTTACATAACCGCCAATATCAAACTGAGCTTCATCTGATGATTTTTTTTTGGCAAAATCGGCATCTTCTGTAAGTCGATCGCAGGCCCACTTAGCGAAGCGAAAACGCATTGGATGGTCAGTTGGCTTCAACTCCTGAACCAATAGGACTTTGTATGGCGTCATGCCAAGGTCTTTATGCAAAATTCGTCTCAATGATGCCTCCGAAATGTTCAATTCTTGAGAACGACGGTGAATTTATGTTGATGGCGCTTCACGCACACTTTCTGCCACAGCAGCAATATTCTCGGGTGTACGCACTGTTTTTGGCTTTTCACGCTTTGGTTTATCGATGAGGATGCCAGTTTCTTTCACTTTTTTCACAAGATAATCCGTAATCCAAAATCCGTACGCAATTTTCGCACACATTCTGCAACATTAGCATGATTTTCAAAGTAATGTCGCAATATTTCCCAGCGTTGTTCAAGCGTATACACAACCATATTCGTTCAGCGGAAGGATAAAACTAATTATCTGTCAAATCAGACATGAGCTAAGTGTTACCATTCACGAAATAAGCACTAGTTGAAAAAAAAAACGTTAGATGGCGGACCCTTTACATTGTAATATATAATTGATAGTTACATACATCAACACAAACTTATTAAATATTTTTTGTCAAACATTTTCTTCGTAACATGCTAAGATGAATATATATTTTAAATTCTTTTTTGAAGTCAGCTATTTTATAAAAAAAAATTTATTTGCAACAGAAATAACATGAGAGTGCATGAAAATAGTGTTGCCAATTTGAAAACGCAAAATAAGTATAAACTTTTTCAAATTTTAATGTTTAATTTTTAATTTTATTTTATAACTAGCTGTTTTTACCCGGTCTTGCCCGGGATAAAAAGGCATCTGACTTGAAAAATGGTTCACTATGCTTACCAGACGCTGAGTACTTAGTCCCCAATGAACAAATTCCCAAATAAAATGAACTTTCTCCCCAAAAATTTGTATGGGCAATAATTGCGATATTTTAGCTGAGCTGTGTTCCGCGACCGCGTCGGGTCCGCGCGCCGCTTCCGCGCATTTGGCAGCCAAACCTATGCTGCCGCGCAGTTGTTGCCACTTATTTTAATTGTCAAAATATATTTTTCAGATCATACCGATATTCTAGCTAAAGGTGCTATTACACGATGTGTTTTTTACATATGTACTGTTAAATTTTCCCACAACAAAAGTTGTACACATCGTGTGGTACATATGAAGCATTGTTTATGTACAAAACATGAGGAAAGTCACATGTACATTTTTCATTTGGGACAACTTCTATTTTGGCATGACAAACATATGAAAATACAACACTGCTTGTGGCGAAAGAAAAACAGAGTAAGTTATAAAGATTAATTTTGAAAGAAAAATAAATTGCTTAATATTAATTAACAATAAAAAAATATAGAACTTTTTTTAACAATAAATTTTTGTAAATTCACAAATTAAATCAGCTGTTGTTTACATTTAGAGGTTATATCATACGAAAATACTTATGGTGTTGGTCTTCATATTAACTTCGACAAAACTAAGGTTCTACGTAACAATACGGTTACAATAAGGTTCTCCAAGTTCAGAGTCAACAACATAGAGCTCGAGGATGTACAATCGTTTTGCTACTTAGGAAGTATTATATCCACTACAGGGGGCTCACGTGATGATATTGCATATTGCATACGAAAGGCAAAACAGTCATTTGGTGCATTACAAAGAGTATGGAAGTCACCACAAATACACACAAAAACTAAGCTCCGCCTTTTCTCCTCAAATGTTCGCTCTACCCTGTTATATGGATGTGAGTCCTGGAACTCTACTGCAACTGACATTCAATCCCTGCAAGTCGCTGCTTGCGAAAAATATGGCGAATATTCTGGCCGAACGTAGTTTCCAACCGAGATCTCTGGCAAAGAACAGCAGAAACACCAATTCTCATGGAAATTACAAAGAGTAAATGGAGCTGGATTGGCCATATTTTGAGAAGACCCCATGATAATATATCAAAGATTGTAATTGACTGGAATTCTCAAGGCAGTAGAAGAAGAGGTAGACCCGCTAACACCTGGAGAAGGCAACTAGAATCCGAAATTAACGAAACAGGAAAAACTTGGTCTGAGATAAGACTAATGGTGTAGGACAGATCCCGATGGAAGAACTTCGTTACAGCCCTTTGTTCCAACTTGGAATTATAGGTCATGATCGTAATAATAAGAATATAAAAACATCATATTTTTATGACTTCCTAAGCACTACTTAAAATGTAATTCTTACGATCTTGAGAATACAAATTCCATCATATTGCAAGCCCATGTTAAATTCAAAAAATTCAATAAATCCAAATTTTCGCAACATTCGACTAACATCTATTTAACATCTTTGGTTGCTCTCTGTTTGCTGCGAGTCTATTGGAATAATATATCAAAATATATAGAGGAATAGAGATGCTTCAATATCCACCCTATCTTATATAGTGACTGTATATATACGTATGTATATGTTTATACACATCCGTAGATAAATGTAATGTATAATGAACAATTGTATACCCGTTTAGTCATTTGTTAAAACACATACATACATATGTATGTTGGTATACATGCTTGTATTCCTATATAGGATTCTCTCTATTTTTGTTGCTGTAGTTGTCGTTTAATTAAGAATTACATCAAATGCAGTTATTTTAAAAAATGCTTCTTTTCCTTGAATTTCATTTGAATGGTTTAAATGTTTTCTCTTTTATTTTTATACCCTATACCACTTTGTTGTCAGGGTATAATGTTTTAAACTACCAAAAATACCAAACCCACCTTGTATTATACCGATTGACTCAGAATAATTTTCTGAGTCGATTTATCAATGCCCGTCGCAATGCCCGTCTGTGTTTCCATATCAAGAACGGCTTTGAAATTTGTGAAGATAAGTGCATGTTTCGCCATAAAAATCATCGATCCCATACAAACTTCCCAAATCTCGGCCAAATTGTGTTCATATATGTCTATTGCATCCATTAATTAGTGCTCTAAAAACATTTTATCTCATAGTCCCAATTCTGATCGATTCATTTTTGACCTAGTCAGTAAATGATAGTAGCAAAAAAGTTATAACAATGCCAAACAAATTTAATTAAACTTAAGACACCCTCTCTAAACACATGGTATAAGGTATCGTACAGTCGGTCTATACCAACTATAATTTTCTTAAATTTCTATATTAGCTTTGAGGTTTCGAACTAAATACATTTTGGTTCCAGAGACGGAAATCATTGACAAATTGTACTATTGAGGGAAAATAAAGTTCTAAATATGTCAAGAAAAAATCTACAAAAATGCTATTCGATGCGGTAGCCAAGTATTAAAGTAAACGTGAGGTATATTCTCCTTATGTACCCTTTATACGAAACTAAATATATTTGAATGCCGCCACTGATATTTTGAAGATAGTTGTATATAAATAGTAACAAGAACTTGTTTACATATAAATGTTTTTAATGCCAACAGTCATTTTATTAATTATTTTATTCATTTAACCCAGCAAAAAAAGTATTGGATGGCTCGATTCAGTTGCTAGAAACTATATCAATTGCTTCAAAAATATTTTTTCTATACATATATGAGATCGTTTCACCACTATTTGGGAGTAACTTTAAATGCGCTAGATAGGTCTTCAAAATACCTTTGAAAGATTTTTGATTTTAGAAAAATTATCCTTATTGAATCTTGACTTTCTTCAACAAATTTGAGAGAAATGCATTATTTTTAACACTATCAGACTGCAACAAAATCAGTTATACGGTATATGATATTGATGGATGCTAAATATAATGAACAATCTCGAAAATCAATAAATAGTATGAATTCAAAGTGAAATACTTGAAGTAAAAATAAAAATTCAGTATTTTAAATTGGAAACCGAACTTGAAATTTTTATTGTTTATAGCTGAACTATTGACAAAAACTATTGGCAAATTGCTAGAAATGTTTTAAAGTAAATAAAAATGGGGTTTTGATCAGATATTGTCCTATAAAGGAGACATTTAAAATTTGATTATCGTTTTTGGTACAAACGTACTTTTTGCATATGCATTTGGCAGTAGATTATATAAGCATTATATAGTACTTCCTTATTTCTACAATAGAATATGACATTAAAAATATATAATCATTATCATTTCTAACAAATTTATTGATAAAAGTCAACTTTGAACAGCAATAAAACAGGAAAAAAATTACATTTAATTAAACATAAAAAATGCTATGTATATATCATAAGTGTACGCGAATTCACACACAAAGTGTTGCTGAAATCTATTTATTCTCTGCTGACGAGCGTATCGATTCGCCCGGTAGAGACATAAAATGAAATATTTAGTTAATTGAGCCTTGACTATATTGAAAATATCTTAAATATATTTACGCTGATCCCTGACTCACTGACTGACTGACTGAGAGACTGACTGATTTTGTAACACTGAAATAATACACACACATAGCACTCCCTACAAAGCTATGTGAAATACACAAACAAAATTTAATTTTTCTCATTTTATACAAACCCACACAAAATTTTCTCTCTTCTTTGTTACCGACCAGTGCTGTCAATAAAAGCTTCTGAAAATCGACAATTTTGGAAACTGAATCGCCAAAATCGTCATTTTTAAAATAAGAAATTGTCAAGAAAATTTTACCGCTTATAAAATTCGAAAAAATATTACAAAAGGAAACAATAAAATTTATTTATATAAAACATATTGCGAATATATTATTTATTTCTATATATAAAAATGTATTAGTGATGAAATTTCAACGAAAAAAATTTAAGACAGCAATCAACTAAATAATTTTATTGATATGTATCTATATCTGAAACATATAATATAGGTTTAAAGTATCGCCGTAATTAAAACTTAAATATTAAATGGAGATGCTTTTCAAGGTATTTCCGTTTTGTAACGACTTAACCCAGAATTAAATCTATAAATATTTTGTAATTTTCATTTACACTGAACAAAAACTATCAATTTTCGATAAACAACCCATTAATTGTTAACCCTTGAAATCGTAATTTTTATACTACTGAAAATTTAAAATCTTCAATCATCATTTTAACAAATTGAAAAATCGTCGAAATTACAATAAGTTGCCAAAATTGGCAGCACTGCTAACGACAATAGCACTACATATGCAGATTTCGTGTTACATATGGAATAAGTTGAACGCAAAAATGCATCAAAAAAACTAATATCTATTCAAATTCTTCTTTAAATTCCCTTTTAGTAATAAATGAAATTTTAAACATTTTTATTTTTCTCATCTAACGTCGTCCGATATGCATGCATACTTCTTTTATCAAACTAAACTTTTCCGTTTGCCTGTTTTGTTTTTCATCGCAAAAATGTTTTATATTGTTAGGAGTTCTTTCGCTCAGGTTCTCTGATGGCCAGCACTTACCAAAGAGTATGCTTTTTTGATATATATTTGAGAAAAAAGAGATCTTCAATGTGGATTTTGTTGTTGTCCAACGTATGAGATCGTTTATAGCTCTGTATTGAAAAGCCATTGAAAAAATAGTGCAAAAAATAGTTTAAAATTTAAATGATTGTAACTTTGCATAATTAAATTACATTGTAGTTTCAGAAGAGAGGAGGGAAAATATATTTTTTTCATTCATAATATTAATTTTTGCATAATTTGCTTTCAAAAATTTTGACAAACATAAATTTCGTAAATAGGTATATTTAAGATTTTAATCTGAATAATTTATTGAAATTATCATGGAAGAATTAAAGGCGATTTGGAATAATAAGTTTTTTTTTGAAGTAAAACTAATACGCCCTTATTTTTTTTTTTTTTTTTTTTTTGGATTTATAGATAACTTTGCAAAAAATGTAGTTCTCTTTTTTCAGTTTACATGTATGATGAAATATGAAATATTTATTTCTCTTTTGTGTAGGTGGATTGGTGTTTGCACTTCCTTAAGTGGTGGTAGGGTTTAACACCTTTTTTTGCATTTCTCTTTCTGAATGCACAACATGTCAAGCGTGTTGTGTCAAAATTTTAAGTAAATCAGAGCAAAACTGAAGAAGATACAGCATTTCCAGCGAACGGCCTCATACGGTATATAGTATATATATATGTAAATCAGTTTTTAAAAAACTTTAGACCGATTTTCTCGCAAATAAATGTTCGGAGCCCGTGAACATCATAACTCAAAATCTACTTGACTGATTCTTTTGAAATTTTAGACACTATATCTGCACATAAATCGTCAGGTAACCACGAAGGTTTTTTTTAATTCCATTTTCTTCCCCATGTTTTAACAACAAATTCCCGAAATTGTATAGCAACAATTGTTTTTCACTTCAAAACGGTGCAAAAAAAAAAAAAATAATAAAAAAATTTAAAAAAACTCTTCGTCACTACCTCAGGAGACATATCACCTTTTAAACGCATTTCGATTTTTTTATTTCACATGATCCTGTAACGAGTTATGACGTTCACCGCAAAACAACAACGCCTCCGAAGATTCGCTGTCACGGGCTTATTTATTAAAATTTTCAATTGAAAATTTTTTCAAAGATTCTTCAAATGTTTTGCTATAAAAAAAATATAAAAAAATATTAAATATTTTTTTAAAATAATATAATATTAAAAACTCCTTATGTATACAAACAGAAAGTATAAAGCAAAGGATGGCTACTGGCAAACTTTTGCGAAAATATACATAAAAGTACCTTTTACAAAACTTCATTTGGAAATCGAAGTTTTTGTTTTGTATTTTTAACAACTGTTTTTCGAGTTTTTTTGTTAGAAATTTTATAAACATTAAAATTAATTTTTTTAAATATATAAAATATAAGACTATGGGCCAAGTTTCAGATTGATTGGATAAGGGGGAATGGGGTTGACCCACGATACACAGACAGACAGAGAGTATGAGTTACAAGAAAGAGTTTAAAAAGAAAAACATATAAGCAAATATATTCAAAATTATCTCCAAATTGGAATGTTTTAATGTAGTTCTATTACCTGTCCGCTCACAAAAATTAAAATAAACAATTTTGCGATGTGTTCAAATATCCAACTTTAATTAACTTCATCTTAAGCCAAATCATATTGTAGTAAACAAAATTATTTTATTTATAAATGCAAAACAAAAGCTTAATTGTTACGGACGAAAAAAGAAAGACTTGCTACACTTTTTATTTTAGAACTAGATGTAACCCGGTGTGCTTCGCTACACCCTCCCCCTCCCCCCTCCCTTCCGAATCGTTATGAAAGGGCTCACGCAAAGTCCCAAGGCTCTCATTAATACAGTAATTCAGATATATCACATTTCATATTAAGTTTGTGTGGGGGTACCACGCGCATTTGTCTAATCCCGCCCATGAGACGAATTTGCAAAGCTTTCTCTATCGTATTAATATATAGATATTAAAAATTTACTTTGTATGGGAGGTGCGACGCCCACTAAAAATATTAAAAAAAATTAAAGCCTGTAGCACTCCCATATCACCAGTAAGACTATGTGAAAATTTCAGGAAGATCAGATGAGTAGTTACGGAGATTACCTCCTACAAACAAACAAACAAATATTACCTCTTTATTATGTTAGTATAGATTATTAGTATAGATTTTTTTATTTAAATGCTTGCTGATGCTGATATACAATGTTTTTTGTTTTTTCATTCGGTACAACAATTATCAGATTTTTCGGCGTTCCTACCCTGGGGCAAGGTACATGTAGCTGCCCATGAGAAGAAGATGGATTATCCATATTAGATCTGGCAACACTTAACTATTGGCCTTGAACTTAGAATATCATTGGCAATTTTTCTTTTTAGCGATTTTTGATTTTGCCCATTTTTGATTTTGAAGATTTTTGTTTTTTGGGCGATTTTAATTTTTCGCGATTTTTGGGTTTGGCGATTTTTAATTTTGGTGATATATTTTCCACGAAAAATCACATTGATAACTAATGAACTTGTCAAAAGACTGTCGCTTTCGTAGTGCTTCATATTTTTTACATAGGAGGTGCCACGTCCACTAATCCCATCCCGCCCAATTTTTATTGGACTACTCACATTAATATCTGATGGACTCATGCAAAATGTCGAGTCCTTCCCTTTTTTAGTACTCCAGTTATATGAGATTAGATATCTACTTTGCATGGGCGGTGCTACTTCCACTGCTCCGATCACGCCCATTTTTTTGTTCGACTAATCACACAAAGAACCTATGGGCTCACGCAAAGCCACAAAGCTCTCTCTTTTACAGTACTCCAGATATATGACATTAAATAGTTACTTTGCGTGGTGAGTGCCACACCCAATGGTGTGAACCCGCCAATTTTTTGTTCGACTACTCATACCAAGATCTGATAGGATCGTGCAAATGGCAAAGCTTCCTTTTTTAGCACACCAGTTATATGATATCATATATTTACTTTGTATGGGCGGTGCCACGCCCACTTCTCACATCACGCCCATTTTTGGTATAACTAATATAGCACTTCCCATATCCGCAGTAAGACTCTGTGAAAATTTCAGGAAGGTCAGATGAGTAGTTACGGAGATTACCTCCTACAAACAAACAAACAAACAAACACACATTACCTCTTTATTATATTAGTATAGATAGGAAAATTCTGAAATGGAAAAAAAAAATTCTTTGTTAAAGTCAAAATGAACGGGCACCACACAATCAACTAGTAATAAAAGAAAAAACAAAAAGTGGTCGTTGTTGTTTTGGCTGACTTTTTTGCTGGGTAATGTTTGCTGTTCTCCTTTGCTTAGTTTTCTACTTAAAAGGATTTAAAAAATTTAAAGTGCACTTCCTTCTCTTAAAACAAATATGTATTTTTTGGAAATTTAAAATATCAACATATATATTAAATTCGCTAGCTCAAATTCCGACTTTAAGCCGTAAACACAAATTAAAAAAATCTAAATTTAAAATTATATTAAATCTATTATTTCTTAATATTTATAATAATTCAAAATTTTATCAAAGAAATTAGCAATATATCAAAATTAGTTTTCCTTTAACGACTATACGATGCCCTATACCTAGATTTTTTTAAGAAAAAGCACCAGAAACTGATTCTGAGTCGATCGGTATTGGTCCCATACATGGTAAATACATATTATCTTATATCTAGAGTACCATGATGGCCAGAAACTTTCTGCACGTCAATTAATATCAGTAGTAGTACCAAAAATGGGCGGGATCAAACCAGTGGGCAATGCACCTCCCGAACAAAAAAATTATCTGTAGCACTATCAACCCGACGAATGATGAGTGTGAGAAGTTGTGTGAAAAATGGGCGGGATCAAACCAGTCGCCGGGGCACCTCCCATACATGGTAAATACATATTATCATATATCTACTGTACTATGATGGCCAGAGTCTTGAAACTTCCTGGACGTCACTTGTTTGTAATAAAAGTAGTCGTACCAAAAATGGGAGTTGGGTTAGTGGGCGTGGTACCTCCCAAATATCAATTTTTTTCTAATAAGTGTTTTCTATGTTCATTCCTCGAAGTAAGTATAATACCAATCGAAAATTAAACTTATTTTAAAATGTTTTCTTTTAATTTTTTATTTCAATGTTCTTTACGTTAAAGAAATATATTGTATTGAGAAAATAAATGGTTGATATTTTTTTGTTTTCATCGGCGCACAGTGGACCATATTTTGAGAAGGCAGCCAAAAATCAATTTTTTTTTTGTTACCGATTTTAAAGTTATGTTATTCATTTGAAAGTAAATACTAGTAAACCTCGGGAGCCAAAAAATTGCGACTCTATCTCAACTATATCACAGCGAATAGGGTCTTCGAAAATGGGCTTTCTCAGTATTTTACTAAAATTAAAAATTTCTTTGTAAATTTTTATTTTTGAATGACTGTAACTTTTTTGATTTAAAAGATTTTGAAGTGAAATAAATTTTGTATAACTTTGTGGCATAACTCCTGCCAGTCAAAAGCAGTCAGAAAAGGTCTTGCACTCATCTATAGTCCGAACCCTCCCCTCTACTCCTGTACCCCATTATATACCAGCCAGTTTCCGCCCGTGTTCCCGTTAGATATTTTCTGCAAAATTTATGAATACAAAAGTTGTCCACTATGTGGTTAGGATATATTAAGTTTGAGGTGATGTTTGTAACTGCCAAAAATATTGGACCTTTATCCATCATTTATTATACGGATCGACTCAAAAACACTTTCTAAGGCGATTAAACGATGTCCGTCCGTCCGTCTGAGTGTTATGAATACAAAAGTTGTTCGTACCGGTGCACCGCGGTGTATTTTTTTGCGTGTCGGTAGAGTTGTCAGGAGTTGTTATATACTTATAAAAAAGGTTGAGATATAGTGCGCTTAATTGTTACAGGTACATTTACATAGGTATCTTTCAAAAACATTAATAGTCTGAATTAGAGTTATATAGTTTAAATACCTGACAAAATGGGAAACAATTTAAATAACAGGTAAATGGTAAAAAAAAACTATTGCGACATAGCCCTTTAAGATATGAGCAGGTATGTTTCACCTTTTAAAAGAGGTTAGGGTGTGGGTTTTTTATGCTTCTAAAAGTGGCGATAAAAGATAAAAAATTTTATTTTACATAATTGCAAGAAAGAGTATTTATAATAATGTTTCCACAATTATTATTCATTACAATTTGTGCAATGGCTAAGTACTGTTACAGAGATCTGCCAGATATTTATTTTCAGCGAAATGATGTAGACGATGTAATGTTGCACATAGTGAGCAACGACTTCTTTAAGGATTGTAACCTAGAAGACATTGAAATGCACAAAGGAAAAATTACTAATTTTGCATCGAATTTGAAAAAACGGTACATTGAATGCTCTCATAGCAAGGCAAAGATGCACAAACGTTACAAAGACTGGTTAGTAAAGGTACTTATTTTTGAGAGTGCATCTACAACTGCCAACGAAAGTGGAAAAAAGGGTCGACCAGCAAAACCAATTGACGAATGTAGTGAAAGATCTCGAAGGCGCAAGCTGGAGAATATCAATGAAGAAATTTCTCAAAGAATTATTAAGGATTCATTTTTGCACCAAATTCAACCAACCCAAAATAAAAAAAATAAAATTGAAATAATTGAAAAAATAGTAGAAGCGAGCCCAATACGCACAAAGAGGATTTTGAAAAGCATTCCTACACCAATTGAAGATAAGAAATTTACGTCGGAGGAAGCGTTCGCCCTATTTTGCGATTTGAATTGACTAAAAATCAATATAAGGAATTGCGGAAGCGAACCAATGAAAAGAATTGTGGGATTTTTCCAGAGTATCGAGATTTAGTTTCTGCCAAAAATAATGCTTACCTTCACAATCTGCTATTAGTGTCACTTCAACATCAGCAGAAATAAAATTGCAAGATCTCCTTGAACATACTGCAGAACGATTGCTAAATACGCTTGATACTGATCATTTAAAAAAAATTGGTAATGGCGGCATTACTTTAATTTCTAAATGGGGATGTGATCGATCCTCTGGTCAGAAACAATACAAGCAATTTAATGCCGAAAATTCATCAGATGCTAATTTATTTATGGTATCTTTCGTTCCATTGCGCTTAACAAAAATGTATAGCGTCTTAGTAGAGCAGCAGAAATTGATACATGGAAAAATGAAATTCCTTCTTCAACAAAGTATTGCAGACCAATCAAATTTGCATTCAAAAAGGAAACCAAAGATGTCATAACTGAAGAAGTTCAATAAATAAAAGATCAAATTTAGGAACTTCACCCAGTAATATTTAAATTTGATGACCAAGACATTGAAGTACATTTTAAAATGTGTCTCACAATGATTGATGGAAAAGTTGCACAAGCTTTAACTGGAACAAAGTCAACGTCAAGCTGCATTATATGCCAAAAGACATCAAGTCAATTAAGCCAACCCCCACCAGAAGACGATAGCTTTAAGGAAGCCTACGAATTTGAAATGTCCCCTTTTCATGCTAGAATACGTTTCATGGAGCATATTCTTAAATTGGGTTATGATTTGGAATTTGGTCCGTTAGGCGAAACAGTGAGAAAAAACAAAGAAAAAGAAGAAAAAAGAAAGCAAAAAAAATAAATTCAACAAAAATATCTACAGCTAGGCCTCGTAATCGACCAACCAAAACAAGGGGAAGGAAACACAAATGATGGAAATACTGCAAGGAGATTTTTTTTCCGATCCGGAAACTGCAGCATCTATCACAGGTGTAGTTCTAGCATGCAGCAGAAAGATAAATGCAAAAAAATTTGGAGAGTACGCCAATAAAACAGCTATACTTTCCATCCACAGTTCATAAAATTTTGTACCATGGGGAACAAATAATTCAAAACAATATGCTACCAATAGGAGATCCATCTGAAGAAGCGCAAGAAAAAGGGAACAAGGACTACAGATTCCTTCGCGAGCACAACACAAGGAAAATGTCCAGATGTTGTACTAATGAAGACCTTATCACTATTTTGTTGTGCACTTCAGATCGATATATGTCCAACATTCGTCAAAAATGGAAAACTACCTCTATGGAATTAGACGAAGAAGCTAAACAAATTCTAGAAGATGAAAATTAAGGCTGTTTAGAAGAAATTTTTACTAAAATTGGTTGATTTAAAGTACTTTTTCATTACACTAACAATAAGTTGCACTTTTTTTTATATAGTTAAAAAATTTTCTTGATTTAAAAATTTATATATTTTGTAAATTTACAATAAAAATTGTTATATTTCATAAATTTACCATAAAAATTGATATAGAAATATTAAGAAAACAATAAAAAAATATTTAACTAAAGCAAAAACATACGAGTTTTTCATTGAAACTTCTCTATCTTGAACCAATATAAGGTAACTTTTACGTTCGCTGCTTAATAAATTATGTTTCAACTCGGGATCTTTAAAAAAAAACAACCTTTGATCCTTGTGCACATTAGGACTAAAAAGTTTACGGGGGCCAAAGTTTGGCATTTTCTAAAAAAATTAAGTTAAAAAATTATTAAAAAGTATTAGTTGTAAAATTAACTGAAAAAATAAGACATTATATTAAAAAAAACCTTTTTTACCTTTTAACACTTCACTTTTATACTAAAATTCAACTACAAATGAAAATGTTTGTTAGATTTATAGTCATTTTTCAGACATATTGCAATTACTACTGTAATTAATATGCAATTTTTAATTTTGTTTAAATGGTGCGTGGTAAAGAAGAAGAAAGCATACATTTCAAAAATTCATAACTGCACTGTATTCTTAATCGGACCGGTTTCTGGCATTTCAGCCTTCATCAGCGATTTATTGAACATTGTGATAATTGTTATGTTTTTAATTGAATAGGTTGTTTCTATATGAAAATTTTTTCTACTTAGGGCGGCCGTGAGGTTTTGAACCGTGAACCTTCACATACACTCGTACTTGCACTTTTTGGTCAGCGCTTTAACACACTCACCTAAAGTCAGGCCTACGAGCAGTGTGGTTAGTTTTCAGTTTTCGTACCATACAGCTTTACTTTGTATTAATTTCAGAAGATACAACTCTGTCCAAACAAACAATCGTTATTTTTTTTTGAATTTTTGAATATTTTTTGCATTTTTACTTCTAATTTCCACTATTCTCAGTTTTCGTAAGAGTTGTCATATGTGATGAAAATGTATTTTAAACACTCCGTAACTTTTTTTATTTTCAGTCGAGAATTACGTTTTATAGCAAAACTTAAAGGCTAAAGTCTCACCTACCAAACAAAAAACCCGCTTATCAAAATTCCAATCCAATCAAAAGTTATAGATTTTTGACCGCTTTCTCGTCAAATGGTCCACAGTGCGGCGATCATGACCGCATCCCCATACACTCACAATACATTAGTTATTTTTTAATTAACAACAAAATTATCCACTAGAAATAAGTTATATTGCAAAATAACGTTTGCCAGGTCAGCTAGTAATTTTATAAACGTCGTTTTCTGTGCTATAAGTAACTGAAACAAATATGATCTTTAATATAAAAATCGGTTGGTATGTCAGCTTAACCTATTTTTTACCAGACTACATAAATGTTATAATATCTTAATGAAATTTTCATGGCTAGCTAGGTAGAAATAGGCCAAAAATAATTTTAGAATCTTATTATTTTTTTACCCGTAATTAACTATGAAAACTGATGGTCGAGATTTCGACCTCTGGGATAATTGGAGCAACTAATTTTCTGTGATATTTTATGATATGAAATATAAGCTAAGTAAATATGACACCTAACGCTTCAGACAAATAAAAAGATCGAGGAGTTTAGTTTATTTTTATTTATGTGCATTGAGTATTGAATATTAAAAACGGTAGAGGAAAAAATTTGTTTTAAATTCTTGTGGTGTGCTTTGGAGAAATTTCTCATATGTAAATTTACATTATACTTAGAACAAGTATAGGCAGTATGTTTCTTGCATCAGAAGAAGTTAACTCGGCGTTCGTTAGCGGTTCGACGAATAACAACAGAGTTTTTGTTATGGAGTTTTTTAAATCAATTTAACTCATGGTCTGTTTGTTTTTTCAGTAATCGTGCATTGCGATTTCCATGCATTGGCACTAACGCTGTCCAAGCAGGTAACCCAAAGTGGCCATCCGCCCGATAATTAGTGGCCATCCCCCCGATAATAAGGTTGTCTTGGGATACAGCGATCCTTTTTTTTATTTTATATCTTATTGCACTACATTTCTTACTGGATCCATCTGATCATAGTTCGCAGCCATAATGATCCCTGCGTTATCTCCCCATCGAACCAATGGAATCTTATGTTCTTGGTCGAATGCATAATCAATGTCATGTCGAGATAATTTTGCTTTTAGGGCTGCTCCTGTTTGCATGTCTTGTGCCAGCAAGTAGTATCCGGTGAAAAAATTATCCAACTGAACAGTATGTTGTCTCGGATACTGATAAACCGACATTAGATTCATAACCACGCTTGTACCAGTGCCAAGTGGTTTATCCCTTCAATGAACACAAACACCAATATTTGTATCCGAAGCGATTTGGTTTTCCCCTGATAAACATCGTGCAACTATGACGACCAAAACATGACACCATTTGCTCATCAATCGAAAGAGTTGGTTCAAAAACACCAAACTGCATAAATCGAGTTTTCACAATAGCAAACAATGGTCTTTCCTTCGCGAATTTGTCATTTATTTTATCGATTTCTTCGTTATATTCAGTGTGGAAGTTTGATTCAATTTTTTGCTAGCAATTCACTAGGTCGTTTCATTGTTCCAAAAATTTTGCACTTTAAGAACAGAATAATAACCAGAAAATAGCAGTATCCCAAAGAATCGACGCGTTGTGGCCATTTCGGTCAGTTGTCAAATTGAATGTTATTTCTTCATCATCAAGAGTCTTTTATTCTGAAACTTAGTCAACGTAAGGCGGAGGTAATCACACAACGTTGGTTAAATTATTATTGTATTTCACTAACGTCATCATCTATGCAATTCTCAATTATTTCCAAAAATTCACTAGTACACTTTAACTCGCGATATTTTTTTCGAATAAGAAATAAAAACACACCAGAATAAAAATACAACTATCCAATATGAATCGTGCAACAAGAAGAGAAATGTATTAAACATGTTTTTTGAGAAATATACACATTATTTTTTTTTTCAATTCATAGTCAAAAAATTAAATAAAAAATGATATGTATTAAAAAAATTTTTAGTGCGTTAATTATCCCAGTGGTCGAAATCTCGACCAGCCATATTCAAGGCTGTCTGGCGATCAGCAAGGGTAGCTCTAGTAACTAGTTTTTGTACATTAAAATTTATTTAAACTGTTGGCTATTTAAATCAAATGGCGCTGAGTACTTCGACCCCAATTAACAAATGCCCCAAAAAAAATTAACAAATGCCCTAAAAAAATTTGTATGGGATTGGGGCATTTGTTCCTGATGAGAAAATGCCACAATTTTTATGGTTTTTGGGGCACAAGTTCATTTTTTATTCCAATTTTAAATATTTTGGGGCATTTTTTCATTATTCATTTGTAAGTTTGGAGCCTAAATTAATTTTTCAAGACTGATGAACAAATATACTCCAAAAATAAAATATGAAACCGGTTTATGTTATTGTTTCCTTTGTAGCTTATTTATTTTCGTTAACTGAAAAAATATCGAAAGTCGTTTGTAAATTGAAGTAATCAGTAAATAACATTTATCGTAACTGTGTCCGTGCGCCGCTTCCGCACGGTCTTGGCAGCCAAACCCGCGCCTCTCAGTTGTCGCTAACTTATTTGTAATCACCGCAAAACGTATTTTTTGCAGATCATTCCGATATTTTACATTTTGATGGATAAAAGAAAACGCAAACATTGCAGGATTTGCTATTGTTGCGAGCTAAATCTACGCAATGATGCTGCCGAGAAGAATACAGAATTTATACGCATTTATTGTAGGAGAAATATTGAGAGCAGTATGCAAATTTTCATTTGAATAGATATTTGGCAAAAAAAAACCATTAAATATATATAAGTGCATAATTCTGCGGAATATTTCTTGGGCGTACGTTAATTTTTTAATTTGTTTTTAGAAAACTTGGGGCATTTGTTAAATTTTTGGGGGCTTTTTAAAAGGTTTTGGGGCTTTTGTTCATCGCGAACTTATGCCCCAATTTTTTGGGGCATTTGTTAATTTTTTTTGGACATTAGTTCATTGGGGCCTAAGCACACAGCGCCAAATTAATTGCCCTTTTTTATTTTTAGTTTTTATGGAAGTTGTTACAATTAAAAATAGGCTAGTTTTAGTATTTTTCTTGTGTCCTCCCAAGAATATTGTAGTATATCCTTTCTTTAGGATCTAAGTGAGCCAATTTGGCATTGGCATATCCAACTTTAAAATATCCTCTGTAATTACTTATTTTACACCGCTATTCTTACGGATTCTACACTCAAATAAATCATTTCTACAGGATTAATATAAGCTGTTTGGGATAGTGATTTCAATTGTTTTTAGTATTATAGAGACACCACAGCTTGACACTGTGCGCCGTATGTTTTCGATCATTATCTTGTTGGAACCAAAATCCATTTCCAATGCTCAGTTGTTGTTCGCTTTGTTTAAAATTTTCTTTTAAAATGTTGATCCAATAAATACTAGTTTACACTCCGCGCTGCCTGCCAAGTAACCATAAACCAGCATACCACCTCCACCGTGTTTAACCAAAGATTTTCTTTATATAATGCAGTTCCACTGTTTGCTTTCATCTGAAAATAAAATACGTTCCCAAAATTCTGAAGCCATATGTCACTTAATGTTTATTTATTTATTAATTTACTTATTTATTTATTTATTTATTTAATGATTCCTGCACAACAAGACAAAGTCTTCTACAGTACAGGATTTAAGTAGTGTACAAACATGTTTAGCCAAAATTAAATTGAACAAAATTTTAACTAATATATAAAAGTTAATATAAATTATATTATAACATAAGAATTTATAATTAATAAATAATTTACATTTATAAAATATGACATAGAATATTAAAAAAAAAATAAAAATTTAAATTTATTAAAAATTACACAAAAAAAAAAGAATAATGTGTGTATATATACATATAAATGAAATTTTACCAGGAGTTGAAATAAATAATTCATAAAAAATAATGATATAACTTAAAGTTATTAAAAATTAGGACATAAAAAATTAATAATTATGATATAAAAAACAACTCATTGTGTTGCTGTTTATTTGTTGGTAATGTGGAAGAGCATTCCAAAGACGAGCAGCATTTATGAAGAACTGCCATTCAGAAACGAGACATCGGAATTTGGGAAATATGACATTTTTGCCTCAAAGCGTGTATTTTGAAAAAGGTCCGGCGGTTTTTGAGAGTATATAATTTTTCGAAAAAATATTAAGGTTTTAATCTTTAACAAGTTTTCAAACGAAACTCCGTAGAGAGTCTTTTAATAGGACGATACTTGATCTCGCTTTTTAAGTCCGTAAACATATCGTATGATTGTTATATCGTATGATTGTTATATAAAACTTCAAGTTTTTTCTTAATTATGGAGTTACAATTGGAAAACCATTCACAACCGTAAATAAGACTTGGAATCAAATAAGCTTTCGCGAGTAGCATTCTAACTCTCAACGGCGCACTGTGGTCAATATTTTGAGATAGCGGCCAAAACTCCTTTTGGTTTTTGTTCTCCGATTTTAAAGTTATTAGACTCATATGAAAGTAGACAGTAGTAAACCTCGGGAGCCAAAAAATTAGAACTCTATTTCAACTATTTCACTGAGAACAGGGTGGTCCAAAATGGGCTTTTTCAGAATTTAGTAAATTTATGATATTTTTAGTTAATTTTTAAAGTTTAAATGATCATAACTTTTTTGTTTTTCAAGATTTTTGGACGAAATAAATTTTGTGTTGTAACTCAACTTATTTCCTATTACTGGTAAAAAAATTGAAGCTCTACTGTTTTCAGAACAATTAAAATTTTTTTTTTAAAAAAGGTAAAATTTCTCGGAAATTTCCTACTTCATAGAGCACAACTCCTGTGAGTCAAGCTGAGTCAAAACACAAATTTACTATTTTGTAGTCCTAACTCTCCCCTACATTCCTATATATACATATCCATGCATCGGGACTGCACTTTTTGAGCTACAGCAATTTTTCTGACCCAAGGTAAGATATTCGGTACAAATGCACGTCATATTTTTTGAGAAGTTATTTGTATGTGAAAGTGGCTATTATGCATATATTTTGATGAAATTTTGTACAAGAATTCTTATTGACCCAAAAAATAATTCTGTTGAAATTAGGAGAAGTTGGCCCATATTTGGACCTAGTCCACATAGAAGGGTGTATCAAAATTTTGATAAAAATGACAATAGAACTCTCAAATTATGTGGTATCTGGCAATTCATTTGGAAAAGGTAAAAAAGATTTTATTGCCATCTAATATTACACAACTTAAATACGTGAAAATTGCAAATAAATTTAAAACCAATGGAAATAACTGGTAAAACCAACTACCTGTTATATTATGTTTCAAAGAGGTAAAAAAGATCATGTTGAAACTTCGAGCAATAGTATATTAATCCATGCATTCATTTCTTTTCTTCATTATTGTTTAAACAATGGCTAAATTCAGTTATAGTGTTCTATCTGATATATATTTTGAACGGAAAGATGAAAACGACATTATTTTACATATAATGAATAATCCATTCTTCAAAATATGCGACAAACAAGAAATTAAAATTCATAACTTAAAAATAAAAAACTTTTTAAATACTTTAAGAAAACGGTACAATCAATGTTCCAGAAACAAGAAATTGTTTTACTCACGCAACCAAGAATGGCTAAGAAATAAACTTATTTTTAAAAAGCCATCAGTAACTACCACGGAAACTGGAAAAGGTGGTCGACCAGCAAAGCCAATTGATAATTATAGTGAAAGATCACGAAGACGCAAGCTTAAACATATCAATGAAGAAGTTTCTTGTAGCATCATAAAGGATTCATTTCTGCATCAAATTCAACCATCGAAAGCTAAAAAGGGTAAAATTGCTATCATTGAAAAAATAGTGGAAGCAAGCCCCAGACGCACAAAAAGGATTTTAGAAAGTATGCCGACACCAACTGAAGAAAATAAATTTACTCCAGAAGAAGCATTTGCACTATTTTTGGATTTGAAAATGACTTAAAACCAATATACAGAATTGCGAAAGCGAACCAATGAAAAAAATTGTGGAATTTTTCCATCATATCGAGATATAGTTTCTGCCAAAAAATATTGCTTACCTTCACCAACTGCTATTAGTGTAACTTCAAGTTCAGCAGAAATAAAATTGCAGGATCTTCTTGAACACACTGCAGAACGATTATTAAAGACATTTGATGCTGACTATTTAAAGAAGTTTAAAAATTACAGCATGACTTTAATTTCTAAATGGGGATGTGATAGGTCCTCTGGCCAGAAACAATACAAACAATGTAATGCGGAAAACTCATCAGATGCCAATTTATTCATGATATCTTTCGTTCCGTTACGTTTAACAAAAACTTATATTGGTTCAGAGCCGTCAACTATTAGAGCTGCAGAGATAGATGTATGGAAGAATGAAATTCCCTTGTCAACAAAATTTTGTAGATCAATAAAGTTTGCTTACAAAAAGGAGACTCAAGATGTCATAGATGAAGAAGTTCGAAAAATAAATGATCAAATTAAAGAACTTCAACCAGTAACATTTAAATTTGATGACCAAGACATTGAAGTAAATTTTAAAATGTGTCTCACAATGAAAAGTTGCACAAGCTTTAACCAAAACAAAGTCATCGTCAAGCTGCACCATATGCCAAAAAACATCAAGTCAATTGAGCCAACCACCAACACAAGACGATAGTTTTAATGAAGCATATGAATTTGGTATGTCACCTCTTCATGCTAGAATTCGTTTTTTGGAGCATATTCTTAAATTGGGATACGCTTTGGAATTTGGCCCGTTAGGCGAAACAGTGAGAAACAACAAAGAAAATTTGGAAAAAAAGAAAGCAAAAAAAAAAGATATTCAAGAAAAATACCGTGAGATAGGCCTTATAATTGACCAGCCAAAGCAAGGAGAAGGAAATTCTAATAATGGAAACACAGCAAGGAGATTTTTTTCCGATCCAGAAACTGCAGCTTCTATAACTGGAGTAGATTATGATTTAATACGACGATTCCAAATCATATTACAAGTTATAGCATGTAGCAAAAAGATAGATTCAAAAAAATTTGTTCCATGGGGAACAAATAATTCAGCACAATATGCTTCCAATTGGAGATCTCTCAGAAGAAGCCCAAGAAAAAAGGAACAAAGACTACAGATTCTTTCGCGAGCACAATACAAGAAAAATTTCCAGATATTGTACTAATGAAGATCTTATTAATATTTTGTTGTGCACATCAGACCCATATATGTCCAGTATTCGACAAAAATGGAAATCAACCTCATTAGAGTTAGATGAAGAAGCTAAACAACTACTGCAAAATGAAAATCAAAGCTATTTGGAAGAAATTTTTACTAATATTGTTTAATTAATACTAGTTTAAAGATTATAATTTGTTTCTAATTTTAGTATAAATTTTTATTAATACATTTAAATAAAATATATGTGCACTTTAAATCAATAGTAAAAGTTTACTTAAAATTTTATCGATGTTGTGTTATGTATATAATATATCCAAATGGTATTGATATTGTTGGGAATTTCAGTGTTATTTTTCAGTTTAATCCTCACAAGAATTAGCTTTCTTCCAAAAAAAACCAACCTTTGGCCCCTGTGAATATTGAGACTATATAAATGTCAGGGGCCAAATGTTGGCATTTTCTGACCAAAATTAGTTTAGGAATAATAAATAAGTATTGATTGTAAAATACGATTGAAGAAAATAAGAAATTATAAAAAAAATACCTATTTAAAATGTCAAAATATTCAACTTTTACATGGAAACTCAATAAAAAATTAAAATGCATTTTTAACTCCAAATTACTTACGTTCCTATTAGTCGATTTTTACGCTTGAACACGCAAATTGAAGCTTAAAGTCCCTCCTAGTGAACAAAACAAATTGCGTAAAAAAATACCAATCCGGTCAAAAGTTATAGAGTTTTGACCGCTATCTCGCGAAATTGACCACTGTGCGGCGTAAAGTACTGCACAGACCGCAACGTTCTTAATTTTACATACATTTCAACAACCACAGCATTGATATGATTTGACCAAGTTAAGTTACTGTTAAACACTATTCCCAAATTTTTTGCCGTTCGTACAATATCAATTTTCTCGTTGTTTATAATCATGTCATCTTGAATAAGTGGATATACCGTTTTCTTGTGAATTACGATACATTTAGATTTTCGTAGATTTAGACAGGCCGTTTGCTGATGCCCAACTAAAGGGTCCGCCATCTAACGTTTTTTTCTTAACTAGTGCTTATTTCGTGAATAGTAACACTGAACGAATATGATTGTGTATACGCTTGAACAATGCTGGGAAATATTGCGACATCACTTTGAAAATCATGGTAATGTTGCAGAATGTGTGCGAAAATCGCGTACGGATTTTGGAAGAAGAGAAGCACCGTCAGCTCCGTATGTTCGTTATTTTGTGAAAAAAGTGAAAGAAACTGGCATCCTCATCGATAAACCAAAGCGTGAAAAGCCAAAAACAGTGCGTACACCCGAGAATATTGCTGCTGTGGCAGAAAGTGTGCGTGAAGCGCCATCAACATCAATTCACCGTCGTTCTCAAGAATTGAACATTTCGGAGGCATCATTGAGACGAATTTTGCGTAAAGACCTTGGTATGACGCCATACAAAGTCCAATTGGTTCAGGAGTTGAAGCCAACTGACCATCCAATGCGTTTTCGCTTCGCTAAGTGGGCCTGCGATCGACTTACAGAAGATGCCGATTTTGCCAAAAAAATCATCTTTTCAGATGAAGCTCATTTTGATCTTGGCGGGTATGTAAACAAGCAAAATTGTCGCATTTGGGGCACAGAAAACCCGCACGCATACATTGAAAAGCCGACACACCCACTATTGGGTGCGGATTTTGGTCCAGAGGCATAATTGGGCCATTTTTCTTCGAAAATGAGCAAGGAGTGGCCGTTACAGTCAATGGCGATCGTTATCGGGCCATGTTGAACGAATTTTTGTTCACAAAAATTGAAGAGGAGGATATTGGCAACATTTGGTTTCAACAGGACGGCGCTACGTGCCACACAGCCGAAGCTACACTCGATGTTTTACGCCCTGTTTTTGAAGATCGCATTATCAGCCGCAGAGCTGATGTCGTTTGGCCACCTCGGAGCTGCGATTTGACACCGTTGGACTATTATTTGTGGGGTGCCCTCAAAGATAGGTGTTACGCCAACAAGCCAGAGACAATTGACGCTTTAAAGGACAATATTCGTGAAGCCATTGGTGAAATACAGCTGCACACAATCGATAATGTGCTTAAAAATTGGACCGATCGTGTAGGCTACTGCATGGCCAGCCGAGAAAGCCATTTGAATGAAATTATTTTCCATTATTAACCGGAAGGATTGTACTTTCAAATAAAAAAAATAAATTTCAGTAGTTTTTTTTTATAGCATTTTCAAAAAAAAAATGTTATTTGGCGGACCCTTTAGATATGGTGTTTAAATCGTGATTGAGTTTATTAAAGTTTTGTCTGACTGATTGACTGCATACATGTGGATCTTGCAGTGAGATATATGTTGTGGCAAATCATTAGCTTAGATAGAAAAAAGTAGTGGTAGAACAGATCCCTGAGGTGCACCACTTGTTAGTGTAAGGGGATTGGACTCAATGCCGTTTAAACATACCGAATGAATGCGGTCAATGAGGTAAGATGATATAAATTGTGACGATGTTGATGAAAATTTAAAATGTGACCTTAGCTTAGTACATAGTATTTGATGCTTGACTATGTCAAAAGCCTTGGAGTAATCGAGTAGCACCAAGAAGATAATCTTACCGTCATCTAGATCATGCCTATACTCTCCGATATGTTACTTAAAGCAGTTACACAGCTATGATTAGGTTGGAAACCTGACTGTCGTCAGACATCAGATGATTTTCATAAACGTGAACACTCATCAGGTGGTGTAAAATTTTTTCTAAAGCCTTTGAAAGAAACCTTAAGTTAAATATTGGTCGGTACTCGCTGTTTGATTTTGGGACTGGAACTATCTTCGCATGCTTCCATTTCATAGGAAAACAGCTAGTTGTGATAATTGTATTAAATAAATGAGTAATATACGGCAATAGAGATGACAGAATTTTTTTTTTATGAACTTAGGATCACGATTATCATATCCTATTGCATTGGATTTTATTTGAGTACAACTAGAGAAAACATCAAATTGATTGACACATGAATATTCAAATATGTCCTGGTCGAGCGTATCATTATCATTATAAAGAGAATCATCGCTGTGTGCCATATTGTCCGTCGCTACAAGCGTAGTATTAGTAAAAATGTTGTTAAGTTTATCAACATCAATGGAGCCGTTCGTGCTTTTATCCATATTTCCAATACCAATGTCCTTAATAGTTTTCCAGGTGTGTTTGGATTTAAGGGCTGTACCATATCACTTAGAGTAATACTCAGTTTTGGCCATTCTAATCTGATTATTAGCATCCGTCCTGGCAGAACGAAATTCAGCGTTTTAAAACGCTTCCATCTAGAGTAAGCTATTTGCTTTCTCATTTGCGTGTCCAGTTAATTTTTTTTTAATATTTCGCTAATAGTTTCTTCATGAATGTCTTTATCGAAAAGCATTTTGATATTATTTAGAACTAATTTGGGAAGCATTAATTCTAAAATTCTGTTTCACTGACGCCAAAGTCGTTATATTTTCGCGTGCAATTAGTTTGGTGGGGCGACCAGAACGGGGTTTTAACAAAATTGAATAATTGGGTTTGTATTTTAAAACGACGCACAGTGGCGCCATTTGAGTTTTTCGTTGCAAAAATCATATCTTTTGAACCAATGGAGATAATCAAATAAGTTAAAAGGCATATGATAGATAATTATCCAACCTATAACTGTTTGATGCTAACTTATGGGTTATCAAAGTTGAAATTTGTTAACAGAATGAAATAAGTCATGTTTGTGTTAACTAAAAACATGATTTTTAAACTCTTTCTTTTAAGTCATACTCTCTGTCTGTCTGTCCGTCTGTCTGTCTGTCGTGGGTCAACCCCATTCCGCCTTATCCAATTGATCTGAAACTTGGCCAATAGTCTTGTTGTGACAACAGATTAATTTTGGGGTAGTCACGCACAGTCAAGCACAGTCACGCACAGTCACGGAGTGATCTAAATGTCATTTCCCTCATCCGATCGATCTG
Organism: Cordilura impudica; assembly: GCA_963682025.1. NCBI lineage: Eukaryota > Metazoa > Arthropoda > Insecta > Diptera > Scathophagidae > Cordilura > Cordilura impudica. The sequence continues at coordinate 173,536,382 of OY821520.1, read as the reverse complement.
AAACTTGGTCCATATACTTGCTGTGAAAAAAGATTAACTTTGACTTAGTCCCACACAGTCACGCATGGTCACGCATGGTCACGCACAGTCACGGAGCTATTCAAAACGGATTTCCCCTCATCCAATCAATCTGACACTTGGTCGATATATTTGTTGTAAAGAAAGGTTAACTTCGACATAGTCGATCGATCTGAAACTGCCGACGCCTATCGATCAATGAAGGCGAACTACCAATATTGCCTATATATATATAATAAAGCTACTGATACTGCCGAAGTCTGCCGATCAACTATCGCTATCACCGAGATCGGCCTACTATCTACCGATAGCACCGAACTAATGATGATTGATTCATTTACGTTACGAATACTATCCGACCATCAAGAAGAAGCCGAAAAGATCCGAAGAGAGACGAAGAGTGATTTGCTGATTGTGTCATTATTTGAAATGTACATTTATATTAATTATACAGAAGAATAAATTCAGTTTTGTAATCAGTGGTATGAGTGGTGCTCAGAATTGTTTTTATAAATGATATATGTATATTTTATATGTGTAGCGTAAACGATTTTTCACTCACATTATTTCGGAACCAAGTGCAAGTCGTAAAGGAAATCGAAGAAGATTAAAAAGATGGAAAGTGATATAGAAAATAATTTTTTTTTTTAATATTGAGCGCGATGAGGATGTAAATGCAGGAAACCTTTTTGGAAAACATGACACAAATTCCTATCGCCATACAGATTGTCGTTAAAATTTGTGATTGTGAATTTTTAGTTGCTCTTAAACTTCATGTAAGATTTAAAACGAAAAATGTGAGATGCATGCAGTGTATAATAGTGGGGAGGCATTGTGATTCCCACGTTTTTCGTTAAGGAATAAGGCTAAGAGAAGTTAGTTTGTTTTTTTAAACTCTTTCTTGTAACTCATAACTCTGACATAGTCACGCACAGTCACGCTGAGTCAAGCACACGCAAAGTCACGCAGAGTCACGGAGAGATTCAAAATTAATATGCATAAGGAAAGAAAGAGTTTTAATAAAAACTTTGTTATTATGGGTTAGATTATTTATGTTTGTTTTTCAAGTTTTTTATATTTTAAAATTATTATTCATAAATAAAAATATTATTCTTTTATTTTCAATCAAAGTTGAAAAATAGTAAAAAAAAAAAATAGACAGTTGGTAAATAGCTATTTACCTGGAGAATCACAAATCAAACAGTAAAGTTTCTGTAAGACTATTTTTTGGACCAATGAAAGCAAAACCAAGCGATACTCGAGAGACCTGATTACTTACACCAACACAGGGAATGACGGATACTCATTCTATCTTCGGCGATCAGTTGCGGATAATGGGCGATCTACAATTGTGAAGATCCATGGGCAATATGTTAATGTGGACAATTGTTGGATCGTGCCACATTCGCCTATAATATTTGAGGATAACATCAGTTTGGAAAACTTTACTCTTTTCGTTTGGACAAGTGTAATTGAAGACGAATATCAGTATCAGAGGGGTCGCTATATCAGCAGCAACGAGATCATCTTTCCTTTGCACCCTTTGCGGTCACAGTAGCAAAAACACCGTCGACAACATTGACAAGCTTCTTCTCAGTTTGTGAAGCAGATGCTTTCCCTAGCACTTTGCTTTATGCTGAAATGTCATGCTGCTGTACATGGAACGCATCATTGAAATCGTTCCATCATCGAAAACCAGAGAAACTGGAGGAACATTAATAATTTAATCGCGAAATGGTGAAGATTCTATAGATATGCAAGTCGATCGTTTGTGACGAATGCACAATGGCTGATATGGCGCCTATGCAAGTGCTAGACTGAACGATGAAAGATCTTCAAAATAGTTTTGGTGGTGCTGTGTTTCTGTTGTCCAATGATTTTCGACAGAGTCTTCCAGTTAGTCCTCGATCAAATATGGCTGACGAACTAAACGCATTCAAACAATATTTGTGGCGGCATGTGACGACACAACGAGATCGAAATCCAGATGTGTTTCTAAAGCAATTATTGGACATTGGTAATGGGACATATTGACTGGATTCGGCATATTTCCCATTGATTTCTCATTCAGCATGTTTTTCTGAACTTAGAGCAGAACATCAAAAACCATATTCGGTTTAGAGAACCTGCCATATCTGCGACGAAATCATCAAAATTATATTCTGGGACACTTTTTCATCAAATCGTTTGACACAGGTATCAACCAGGATGAGTAGTGAACTATCACACAGAATTTTTGAATTCTCTCTAATTGTCTAGTCGTTTCACCCATCTAATTGTCGTTTCACCCATGCACAACTGTACTTCGATTGTAGCCATCAACTTTTTTTTTCACGTTCCAGAAACAAAAACAGAAAACACAGTTTAGCAGAAAGCTGTCCATTGAATAACATTAACTGGATATATTCTGCATGTAAATCACAGAAATTGAATGCGTTTAAATTCCAAACCAATCACATGATAATAGCCACTTTTACACATCTGTTAGGGTCTCTTACTAAATGTGATATGGAAAACGAATTAGTTTTGATCGATTTATCGATTCGAACCACAAAATGTGTAAAATAAAGAAATGTTTGAAAAGCTAAATTTCTAAAGAATATTTCGTCAATGTCGGAACTAACACTGGTCCAGCAGCTTTAGAAAGCATGCGAAGAAATTACAGACCATTATTTAAGAATTCTTTAAGAGAGTATTTCATAAAGGACAATGTAGACATACAAAATATGTATAAATAAATATTTACCAAAAGTAGTTTTGTAATTATATTTATCTTTTCAATATATTTCAGTTAACAATATATTTAATGAATGCTTTAACGAAACAACAGTCCATACGAACGAGTACAAAATATTAGCCCAAATACGCAAAAGTAAAAGGTACGTATATTATTTGTCCAGTACTATGTATCTAGAGCAGTATTTTTTATGGGCTTTATCACCACATAATAATGAATATGACCTTTAGGTTGGTGGTTGTAATCCCAATAGTCGAATTGCTGGTATAATGACAATTTATATTGAAAAATTGTTGGACATAGTTTTTAACTCCCTTGTTGATATTTTGACCAAGAAATATTGCGCCTTAATCCCAAAATCAAAAAATAATAATTGGATATCCTATTCTGTCATCAGTAATGAGAAAGTTTGGAAGTATAATGAATTAATTCTTTTCAGATCTGTTTGTATACAAATATGTATCAGTAAAGTTTTTCTACTTCATATTTTTTATGTTGTAATTGTGTGTTTGTCTGCGATTACATCTTCTTTATCTCTACTTATCCATAAAAGAAATGTAGAAACCATTTTTCGGTAAATATGTGATGCTACTAAGGAAAGCAATGAATCTGGGGTAATAAAAACAAAAACAATGAAATACTTATAACATAAATCCTAGATACTCTGCAACATCACAAACAGACAGCAGCAGTGGCAGCAACCATATAAAATGATATAAAATTGCAGCACCAAACAAAGAAAACTATTTTCTTTAAAAACCGCAGGATTTTTTCGTACTTTCGTAAGTATTTGAAACACGTTCTCAATTCCATAAGGAATAACAAATATAAAAATGGATAAAAACAAAAAAAAAAAATAATAAGAATATTTACGAATTATAAAACACCACAACCGTACTTAACTTCATAAAACTATGTAATGCACAACAAGAAATAACTGCTTAGGGAAATGGGTGATTTCTTCATCACATGGAGATAAATTTGGTTTTCAACTGTACTTAGCAAATGTTTTGTGTCTCTTCTCACAATAATTTAAATTTATTATTTGCGAGAACCAAGGAGGAAGGTATCCTGTTGGTCAATTGGGTTTATTTGACAGTTTTAAAAGTTTTGGAATAAATTTCATTAAATAATTGTAAAATTTGGTCTAAGAAAATATTGATCTAGTCTGACAGTCTTTCGCAGTCTGCCGGTGGTCTTGGCAGTCTTTTGCAGGAACAATAATAACTTTGGACCAACTATCGCGGGGAAGCGTATCGTCTACTATGATGACTATACCTCCTACGTGAAGTGGATGTACTTTTTCGAACCACTTGGCCCATATTCACGTACCCACCTTCGCCAAAAGTGATTTGCGAATTTCTGAGCTTGATGCTATCGCTGTCGGAGGTCGTGATCGTATTCACAGCGGCAACACGAACAAGCAGGTGGCTTGGATGCAAATGAATTGTTAAATGTTTGCCGAAATTTAAAAATAGCACTCACAAATCCAAATACAGAAGAATCAGACGTGAACCATGAAGAGTTATGCTGTGAAATGAATACATTTTTAATACTGGAAGTTTCGGCACAGTCGAAAGATGCATTGGATATTTTGAAGTATATTACCGCAAATCGAAATTTTTTATTTATTTATCTTTATTACTGGCTTGCTCATTTAACTCTCTTCAAACTAAAAAACTTTTTAAGTTTAATTTCTATCGAAAACAAAACAAGTTGGTTTTTGGACTGTTCTAATTAATATGATGAGTTTGCGTCTATAAAGGTCGGAAAAGTAAAATTTTAACTTACTATATATTTTTAGTGAAGCCTCCTAAATTTTCCGGAAACAACTAAATGGTACAGCATTGTGATTTTATTAGCGAATTTTCACACAAAATTAAAAAAAAAAACAACTAAGAAAATTATAGTCGGTCTAGACCGACTATACGATACCCTATCCCATGGTTTAGAGACCCTATATCTTCGGTCCATGGGGACTAGGTCGATAAATGGACCGATCCTGACCATATTTGGTAAAGTCAATTATATTTTGAAAATGCAAACCATATTTGATAAAAATCTGTGCAATATTTTTGTTTTTTGGTAGATTTAGTGAAAATCGGGAAGCAGCTCTATATGGGGCCTATGACTAAGAATTGTCCTATAGAGATTAATTTTGGACTATTGATTAATGGATATAATAAGCACATACAAACCCAATTTATATGGGGACTAGGTCGATAAATGGACCGATCCTGACCATATTTGGTAAAGTCAATTATATTTTGAAAATGCAAACCATATTTGATAAAAATCTGTGCAATATTTTTGTTTTTTGGTAGATTTAAGTGAAAATCGGGAAGCAGCTCTATATGGGGCCTATGACTAAGAATTGTCCTATAGAGATTAATTTTGGACTATTGATTAATGGATATAATAAGCACATACAAACCCAATTTTACTGAGATCTATATGATTATTTGGATCTTATGACAATTTATTTCGACTTCATAGGGGTCATTTGTATGGGGACTGGGTCTGAACATAGACCGAATTTCCCCAATTATAATAGCATTCACTCTATGGCCGAGGAAAGCTTATATACCTAATTTCATCAAAATATATTTATATTCGCGACCTGTAGTTTGCTTACAAAGTTTACATGGACACACAGACGGACAGACGGACGGACGTAGCTAAATCAACTCAGAAAGTGATTCTGAGTCGATCGGTATAATAAAAGATCGGTCTAGGTCAAATATTTTTGGTAGCTACAAACAGCAACACAAAGTCATTATACCCAAACCACATAGTGGTATAGGGTATAAAAATACTTGATGTGTTTGCTTTTTTTGTTTGCTAAATTGACAGACATTGTAGTCTTTTTTTTTGTAGACTAGGCTGTGTTTTTTATTATATTCTGTATCAAAAAGAATAGTTCGCGACCCCAGAAAGTATATATGTATATTCTCGATCGTTATAAAAACTCGAGGCGATATAGGGATGTCAGACTGTATGTTGAAATCATGATAATTCATAAACTGAACGATTTACATGGAAAATTTCGAGCAGGCTTGCATTGAATTTGGAGGCCCTAGGCTCAATAGCTGGGGTGACGTCGGAAAATTTGAACATCCTCCCATAAAGTTTCGTACAGAAATTTAAAAATGCTAGCAGATTCCAGCCCTCGAAATTCGAGCGCAAACTCTAGAAAATTTTATTTTTTCATTAAATAAAGACCCAAAAAGTATGCTAATCAATTATAGCCAATTCACAAATCAACATAAAAAACAAACTCATTTTTATTACAAACACATTAACAAATTAAAATTTAATAAACACACACATAGCATTGTATAATTTTATGTATGTGTTAGTAGCAACTTTAAATTCTATTTAGTCAAAATAAAGGAAAAGATTTAAAAATCTGTAAATCTACAAATCAGCTGAAAAGAAATACCTTTCAAATAATCTACGTTCGGTCAAAATCGGGTTAAAACGGTAGAACAAAACATCAGTCACAAGAAATCGCCTAGCCTATTAATATTATAGATTAAAAAATGTGCATATTGATGTATATTAGAAAGAAACCAAAGCAACAAGCAAACAAAACTGTACCTCAGTAAAATGGCTATATGTATGTATGTATGTGCAATGAGTAATATTCAATTTTTGTTAAGCACTGGTCTCTGTTATATGTTTACCAATAAAACAAATAAAAAAAATTGGAAAACAAATAACAATTGTGCAAATTTGCGAGTCTTGATTCATGAAGCCCCTTTTTAGACTATTGTGCTATTTTTAAAAGTTAATGTTAATATGATAGAAATGTCAAAACAAAAAATAAACTAAATAAAAACAAAGCATAAAAATTTTATATAACAATAAAAATGCCTGTACGTATGTGTGTATTTTACTTTTAGAAATAAAGTAACAGAAAAAACAAAAAATTTTTTATTCTGTGGCAGATTTATATTTAATTTATATTTCGTATTTTTTCATTTTATCTTCACTCTTAACTTGACGTTTACGGGACTAAATTGTCTGTGCAAATTTACAAGAGTTTCGCAAGTGAATTTTCAAACAATTTTTGACAGTTCATTTGCGAGAGTGGAAAAATGCGCAGTTTTCTAGGGTTTTAAGCGTTATCATGACTACGCTTAATATATTTCATACATACATACATATATATATACATATTTCTAAGGAAATAAAATCATTTAGATTTTCCTTGTAGAAAATGGCTATACATGTTTTGCATTTGTCGTATACAATTTGAACGCTTTAATATGCTAGGTATTGCGATGTAAGACATTTTAATAATGGTATTTCTAATTAATCGAAATTTTGTTTAATATAAGTTTATTTTTTGGAAAGAAAATATATTAATATAAATTCCAGAAAGAGATGATAATTATTGCATGAATAGTTCAAATTTTAAATTATAATTTATGAACGCACTGTATGTGCAAAAACATTTTTTTATGAAAGATACATAGACGTCGAAAAGATATGGAAAAGTTAATATGGTATTATGTTGCCTTTTCGACCAGTTCCAGTCTTAGAGACATTGATTGGTTAAATTTTTGGGAACGGCCAAGTCTATTCTTTTCCACTCCTTTACTATGGCTTGTTTCAGATCCTTCAAAGTATCACACGGCTTTGAGGCACCGGAAATCCTGGCAGAAAGAATGTCCCGAAGATCCTCAATTGGACTGAGATCAGAGCTCAAAGCCAGCCATTGCAGCAAGGGAATGTTGCGGGACTCGAAAAAGTCTTTCGTAGCCCATGCAATATGGATTGGCGCGTTATCTTGCCGAAAAATCCAATTATCGCTATGAAAATCCTCTGCAAACATAATCAGCGCACTGTCGCAAAACTCAAGGCAAGCATTCGCTTGGTACAAAGCATATATTGGACTTACCGAGAGCATCCCCTACCATGAATGTTCCACCGCCACGGTTACGGTTGTAGCAAGGCTGCGTGGGTGACGCATATATATTTTTGATGGTCACCTTGGCCATCAAACTTTTTATCACTGTATATAACGGATTGGAATTCTGAGTCCCAGAATTTGTGGTTTTCGCAGAACGCAATGTGAGCATCTTTGGGCCGTTTTGTTAGGCATGGTTTAGGAACTTTTGATTGGCATTTAAGATGAAAGTGCCATCTCAAAACTTGTTACACACGCTGTCTAGTAACAGTAAGTCCTAATTCCGCCTTCATTTTTTTGCAACTCATCATGTCATTTGTAGCTAACTCTCGCATGCGCCGCTTAGTCCGCTCATCAATGGAAGATTTTGGTCCCGTGCTTTTGTTAACGGCATAGTTTTCTGGACTTTTCAACAAATTTGTATTGGTATTGCGGTGCCGATTTGTAGCTACTGCAATTTGGCAAACTCACATCTTGGCTTCACGCGTTCCATTGATCCTACCCTGCTCTTCTTTCGACAATTCTTTTCCGCGTGGCCTTTTGAGATAAAGTATGATTTTATTGTAATATTTTCACAGTTTCTTAATTTTTCCTACTTGCTTATGCACTTTTTCACAAATTATAATAAATTTGTTTGCAAAGATGTTGACGCTTCAAGTGAGATGTTGTTATAACATGATATAGAGCGAAAATATAATTTTGCACATATGTATAACCATTTTACTGAGGCTTTTACATATATACTCATTGTATTTGTACCCTATACCACTATGTGGTTTGGGTATAATGACTTTGTGCTGCTGCCAAAAATATTTGACCTAGACCAATCTTTAATTATACCGATCGAATCAGAATCACTTTCTGAGTTGATTTAACAATGTCCGTCCATCCATCCGTCCGTCCGTCCGTCCGTCTGTGTGTCCATGTAAAGCTTGTAATCAAACTGCAGGTCGCAAATATGAATATATTTTGATGAAATTTGGTATATAAGCTTTTGTCAGCCATTGGATGAACGCTATTGAAATTGGTGAGAATCGGTCCATGTTCAGACCTAGCCCCCATACAAATTACCCCTATGAAATCGACATAAATTGCCATAAGATCCAAATTGTCATATAGATCTTACTCAAATGGGCTTTTTTATGCGTTCATTACGTCCATTAATGTGTAGTCCAAAAATGATCCCTTTGGCCCCATATAGAGCTGCTTCCCGATCTTCACTTAAATCTATTAAAAAACAAAAATATTGCACTGATTCTTCTCAGATTTTGTTTGTATATATTTTTGCAAAATACAAGAGACTTTACCAAACATGATCAGGATCGGTCCATTTTTGGACCTAGTCCCCATATAGATATAGCATCCGATATGAACTTTTTCATATCTGCAGCCAAACAAATTAATAAAAATCAGACTCAAATTTGGTTTTTGCTTATTTTCTATGTCCAGTTAGTTGGGCCTAAGAGATAGGGCATGGTATAGGGTATCGTATAGTCGGTCTAGACCGACTATAATTTTCTTACTTGTTAATAATTGCTTTCAATTAAAAAAGCCCGAAATTACGTAAAATTTTTTGTTAATTATCTTATTAATTCTGCACATCATTGTAAAAAATTTAACCATTATAATTTGAAGTCTGGCCTTTTTTGTCCCTTATTGGTGACAACCTTGTTTATTACATTGTGCTTAGAAAATGGATAGAGGGTATCAAAGATTCGCCATATCCGAATTTCACACTCGTACTTTTTTCTTTAGTTGCCATTTTCTATTATTATTATTTTTAATATATCATCTTATCTTTAATTTTATGTGTAATTTATCTGATTTAAAATATTCAAAATACTCAAAAACAAAATTTTAATTTTTCATACAAATTTAAAACATATATTTACGTTTCGTTTTATAGGAATCAAAATTGAATATATTCTGCTCAAAAAACAGTTCCCGATATACATATACTTAAATCTCTCTCTTCCTGTAAACTTAGATGTTATGAGATACGCATTTATTCCAGTAAACCACAGATATAACAATCAAATTCAGTATTAACTTTAGCACATTTTTGAAAAAAATTATCTGACAACCTCACTGTAAATTTTAATTTATATCCTTTAATGACCTCATCCTGTAGGGTTAGATCTCAGACCCTTTTCAAAATCATGGTATAAAGATTTTATATAACTTTTTTACTTGTTTCTATGATATTTATTTTGGAACACTAACTAATACACAGATTTGGGAGCTACACCCAACATATCAGTAAGTACTGGACATACATAGAATTGTATTCTGCTCTTTTGGAAGTAAAAAATGTTTTATAAGCTTGAATGAAAGTTTGAATGTTCTTCTTAAGTTGGTCTTAGGTGGTATTACATTTCTGTTTTTTCTTTTTGCAATATGACGAAAGTGTTTGTAAATTCATTATAACGGTAATATTGTTGTTACCAACACGCTTGCGTACCTTATAAACGTGTTTAGTGTACATAAGCAATTAATTTATGTGTCGTTAAACTAATTTATTCACTTGTACCATGAACGAGTTTTCATATTTTCATAGTTCTTTCAGTATTAAGAAAATTTGGAAAATATTTAGTTGATTTTTTCGAATGGAATAAGAATAAAATTGATTATGTTGTTCTCTTTTGTAGAATAACTAAGAAAACATTTTTTGAAAATTGATTTAAAAAACATACAATCTGATGTTGTTGTCCCTGAAAAACTCAAATAAAAAAGAACTAAATACATATCGATTTTCTTGACCTTCTATTTATAGTGTTTTGCTGTTTGTTTCAGTTGGTTCTTTGTTTATTATCGTTCCTCGATGTTTGTAATTGTTGCTGTTTATTCCTGTTTGAACTGTGGGTTATCATTATCCCCAAAGAAAGAACAAAAGGAACCAAATATCCAAAATTGCATTTATAAAACGCAGTTTACATTATTGAATATACTCCTAAAGCAAAACAATTTAATGCTAAATAAGTACACACAATAACAGACAACTATAAAACGCTAACAACAACATTTATTGCAGCAAAGTATAAAGACATCTCTTAGGGCCATAAAAACAATTGAATTTTATCGCTACCAAACGGTTTGTGTATTACATACTACCAAAATACATAGATTCATATTCACACTAATGGTATAACTTTTGAACTTTTACGCAAAATTACTGAAGAGATATTACTTATTAGCTGTTGCCCGAATTTTTAACGTATGTGGCATTTTTTTAAGTCGCAAATTTGATCGAAACTCATTTATATGTACACAAAATGTTTTTATGGATATCGATTTTGGCAACAGTGCCACCATAATATGGTTTTATTCAAAAGTAATCTAGTGTTGCTCACCACGTGGTGCCATAACAAATTGGCTACAAATGCTATAACATCGGGTTTCAAATAATTTTAAGGGTAATCCAATTCTTCCTATATTCCATTTCAATACACTAGGAATATCAAAATTTTCAAAATAGGTTCCGATTTTCGATATTTTTGTATTTTTTTTATTTATTGACTCTTCACATATTTGTATTCGAAATTAAATAACTTCTAAAATTTAAAAAGTATTATGGAAATTACTGGCACCTCAATCAAAAAATAACATTAATTTCTGATTGATTTATTTTAAAAAATGTTTGTGAAGACCTTCAAGCATCCTAGGGTGTGATTTTCATTGATGTTGCTCAAGCTTTTCAAAAAATATGGCATGTGGGTCTGATATATAAAATTAATTTCGTTTACGTCAAAACATAAAAGACTTGAATTTTAAATGTCAAACCACAATTTTTGGGTGAAATTCATAAAATACCATTACGAATAAAAGATATTTGGGCAATTCGCAATGGGTATTGTATCGTTGTATCTGTTGTATCCCGTATTACTTTACAATAGTGTAAAATTGTTGCTGGTAATTTTCATTGAAAAATCTGATACAACGATACAACTTCATTTGCTATGTTTAGTAAATGTTGTATATTATATCCTAACATATCAGTCCAAGTGAATGCCAGTTTTTATGAAAAAGAAAAAAGAAATACATGCAATTTTACAGCATAAATAAATATGAAATAAAAATTGGCAAATAATGCAAATAACGCAAATACATCGGCAAGTTTATTTATATAAAAATTATTGTTTATATTTCTATATTTTTTTTTGTTTTCTAAATTAAAATGGGTATATCTTATGACCAAGAAGCAAAAATTGACACGTGTTTTCTCTTATATGAAATGACAGAAGCGTCGAAGCGACCTTTCCTCGTTGGATCGAAAGTTACTAAAGAAAACGTTTTACACTATGTTAACGATGTTTTTATTTATTATATTTGTCATTCAATTTATATATGTATATTCATTTTATATATAATCAGTTTATATGTATATTCATTTTTATTCATTTCATATTTAAATGTCACCCTTATGTTTCATAGAATGTTCTAAGCTAACGGTTCAATCGTATGACATCTTTGAGTCTTTTTGTTTTTATGCATACATAAATTATCTTTGTCTTATCTTAAACAGAGTAACAATTAACATCAATAGAGTTATGCCTGGTTTTGATTATGTCATTTTCAATGGCAATTGTTGTCAATTATTGTCAGTTGTATGAAAACGGGTTTTAATGTCTTGTCATTTACCACGCCTGGCAATATTTGACATTTGAAATGAAATTGCCAGCATGACAGCCGGATTTTTTGTTCGTTTATAAGATGTAATGAATACGTAATGAATAGAAAATTACGAGATGTCAGTTAAGGCAATTGTTTATTGTCAGCTTATATAAAATAGTGAAAACCAGGCATTAGAGTTATAATTATGTATAAAGCAATAAGCTTGAGAGAAATATGAACATTCACTCTGTTTTAAACAATCGGCAAATAAACATCTTTTATTTCGCACATTTTTTGGTGACCCCGACTTGATTATATTGTACACACACACATGTGTACATATATGACTGTACATTGCATTGAGTTGTACGTACCTGTTGCTATTATAAAAGAAATTTTATTTTTGTTGTCGGTTAAACGATAAAGACCATTATTTCAAGTGTGAAAAATAAATTAAATTACTATAAGTGTAGAAGCACTAAAAAATAAAAGAACCCACTTGAAGGATACTGCTACCAGACTTGAAAACTTCCTAAGCCAAGTGAACAATGAAACCTCGCTGTTTGAGTTACGTGCCCGACTGGAACGTGTGGAGAAGATTTATGATGCGTTTCAATCACTCGACGTTGAGATGGCTGCACAAGATGTAATCTTATCCGACCGAGAGGCAGAATTAGAGGAATTCGAAATGAGATATTTTCGTATGAAGACAAAATATACGGAGTTAAATGATGCCAGGCTGTATACCTCCAATCTTTTGGGTGACCATCTAAATTCGACAACTATGCACTATTATGCCATGCAAAAGCTATTGGAATCATAAACTGCCTTTGTGGATAAACTTTCCAGTTTGCAAATTTCATCACAGTCAACGTCACAAGCCACATTGTCACAAACGGCGATTACTTCAGAATCGTTTACGGAAGTGCGATTGCCGAAATTAAACGTTCCTGTTTTTGACGGTAAATATAGCGAATTCAAATCATTCTGGGATCTATTCCACAGCTCCATACCCAACAGCATGGGATTATTGAACGATGTTCCGGCCAATCTTCGGTATCTGAACAGAATTAAGAAGAAGCCATTAAAAAGCTGCAAGAGAGATATGACAAGCCTACACTGGTGGTGGACTCGTTGACAGACATTCTTGGGCATATCCAAAGCTAATAACCCACAGAGTCTTTGCAACGTTTTTAATGTTGCTGATGTGGTGACAAGAGGCCTTCGAGGTCAAGGAAGTGATGCTGAAAAAAAAAAAGATCCATGGCTGATCCATTTGCTTTGCAAAAAGTTTGACAGGGACACCTTACAAGCTTGGGCGGAACATTGCGGTAAAGTATCTTTCCCTTCACTTGATAATTTTGTTTCATTTATTAATGAAAGGTGTGATGCGCTGGAACGTCTACCGTCGCCGGTCAGTGAAAGTTATAAGCCATCATCAAGGGATGAACCTGTTCGTGCTTACACCACATCAATGAGAAGATCTTGCGCTGCTTATTCTCAAAACCGTCACATATCATATTGCCCTACATTCAATAAGCTTGACCTAGTAAAGCGTATTGAATTTGTTAAAGAAAAGAACCAGTGCTTTAGTTGTCTGAAACCTAACCATCAAATTCCCTTCTAAACACGTGTGTGTATATTGTCGCGGCCGTCATCATACACTCATCCATATAGACCGTTAGCTATTTAAATTTACAAATCTGTCTGGTGGATCTAAAATACACAAAATTGATAAGCCCAGGAAAGCCCGAAGCTGCCGATGAAACATTTGTATGTTCTAAGAATATTTCGTCGAATTCAGCAGCATCAGAAGTAAATTTTCTTAATATGTTGCTACCAACTGCCATGGTATTAATTAAAGATAACATGGGATGTAATCAAAGCTGTAATACACTCTTAGATTCAGGCTGTCAAAATACTCTAATTTCAGAAAATTGCGCGCAAAGACTAGGTCTACCCCGAAAGCCTTCTAAAATATTCCTATGTGGATTGGGTGATAATATGGCTGGTGCAACCAAGGGTACTGTTAAACTACAGGTACGATCCGTACACCGTGATGAGACTTTTTTTATGCTCGCGCATATATTTGATAAATTAAGCTCAAAAAACCTAGTTCTAAGATTTCTGTTAACTACTGAGATGAAATAAAAAATCTTCCCTTAGCGGATACTAATTTCAATTCCCCTAAAAATAGTGATGTTTTAATTGGTTTAAATTACTTTTTTTCACTCATGAGAGAAGGTCGTATTCTAAAGGAAAAGCAAAACACAGTATGTGGTTGGGTTATTGGTAGCGGGTGCAATGTGAAGGAAACAATTACGGTTTGCCACGGTTTGAACCAAACCACCCCAGAAGAGGATTTAAATCAACCTTTACGATTATTTTTGGAAGTCGAGAGCCTGAATACTAATAAGGTGCCATCCTTAACCAAAGAAGATCAAAGACTGAAAATTTTTATACTAATACTACTATACGAACCGGCAGGTATTCGGTGAGACTACCATTTAAAGATAAGCTTAACTTGGGAGTTTCCTATAAACCTGCTTTAAGAAGACTTCTAGCTATGGAACGTAAGTTTAAAGCAAATTCTAATTTTAAAGATAAATATTCTGAATTTATGAAAGAGTATATAGCCTTGGGGCATAAAAGCGAAATAAATCGTCCTGCTGCTGAAGTGTATTACTTGCCACACCATGTTGTGTTGAAAGATGCGAGTATTACTACATAGTTACGTGTAGTTTTTGATGGTTCTAGCAAAACGACAAATGGAAAATCGCTAAATGATAATCTCTCACTATAGACTTACCACAGTGACCTACGGCACTACCTCTGCACCGTATTTATCTATTCGCACCCTGCTGCCGTTGAGCGATGATGAGAGTGAGCGCTTTCCACTGGCTAGTAAAGCTCTAAAAACTTGTTTCTATCTTGATGATTGTATGGCTGGCTCCAACACTATAGAAGAAGCTGCAGAACTAGCAGAACAATTAAACGAGTTGCTTACGGCTGGCGGCTTTCAGTTGAGGAAGTGGACATCTAATGAATGCAGTGTTTTAGCGAAAATACCTAAGAGCGATAAAATTGCGAGCATTGTTAAAATACCCACAGATATAACCGTATGTCTGCTTGGAGTCATATGGAACCCAGCTATTGATTGCTTTTCTTATAAAGTGAGGGGGAGGGACTACTGCATTGATACAAAAAGAAAATTACTATCGGAAATATCAAAAATCTTTGATCCACTTGGGTGGATTTCGCCTGCTATAATATCCGTCCCAATGAATTTAAAACTATGACAGAATAACTTTTTTCTGATTTTTATTTACTGAATAATATTAATGTTCCAAGAATAATTTTTTGTACAGAAGCAGCATATGCAGCCGTAGTGTACTGTCGCAAAATATCGTCAGAAGGCGACGTATCTGTAAACATCGTCATTGCGAAAACTAAAGTGGCCCCTATAACTGTGATCTCGATCCCCAGGCTGGAACTGTGTGCTGCCTTTCTTTAAGCTCAAATGTTTGAGTATTTAATACTCGTACTGTCAATAAATCGAAGAGATATTACTTGTTGGTACGATAGCAAAAGTACATTATCCTGGTTGTCATCACATCCCTCTAAATGGAAAACTTTTGTGGCTCATAGAACTGGCTATATTCTGGAAATTCTTCCAGACGTTAAATGGAGGTATGTACCAACCAAACCAAACCCGGCTGACTGTGCTAGTAGAGGAGTTATATCTAGCTATCTCGTTAACGATAAATTATGGTTCCAAGGCCCACCGTTTCTAACTAAAAATTTGGAGTGTTGGCCGAAATCCGCTTAAGAGGTTCAAACTAACGAAGAGTTACATATTGAGAAACAAGTTACACCTACATCATTCCAGCCCACAGATGTTTTTACAAATTTGAATGAGCGAATATCCAGTTTTCCACGTATGGTCCGGATTCTAGCATACTGTTATCGAGCACTCTTCCGAACCAAATCTCGCAATAATTCGCCCCTACTAGTTGAGGAACTTAGCAAAGCTGAAATTGGTCTTTATAGGCACTACCAAGAGATAGACTTCTCTGACATTATATATTCGGGAAGCGCTCCAGTGACTAACAAAAAGTTAAGTCAATTATCGCCGTTTTTGGATGAGTTTGGCATACTACGTGTTGGTGGTAAACTTTCTAAAGCTGATTTACCCTATGATAGTCAACACGAAATAATACTATGGAAAAATAGTCCCCTTACGATTAAAATTATCCACAATTGTCATTTAAAAAATCTACATGCTGGAGTAACCTTAATGATCGCTACACTGCGCCAAAAGTAATGGGGTGTGGGAGCTCGAGAATTAGTCAAACGTGTTTATCGTCTATGTAAAGTCTGTCATCGATACTGTACAAAGGCTTATAGTCAACTAATGGGTGACCTACCAATATTTCGTGTAAAAGCTGCATACCCATTCTACGAAGTCGGTTGTGACTATGCGGGACCCATTATGTACAAACAACATAATGGTCGAAAGTGCCCTATTGTTAAGGCCCATGTAGCAGTGTTTATTTGCTTAGTAACAAACGCAGTCCACCTAGAGCTGGTAACTGATCTAAGCTCTGATGTCTTCCTAGCAGCTCTAGATAGATTTGTGGCTAGGAGAGGACCTTGCGGTCATATCCACAGTGACAATGGAACAAACTTTCAACTTTTAAATTTAATAATAATGTATCAAAGGTTTTATCTTCTAAAGGTATACAATGGCATTTTATTCCCCCCATCGGCACCCCATTTTGGAGGTGCGTGGGAATCCACCGTAAAAAACATGGAGTATCATCTTAAAAGAATCATTGGTCAAGCTACCTTAAAATATGAAGAACTAACTACACTGTTGACAAGAATTGAGGCTCTTCTTAATTCTAGGCCATTAGTCCAATCTGACTCAGCTGCTACATCCTACCTTATTCCGGGACATTTTTTGATTGGCAGACCTCTCAATGCTCCACCTGAAGTTAACGTCACACATTTAAGGCCTACTGCGAGCACCAAATGGAGACTTATTCAGCAACTTACGCAGTCTTTTTGGTCTCGTTGGTCTAATGACTATCCTCTATCCCTTCAACCTAGAGCTAAATGGCAAAAAGAAAAACCTAATATCAAAATAGATGACGTCGTCCTAATACGAGAAGAGAATTAACCCCCCCCCCCCCCCCCACCTGTTGGAAACTGGGTCGAGTAGTCCAAACCCATGCTGGATCCAATGTCCTAGTCAGAGTGGCAACTATAAAAACTGAAACTACATTGCGGAGACCAATCACCAAACTATGCCCATTGCCGAAGGATGATTGAACTTCATTACCTCCGTTCAAGGCTGGCGAAATATTAACGATGTTTTTATATATTATATTTGTCATTCAATTTATATTTATTTTATATTTAATCAATTTATATGTATATTCAGTTTTATTCATTTCATTTTTAAATGTCACCCTTATGTTTCATAGAATGTTCTAATCTAACGGTTCAGTCGTATGACATCTTTGAGTCTTTTTGTTTTTATGCATACATAAATTATCTTTGTCTTATCTTAAACAGAGCAACAATTAACATCAACCGAGTCAGAGTTATAAGTATGTGTAAAGCAGTGGTGGCCATCGAGAGAATTGAGTTAGTAATAGTGTTTATGAGCATGTGTTAGTTGTACTACACTGATCGAAATCTATGGACGTAACACAATGCCGATATTAAATTGGTTTGTGTAGATTTTGTATGAATGTTTATATGAATGACTAAAAGGGAAAATAGTTAAGTTCACGAAGAATATGGTAAAATTTTAAATATATTTTGTTGTTTTAAAATTTCAAATCTTACATTCTGAAAATGTAAACCAAAACGTGAAGAACATTTTATCGTTTCTATTCATAAGTTTGAAGTTTTTTAAATCAAATAAGTAATCCATTTCTTTAAAAAACAAAAAAAAAATTAGCAAAACTCAAAAAGATAAGAAATTTCAAAGGTTATTAAGTGGTATGTTACCAAAAACTAAAAAACTTACCAGCCTACAGTACCTGGATATTTTTTTAAAATTAAAAAAATAATTAATTTCTTTAAAAAACAAAAAAAAAGTATCAAAAGTTAAAAAGATAAGAAATTTCAAAGGTTATTAAGTGGTATGTTACCAAAAACTAAAAAACTTACGATCCTGCAGTAACTGGAATTTTTTTAAAATTAAAAAAAAAAATCATAAATCATATAGTTGTCAAATGGAGGCGACGTATGTAATAGAAACGTATGTATAGAAAATATTTAATTTATAGCAGATTCAACTGCTTTGCGTAATATAGTTTATCAAGTCTTCGAAATTTTCCCAACATTTTTGGTTTCTATTAATTAATTATTTGGTGAGAATGTAAACAAATAAATATCGACACAATTTAGTTTACATTCGTATTTGAATTGTGAAATTCGACCAATTTTTCAATGTCAATTTCTTTATCATAACATTTAATTTTCAATAACGTTTCTAAATGACTGTCAGTTAATTTATTTCGGTTTTTGCTTTTGATTTGAGGCATTACTGAAAATGTTGACTCACAAATATAAGTCGTGGAAAACATTGAAAATAAATGAAGTATTAGGTTTCTAAAGGTCGCCCTTTTTTGCCAAGGCCAAAGCAATGGTGTACGTTGCCTTCACTTTTCCGCATTCAGAGGCATTACCGTTTAAAATGTAATTATATTTATTTTATTTTGAAATTTTCTTTTAGTTTTAATAGTAATTTTCTTCTTTCGTTTTCGCCAACTAAAAGAAGTTCAGGGCGACAGATTCTATAATGACGCTTAAGGTTAAATGCCTTTTTTATTTTTAATACATTGTTACACACCAGGCACTCCGCTTCATTTAGCGCGTTTAAGAAGAAACTACTTTCCCACTTTTCATCCCACATTATAGCTTTCTTCTTATTAAAAATGTAATTATAAAATAAAAGCTTTAATAAAACAAAAAAATTTTGTGTCGCTGTAAATATTCTCTGTGTACCTATTAAAAAAATGTATATATGAATTTCAAAACGCAATGCGACATAGACCTGCTTTATTCAAAAGCTTTCATAAGACTGAATAAAATTGTTGTTTACTTTTACTCTTTGGTGAGTATTTTTGTTTTCGTTCGGCTGTATACATATAAGAAGCCGAACACAAATGTGCTTGGCACGGCCTCCACTGGTATAAAGCAGTAATGCTTGAGAGAAATACATTAAGTGTGTTTTAAACAATCGGCAAATAAACATCTTTTATTTCGTACACACTGTGAAAATACAACTGACCGTTCACAACAAATGATTGTATTGTGTATTTTAATACAACATACAACACCTGATGTGAATTGCCAAATTATTACGAAATGAAGTTTTCGTCGTCCAACACTTTATCCAATTTACATATGTATGTCAGAAATGGAAATATTTTGAAAAACTTTTAATAAAAAATCCAAATGACTTCCTGTTTTTCAAAGGTTAGGGCGAAGATTTGGTCATACAATCTGGATCCACCGAAGCCTGAAAAATCACAAATAAGAAACAAAACACCACGTTTATATATTTTGTAATATTTTGTGGTGAAGTTTGAAATACTTCAACAATAAACCAAGAATTTTATATACAGTGATTCTCAAAAGTATTTTGCCTATACGTTTTTACAATAAATTTCATAGTTTTTCTTTTAAAATGCATTGAATTGTCCGAAAATTTAATGTATATATTTTGCTTTTGCCTAAAATATATTGTTCAAAATGCAAATACAAAAAAAAAAATACAAGAAACATCAACTCCGTTGTGTTTTTGTTGCGTTGTTATTGTTTTGCCCTACACTTCGATGCTCACTAAAGTATTTTGCTTTTTTTCTAATTCCGTTATTTTTACAATTTGCGTGTTATTTCTTTTGGTTTTCTATCCTTTTTTAATTGGGTTACATTTGTCATGATTACTTCTATTGAAATTAGTCATAAATAGTCTTTTAGTGTGCACTGATTGATTTTTTTATTGTTAAAATGCCGAAAGGTAAAGAATTGAATTTTGCGCAAAGAAAAATCATTTTGCACCTTTCTGACCATGTAAAAACGATAAAATACATTAGTGAAATGTTTGAACGTTGCCGGCAAACAATTGAAAATGTGATTAAGCGCGCAAAAGAACGTGGCAATATCGAAAATAAATACCGTTGTGGACGTCCGAAATTGCTTTCAGAGAGAAATGAAAGAAGAATACTAAAAGAAAACCATGATAACCCACATTTATCAGCACCAAAAATTAACGACAGTCTCAGACGTACTCTAGGAACAAGTGTAAGCAACGAGACGATCCGTAGAGTACCCAGATCTAACAATATCAATGGTCGCATGGTAAGAAAAAAACCGCTAATTTCAGAAGTAAATCGTGTAAAAAGGATTTCGTTCGCTCAAGTGCACAAAACCAAAAGTTTTGAGTTTTGGCAAACGGTGATATTTAGCGACGAAAGCAAATACAACATTTTCGGTTCTGATGGACGACGCATGGTGTGGCGTAAGCCAAATGAAGCCCTCAATATCAAAAATATGAAACCAACAGTTAAACATGGAGGAGGTTCGGTAATGGTATGGGACTGCATGTCCGCCCGAGGAGTTGGCAACCTCGTATTTATCGATGGCATTATGGACAGGCATGTTTATTTGTCCATCCTGAAAGAAAACCTCCATGCTAGTTCCGATAAAATGGGCCTTCCAAGAAATGGGTTTTATTTCCAACAGGATAATGATCCAAAACATACTGCTGCGGACGTTAAACTGTGGATTTTATACAAGACCAAACATTTACCAACACCTCCCCAGAGTCCGGACTTGAACCCGATAGAAAATCTTTGCAAGAAGAATGGGACAAAATACCGATCGAAAAGTGCAAAAACCTAGTGGAATCTATGCCAAGACGCTTAGAAGCTGTTTTAGCTAATGGATATCCTACCAAATATTAATTTAATTATATCTTTGTTGTATTAATAAAATTCTGTACTAAAATTAAACAGCAAAATACTTATGTGACCTAAAATTAAAAAGCAAAATACTTATGTGACCTATAAAAACTTAAACATCTCTAATATTATCGAAGTATTTAAATTTGTTTTTTAATGAAATTAATGTTTAAGTTCCTATTAGCACATTCCAAATAAAATTTGAATTATCTTTTGTTAAACAACCGTTTAATTCGGGTCTTTTTTCTAAAAAAGTATCAAGTTCTTTATAGGCAAAATACTTTTGGGACTGACTGTACAGGAAACACAAATTAACTTCTTGCAAGAACGTTTACAATGATAAAAACACAAAAATGTATTTAGTAATGATATTAACGCCAGCAAGGTGTGAAAACCCCAAATCAGTTATGGAATTTCTGTCACCAAAGTCACAAGTTTAGAGGTCACCATCCGACCATCATTCAGCCCCAAACTTCCTGGCCGCCTTGTTATACTGCAATGTAAAAGTGAAAATAAAATAAAAATTACATATCAAAATTAAAAATTCAATGGATTCCTTTTCATTCCAAATACGAAATCAAGTTAACTAAATAATAAATTCAAAAGCGACGGTAACCACTCCAAACCCACTCAATTAGCATAAAAAGAGCTAGCCTATTGTATATTTACCATATTTACCAACAATAACGAATAGGAAAAACATAACAAATCTGATCAACACTGAAACTATTAAAATAGCTTCGAAGCCAAATCAAACATTGAATAAGCTTTTTAACACCCAAAAAACGAAAACAGACTTACACAAACAACACAATGTAGTATACCAAATAAAATGCAATGGTAATGTCCACCAACAATGTAACAGAATATATATAGGACAAACGAAAAGACAATTAGAGATTAGGTTGAAAGAACATAAACGAACAGTTGAGAAAGGAATAACAACAACAGCGCTCTCTCAACATGCATTTGACAATAAACACAACTTTGATTTTGACAACATCAAAGTCTTGGAAAGAGAGACAAAAACAAATAAAAGAATAACACTTGAAAGTTTGCATATTAAGAAACATATTGACAAAACAGTAAACATTAAAGAAGACAGTGATCACATTAGTAACACGTACAATTTAGTACTTAATAAATAAAATTAAAATGTAAAATTTAGATTAAGTGTGTAATAATACTATTAAGGTAACAATTATTTTATAAAAAAAAAAAAAAATTCACATAAATTTGTTAAAGTGATAATAAATGTATATTCTTAATTATTATTAAATAAAATTAGACGCCTGATGAGGACACCAACCAAAGTGTCGAAACGTCGCAGACAGAAAACAAAATTACAGCATATTTGTTTTAATTATTCCTGCTTAGGACGACCATAGGAAGCTTAATATCACAACAAGTAATTACAATCACTGGTCATTAGGAACATATCAAACTATTGTAAAGACCGTTACGTATAATTCGGCCGTACATATTTCCACTTAATACACATTTCTGTGCTGAGCGGATATTTTCTGTGAGTATGTTTTCAGGTTCTTCAATCTGCACGAAACATGAGACGAACCATCTCACCATCTTGACCATCGGACGAACAAGGTCCCCCTGCTGAAATATTGCATGTAATAAGTCCTATATACTTCGGGCGGCTTGACCAACTAGGTCCACGACCAAGACGCTTCGTATCGTTCTGCTACTTTCGCCCGACGAACTAGGTTAGGGTCCAGGTTTATGCAACAACGTATAATGCATACCACTACAGCGCTTCCACTTGCCCTTACTTTCGCAGGAACGTCATGTGTGGTCATGGCTCAAACATCCGGCACAGTATTCGTAGAGGGATACCAACTTCATACGCTTCTCATAATTAGCCCGCAAAAACCGCTTGCAAAAACGTATGAGGTGATCTTTCAAACACACCCGACAAAGCATTCTCCTTGTGGTTTTCCTGTACATTTTGTCGCAATAATTCTCCTCAGAGGTTGACTTCGGCGCCTGAGGCATTTCTTTCAAAGCCCGACATTCTTCTAATTGTACTATAAAAAATGTAACGCATGTCGTAAAAACGCATGTGTGAAAAATGAAACGCATCCTTAACAATTTCAAGGGCTTCGTTTGTATTCTGCCTTAAATACAAAAGTCTTTGCACGTCAGGTATGTCGGCACCCTCAACGTAAACCGCCGTGAATACATCACGAAAGGAGGTCCAAGACTAATAATCACCACCAAAAATCCCCGTTGTACAAATCCATCTAATGCGTCGACTTCTATATTTGTTGCAACTTTAGTAGATGAAAGAAAGAACTGTCTTATTCACAAAAGACCGTAACAGTTCACCCATTTGAGCAGCAAGAGTTACATATGGTGGATTGTGTGGTCGTGAATCAGCTACATACTATGTCATCAGCTGATATTAGGAATAAACAAAATAAAGAAACATTAAAAAAAAATATTTTAAAATTTGCTTTTTTTCTGGAGATTTTTATTAGTTACTATTTGAAAAATGGCATTTCACTGTGGAACAAATTCAATTTAGCAAAAGTTAGGTCGATTCTGAAAGTGAGAGGTGAAAATAGAGGCTAAATTAGAATACCCGTATCGCGGCGTTTGTTTATGTTAGTTCGATTTTTTTTTTAATCGACCTTCGAACTTTGCAGTCAAATGCCGATTTTCAGCATATTGTTTATATGGTTTTTTGGCTATAACTCGTTGTTTAACTGGTTTTTCAATCTGTAAAAGCCAAATTATTGCTAGAGACCTGTGCAACAATTACAATTTTAAAAAAAAATTTATTTAGCAAATTTTTGTGGTGCTTATGAAGCAAAATGTTGGAAAAATTATTATTTTTTTTCATGCTTTTTGAAAATATTTTCCCCAAAACTAAGTTTTTTTTGCTTTCTGTTTGATCTATAATAATCTTTTCAATTTCATTTGAAAAGAAAATGGTCCTAGTCGATAATTTGCGTTAAAAATCCCAAAACCATTAAATAAATAGCGATTTAGGTAGAAGTAATTAAAAAAGGAAGTTCCAAGAATTAGGAATTAGTAAAACAACTTTTTTGTTTTCAACCACCGCACAGGTAGCGATTTTTTTTTATTTCGTACAAGCGAACTAATTTGAAAAATGAAGATTCAGTTAAGACTCGAAACTCAGCCGAAGCTGATGTCTTTTAATTTTCACTCGGTCGTGATAAAATTCGCTATTAATTTTTTTGGAACTTATTTCATTTTGTGAGTGATTTAAGTTAAGTGCATCGGTTTCATAAAAATAACAAAAAAAAACATTGAATAATATATATTGTATTAAAAATGTCGGAACCAAAATGTAAAATGGAACATTTTTGTAATGTTTGTGGATGTTTCATAGCAAGCGATGAAAAATGTGGCAATGCGAGTGATTTTTTTTTTGGAAGCCTATAAACAATATTTCTCGCAAAAGTTTATCACTGACGTAAACTATGCCCCTAAAAATGTTTGCTTTAATCGCTATTCAATTCTTATGCAATGGAAAAGTTAAAAGAAGAAGGCTATGCATTTTTCGCATACCACTGATGTGGTAAAACAACAGCCCGCATCAAGAAGAAAAGTGCTATGGATGTATCAACTACCATAAAACTTTGAATAGAAGGAAAGCAAAGAATAAAACTTATGTAGCAGTGCCAAGTGTCCAATTACCATTACC
Organism: Cordilura impudica; assembly: GCA_963682025.1. NCBI lineage: Eukaryota > Metazoa > Arthropoda > Insecta > Diptera > Scathophagidae > Cordilura > Cordilura impudica. The sequence goes on along the minus strand of OY821520.1, from coordinate 173,511,429 downwards.
GCACTCAGAATTCGTTCCAGTACCAACATACCGAAGTATTGATCTTCAAACAGATATCAGTACTACAACCGCCGCTGCTACATCCATGAACTTTCTACTCAGAATACGACCCTAGTGAAGATACATCCTATGAAACATCAAAGGACCCAATCCTAGTCACACAAAACCAATTGGATGGAATTGTTGGAAATTTGTGTTTGACTCAGAAAAAATCAGAACTACTGGCTTCATTTTTGAAATGAAATAATTTGGTAGGGAAAGGTACCAAAGTAACAGCATATCAAAAAGAGTTAGAAAAGTTCTTCAATGTGAATGATGCGAAAAATTTCGCTTATTGCAACGATATTGAAAAGTTAATGGAGACGATAGGGTTAACCTATAAAAAAGATGATTGGCGTTTATTCATCGATAGTTCACTAATCAGCTTAAAAGTTGTGCTTTTGCACAAGACAAACAGAATGCCTTCGGTTCCGATTGCGTATATCACTGACACTAGTGAAAATTTCGATAATTTGAAACACATTCTGGAAGTAGTCAAATATAACGAACACCAGTGGCGCATTTGCTGCGACCTCAAAATAGTTTCATTGATTACAGACTTAACAGCATCTGGCCGTCCAAAATATCCGTGTTTTTTATGCGATTGGGATCCACGATACGGAGAAGGTATTAAAGGAAGAAACCAGTACAAACAGCATAACTGGAATAGTCGCATTGGACGGAAATGGCCTAAAGAAAATAGGCTACATGAAAGTCTTGTTCCTGAAATGAAAATATCTTTTTCAATGTTTCTTCAAAACCAACACTGAACAAAATTGGTACATAAAAAATGAGAAGTAAATTAATATTAAGGTGGAAAACGCAAGTTTTGTATTATGATTGTTTTCTTTTCAAATCAAATTTATTGAAGAAACTGAGAAGCATATTATAGATCAAACAGAAAGCAAAAAAGACTTAGTTTTGTGGAAAATATTTTCAAAAATAAAAAAAAAAAAAAATAATTTTTCCTATATTTTGCTTCATAAGCACCACAAAAATATTCTAAATCAATTTTTTTTTTAAATTTTGGTTGTTGCACAGGTCTCTAGCAATAATTTGGCTTTTACAGATTGAAAAAATATCAATCAGTCGACGAGTTATAGGCAAAAAACCGTATAAACAATATGCTGAAAATCGGCATTTGACTGCAAAGTTCGAAGGTCGATTAAAAAAAATTCGAACTAACATAAACAAACGCCGCGATACGGGTCTTCTAATTTAGCCTCTATTTTCACCCCTCACTCTCAGAATCGACCTAACTTTTGCTAACCTGAATTTGTTCCACAGTGTTATTTTTCTTTTACTAGAGTAGAAAACCCCTAGTGACTTTCTATAGAAGCCACAATCATGATTTTTATAACAAGAAATTATAATAGAAACTGGCCAACAAGAAAAGCAATTAACTTTAAATTTAATTGGTATTCGAAATTAAAATTTCAGTACCGACAAATATTTTCAAGTGGTAGCTCTACCCAATATTGGTTAGAATTTAACACTCTAACTTGTTTTTATTCCGTTTGGTTTATAAATAAGAAAATATGTATGTAGTAAAAAATAAACTTTTAAGAAACTTTTATTATATACACTTTTTATTTTTATACTTTTAAACTACATTAGCAGCTTTCTAATTTGTATTAAAAAATCAATAAGGCAATACAAACTTAAAATTAAAATTATATCCGGGATCGACTTAAAATTTCTTGCCAATCGAGCAGTAGATCGCGATAGACGTAGTAGGCACACCTGATCTAAAGTCTAATTATGTATGTGAATTAGCAAACTATGCAAATTCACATGCAGGAAAACTAAATTATAATACATATGTGGAAATGCAAGCAATGCATTTCACGCGTTTTAAATTTGGTGTGTGCGCATATTGTTACATATAAATGGTTCAAGGTTACCACTTAAGTAACTGTACTGAAGGTATGATAACTACGACTTATCAAACACACTACAATTAAACCTATCTTTGAATATTTGAAGTTAGAATATTAAAGTTAGAATATTTATCAGTTTTCATTTATATACTCCTATAAGACAAACTTAAAATTGCTAAGATTTTTAGTCAAGATCAGATTTTTTTATTTTTGTTTGAATTGTCACATTATTTTTAAGCTCTCAAAGTATGAAAATAATGATTTCTTAATTTGGCTTTAGATATTTTGAAGGTGGCTGCATTAAAGAAGTAGTTCCTTTTGGTTTCTTATTAAGAACTTAGAGATCATAGTAGTTTTTCTACTTTAATAATGGAAAATCAGTAAAAAAAAACAACCATAGTCCTTTTATAAAAATAAAGAATCTATAATATTAATAGGCTAGGCGATTTTTTGTTACCGATATTTTGTTCTACCGTTTTATCCCGATTTTGACCAAACATATATTATTTGAAAGGTATTTCTTTTTAGCTGTTCACCAGATTTACAGATTATTAAATTTTTTCCTTAATTTTGAGTAAATTCCATTTAAAATTGCTACTAACACATACATAAAATTATACATATGCTATGTGTGTGTTTATTAAATTTGTTAATGTGTTTGTTAATGAGTTTGTTATCTTCATTCATGGTATGTGAATTGCCTAAGTTGAAATTGCACGCTAATTTCTAGCGCTGGAATCTGCAAGTTATTATAAATATTGGCCAAAAAGAAAAGCCAATTATTTAAAATTTAAATTAAATTTGATTACATTTTTAGTTTCAAAATCAATATAGATTTCTGTTATAGAAAATCTGGAGCTAAATCTTGCTGCTAAATAAAGGGTCCGCCAAATAACTTTTTTTTTTTTTTTGAAAATGCTATAAAAAAAACTACTGAATATTATCTAAGATTTCTTTTTTTAACCAAACAGTGGCTTGTTTTGGGTGTATCGGCTTTTTAATGTATGCGTGCGGGTTTTCTGTGCCCCAAATGCGACAATTTTGCTTGTTTACATACCCGCCAAGATCAAAATGAGCTTCATCTGAAAAGATGATTTTTTTTGGCAAAATCGCCATCTTCTGTAAGTCGATCGCAGGCCCACTTAGCGAAGCGAAAACGCATTGGATGGTCAGTTGGCTTCAACTCCTGAACCAATTGGACTTTGTATGGCGTCATACCAAGGTCTTTATGCGAAATTCGTCTCAATGATGCCTCCGAAATGTTCAATTCTTGAGAACGACGGTGAATTGATGTTGATGACGCTTCACGCACACTTTCTGCCACAGCAGCAATATTCTCGGGTGTACGCACTGTTTTTGGCTTTTCACGCTTTGGTTTATCGATGAGGATGTCAGTTTCCTTCACTTTTTTCACAAGATAACGAACTTACGGAGCTGACGGTGCTTCTCTTCTTCCAAAATCCGTGCGCAATTTTCGCACACATTCTGCAAAATTACCATGATTTTCAATTTAATGTCGCAATATTTCCCAGCGTTTTCAAGCATATACACAACCATATTCGTTCAGCGGAAGGATAAAGCTAATTATCTGTCAAATCAGACATGAGCTACGTGTTACCATTCACGAAATAAGTACTAGTTGAAAAAAACGTTAGATGGCGGACCCTTTACATTGAATACGTGGTTGTCGAATTTTGATCGTAATGGTCTCAAAGAATCAATACAGTGTGAGAAGGTGCAAGAGTTTTTTACCCATAATTTTGTGTTCGTTTTGCGAATTTCTGTATACAAATGACATGTAACTCCCAAATAATGGTTTTGTTATCAGTGTAGACCAACGGATATAATTTGTAATACACAACGCCACGATAGTCGAAAAAACTGTATCATGAGCTTGATTTTTGGACGAATGTAGAGTGATCTTTTCGGTTTTGCTTCACCTTTGCACGATAATCGCTTGATTGGTCGTTTATTTCTGGGTCATAGGCATTGATCCAAGTTGCATCACCTGTTTTAATTAAATTCTGCTAGTCAGAAAGCATTATTAAGGAGATATTATAGCGATGCTCTTTTAGAAAAAATTTGGTGTTTTTGGAACCAAGCGGGATTTGACGCGATTAAATATCAAAAATTTTTTTTAAAATTGTACTGACTGCTTTTTCTGAAATTTCAACAGCATCAGCGATATCCCTAATTATCGATCCAAAATTTATCAATGTTTTTCTCGTCTGGGGCTCTCTTTATCTTTTGCTCTTTTCTGCCTCCTTGAAACTGTTCGTACATTGTCCGATTATGGAAAGTTTATTTTCCGCTTATCGAAGTTTTAGTCCATAAACAAATTTAATGGAACTTCTTTACATAAAACAAGAAAGAAAATTATAGTCTGTCTATACCGACTATACGATACCCTATACCATGCGTTTAGACACCGTATCTCTTAGGCCAAACTAACTGGATATAGAAAATAAGCATAAACCAAATTAGAGTGGGATTTTTATTAATTGTTTTTTTTTGGCTGCAGATATGAAAAAGTTCATATCGGATGCTATATCTATATGGGGACTAGGCCCAAAAATGGACCGATCCTGACCATGTTTGGTAAAGTCTCTTGAATTTTGCCAAAATATATACAAACAAAATTTGAGAAGAATCAGTGCAATATTTTTGTTTTTTGACAGATTTAAGTGAAGATCGGGAAGCAGCTCTGTATGTGGCTTATGACTAAGAGTTGTCCCATACAGATCATTTTTGGACTACACATTAATGGATGTAATAAACGCATACAAACCCAATTTGACTAAGATCTATATGACAATTTGGATGTTGTGACAATTTATGTCGATTTCATAGGGGTCATTTCTATGGGGGCTAGGTCTGAACATGGACCGATTCTCACCAATTGCAACACCTTTCATCTTATGGCCGATAAAAGCTTATATACCAAATGTCATCAAAATATATTCAGATTTGCGACCTGCAGTTTGATTACAAGGTTTACATGGACACACAGACGGACGGACGGACGGACGGACAGACATCGTTAAATCGAATCAGATAGTGATTCTGATTCGATCGGTAAAATAAAAGATGGGTCTAGGTCAAATATTTTTGGTAGTTACAAACAGCAGCACAAAGTCATTATACCCAAACAACATAGTGGAATAGGGTATAAAAATCAGACATTGTTAAGATATCCAAATGCACCTTTGGTTGTTTTCAAAAACAGAACTACCAACCTGAAAAATGATTATTTGCCAAAAATAGATAAACCTGCATAGTTGAAACTGAAGAATCCCCTTTTCATTTGGACACAATGTTATAATATAATCTGTACATAATCATTGGGGACATTAGAGTTTGGGTAAAGTGTGAAACGTTTTCATAAATTTACATAGCGATCTTTCTATGTCCAACAAACTACGAACTGTAGTTGGATTAAAATTTTTAACAACACAGATGAATAGACATATGGACTGATGTCGCTATAAGGACTACAATGTACACGTGATGCCATGTTAAAATTAAGAAAATAATCCCGCTAAATAGTACCATCCATAATGTATATATACAGTGTATGATAAGGAGTAGATAATCTGAGGACGTATTAAACCAAAGGTAATATAAACACCCCCGTTGAGTTTAAATGATTTTTTTTCCTCTTATGATGATCTAGATTTTTGTGCGTTTTTTCTTTATTCTTATCATTCATGCATTTGCGTATTTTTTTCTATTGTATAAGAGTATTGATATTTTTTTGTGAAATTCCCTGTGGCATATGTCATTTCGAGTTCTTTTCATAAACTGTCATTTAACATCTTATCTCGTACCATTACTCGAGTTTTATTTACGCTATATATATAGTATTTTTTGCATTTCCAAGTATACAACATTAGATTAGGGTAAGCAATACAACGTTAATATGTCTAAATTTAGGAGAATATTAATGATTGTTGATCAATTTTGTCGAATTAATTTTAACTGTTCTGCTGTGGAACGAATTCAAGCCATGAACTTAATTTACACGTGCCGTTCTGATCAGCTTTCTTTAAATTTAAAGTTAAAGCCATAATCTGACTATTTTACACGTTTCAGAGAAAGGGATAATCACTAATGATTCCAAATTGAGTTACGGGGTCTGTTCGGAGGTCTACCCTTGCAATCTGGATATTCTACTTTCTTACATACTATCCGACGATTGTATTGTCTTTCAGGCGATTAGGGAATCTTATATGCAAATGTGAGGAAAGTGTGCTCGTTTGTATCGACAGTCAGGAGGAACTACTCTCGTTTAACTCTCACATTATATCTTTAGTCTTCGGAGGACAGCGCAAAAAGGAACTGTCAAAACTATGCCGCTTTTTCATGATTAATATAGTATTGGTCCTTGGTAATAGCATTGTAAATGGCAACTAACAACAATTGCCACTGTAAATCACATAACAATTATATTATGCTATTATACTAAAATTAATTTTCAATTAATTGAATACCCTATATAAGAGATGAATGTCTCAAAATTTCAAGATTGCTTGTGTTAGAACGCTTGTGTTTGTCATTTAAATAAAAAGCAACGATTCTTTATTTAGCACAACATTTCAACGACTGTCAAAAACACATTTTCTTCTTTAATATATGTAGGTGGTGTATTTATACCATCACCCCTTTTAACCTGGTAGAAATCAATTTAAGAAATGCGCATTTGCATCCACATTTTTAGATTGGACAAAGATGAATACAAAACAATAATAATCGCAAGCAAGAATAAAGTTAGAATTAGATTTGGCGAAATTGAATTAAATAATAATTATTGTTAGTTCATATATTAATTGAAGATTAAAAACTGTCTGTATTTACGGAAAACAATCGTATTTTTATAACCTCCAAATCACAGTACAGAGGGTATATAAAGGGTCGCCACTTTTTATACCCTATACCACTATGCGGTTTGGGTATAATGACTTTGTGCTGCTGTTTGTAACTACCAAAAATATTTGACCTAGACCCATCTTTTATTATACCGATCGAATCAGAATCACTATCTGATTCGATTTAACGATGTCCGTCCGTCCGTCCGTCCGTCTGTGTGTCCATGTAAACCTTGTAATCAAACTACAGTTCGCAAATATGAATATATTTTGATGAAATTTGGTACATAAGCTTTTATCGGCCATAGGATTTATGCTTGGTGGAAATCGGTCCATGTTCAGACCTAGTCTCCATACAAATGACCCCTATGAAATCGACATAAATTGCCATAAGATCCAAATTATCAAATTGATCTTAGTAAAATTGGGTTTGTATGTGTTTATTGTATCCATTAATCAGTAGTCCAAAACTAATCCCTATTGGACAATTCTTAATCATAGGCCCCATATATCTATCAAAAAAACAAAAATAGTGCACAGATTTATCTCAAATTTGGTTTGTATATATTTTTTCAAAATATAAGTGACTTTACAAAATATGGTCAGTATCGGTCCATTTTTTGACCAAGTCCACATATAAATGATATGAACTTTTTCGTCTGCAGCCAAAAAAATTAACAACAATGCCACTCAAATTTGGTTTTTGCTTATTTTCTATATCCAATTAGTTGGACCGAAGAGATAGGGTCGGTATAAACCCTATATCTTTGGTCCAACTAATTAGATATATAAAATAAGCATAAGTCAAGTTTGAGTGTCATTGTTATTTATTTTTTGCCCTCGGATGCTATATTCACATGGGTAGAAAAATGGACCGATCGGACCATATTTGGTAAGGTCACTTATTTTTTCCAAAAACATATATGTACAAACCAAATTTGAAAACATTCTATATAATATATTTGTTTTTTTATAGATTTAGTGAAAATCGGGAATCAGCTTCGTTTGACCGAGATCTTTATAATAATTTGGATATTATGACAATTTAAGTCGATCTCATAGGGGTCATTTGTATGGGGTCTAGATCTGAATATAAACCGATGTTCACCAATTTCAATAGAATTTATCCTTATGTACCAAATTTCATCAAAATATATTCATATTTGCGATGTAGTTCGATTACAAGGTTTTGATGGACACGCAGACGGATGCACGGGCGGACTTCGATAAATTGGCTCAGAAAGTGATTATGACTCGATCCGTATAAGATGGATCTAGGTCAAATATATTTGGTAGTTACAAATATTAGCACAAAGTCATTATACCATAACCATATAATGGTATAGGATATAAAACTAAAAAGTGACGTACAATGCTTATAAATTTAATACAATTCAATTTTTTTTTCTTTCAGATATTGCTAGAAAACTTGACGGAGAAAAAGTACGTAACAAGGGAAACCACAAAAATATTCAAAAAATCACAACATATAAGTACAATCAAAAACGCACATATATTTGCCTTATTCTAATGATTGCAACAGTTTTTATATACGGAGTATTGCCAGAGGATTTTCGTTCAAAAACATAATAGTTACCAGACTATCTTTTAATTAATAAGTAACGGTAAAAAATATTTCGTTTTTGGTTTTAAAGAAAAGCAAATAATATAACAAAATTAAAAAAAAATGAAAAAATCCCTACATTTTGGTCAAAATAAAATATCTGTCGTTATTCGCTACACTCCATTTTTTTTTCTCTTGCAAAAATGCCAAAAAAAAAAAGGGAAATTTCTGTCCCTATATCTGACATAACTGGTAGAGCGACTTTAATTTCTTACCTGTTTTTATTACTTTTGTGTTTCGTTTTTTTTTTTTTTTTGTATTAAATGTTTCCTTAAATGAACATATTAGTAGCTAATTCAGCCAAAAATCATTTGAATATATTTTTTTTTTTTATCTTAAGATTTCTAAGGTCTCCAAACAATCTTATAAGAATCAAACTTCGGGCATTATAACGGCTGCTGCGTTAAATTAGGAATTTCATTGATGTTCTACGAAGTACTTAGGGAACTTACAATTTTACTACTCTAGTAAAAGAAAAACAATGAAATAGTAATTAATTCGTTCTATAGAAGACACGATCTTTTTTTTTTATAACAAGAAATTATAAAAGAAACTGGACAACAAGAAAAGTAACTAACTTTAAATTTAATTGATATTCGAATTTAAAGTTTCAGTATCGACAACAGTTTTAAAGTGATAGCCGTAACCAACATTCAGTCTAATATTGAGTTTAAGACGCAGATAGAGGGTATCAAAAATTCGGCACAGCCAAATTTAACACCCTTGTTTTTACTCGAATAGTGGCACGTTTTATTTTCTAAGAATACAAGTTACAAATTTTCTAGAAACAATTTATTCGTATATTTAAGGACATGTGTGTATTTTATGGGATATAGTGAAAAAAAAAACGTTCAAATTAAAATACTTAAACTAAATTAATGTATACTTACCACTTATTAAAATATTCATTTACACACAAGTAAGAAAATTATAGTAGGGCTAGGTCGACTAGATGATATCCTTAAGCATGGTCCATTTATGCTGGGACATAAATTTGTTTCTTATTTCTAGATGGGTTTATATCGCATCTGAATGTTGAATGGACATTATGTCGAACAATGATCCATTTGTGGCGATATTTTGTCAGGTCACATTTACTTTCTGGAATCATAGACCGACCAAGTTTGAAACAATCTTAGTTTTTCTAATGTCGGATATATATTCCGATATATATAAATTAATTTGAAACTAAGTTGTTTTAAGTCGAAGTCAGAGGAGACATTTTTAATGGCGACCAAGTCTGAACATGCTCCGATGTTTTCCACCATTAAACCGACTCAGATATTGATTCAGAGTCGATCGGTACGAGTTCAGTAAAATATGGATTTAATTCAGATATTTTTGATAGTAACAAATCTCAACACAAATTATTTATACCCTGATCATTGAGTGGCGTAGGGCATAATTAAATAATAAACTCGAAGGAGTGCGCTGATATATGACTGTTAAATTAATGTCTATGTATGTGGATGTGTTGTGTGTGTGTGTGTGTGTTTAGTAGCATAACGATATTTTGACTTTTTTACATACATGTATAATTTACATAAATACATAACGGTATGCATGCGTGTACGAAGTGGATGTAGAATGATGCGATGCAACAATATGCATGGCATTTCACATAATAAAGTACAGATCGTGTCATTTATCACAAGAACTGTCAGCAGTGCTTTAATGTACTGCAACGTTAACTCCCATATAAGTATATATATATATATATATGTTATGACAGCTTAGAAACATAATAGGAAAAAGGTACAAATAAGAAGGTAAGTGTACAAATAACGTAGAACATGCTTACAAATTCTCCTTTGCAAGTTGAAAAACTTTAAGCAGTTGTGGGGTATAAACTTTAAGGTGGTATCTTGAAGTAACAATTTAAGGTTTATATCGAGAATAAACATAACATATAGAATGAATATAGAATCTTATATATATTTTAAGGGTATTGAATTATATTTTCATATGTTATATGAAATTAAAAAAAATATATTTTTTAGTTACCGAATTAATAATAAAATAATTAAAAATATTCAAAGTGAATAGAGTAGTTTTTTGAAATTAGCATCCTTATTGATTTTTGTTTACCAACAAAATTAATTATCCCTGACGCACAGTGGCTGAAAATCGGTTTTCATTGGCCAAAATTCTGTAACTTTTGAACCGATCAAAATATTTATAAATTTTTTTAATGGATATATATTTAGATGAACTTGAGTCAGTTTTAATTTCATTAAAATGGATTGCTTATGCTAATAAGTAACTCATTTCCATAATCTGCACTATATAGAATGAAAGCTTTTGGGTTGTTATGGCGTTGTTATCTGTTCGCATGGTAGCTATTTGACTGTTGATTGATAATGGTATACCCTCTCTATATAATATATATCATATTTGGCCAAGAATACTACCTTGTGGCAGTGCTGCTTCAATTTTCTTTAAATTTGAGTATGCTTAACCCTGTTTGACTCTGAAAAATCTGTATTTCATGTATGATTCCAGTATATCAGTATATTGAATGAGTAGTTGGGTTGTCAGCTGGTTTTGAAGTCCTTTCTAAGATTGCAGAAGATTGCAGAACATACCTACTTTTATTCAAAAGTTTCTTAGATTCAATTAAAGTTTACTGGGCTTACAAGCGCTACATGCACAGAGGATTTACCGATAGATCTGTATGACAAAGTTTTTGACCACAATGCTGTATATACAACTGTTAAGTTTTTATTAGATCGGAGACGATGATTTCAAAATGATTCGTTTTAGAATTCATTGCAAACATTCAATGAAATTAAATAACTGTGTATATTTACTCAGTTTTAAATTAAGAACCTTCCGTATGTTTACATGGGTTTGTGTGTTAGCTGTAGTCGATGTGCATATTGTGATGCTTTTCAATTGACAATAATGATGTAGATAATGGTGATTGTGATGTTCCTCCAACAATAGCTACACACACACATATACATCTAGTTCGTAGAGGTCTGAAATAAATTTGTAGTTTTTTTTATACTTAAAATGGTGAATTATGTAGGCAACAGTGCAATAGTGTTGCTGACACAGCACAATTTGTGTACCAACGATGGCTTTAGTTAATGCATACATACACACATACGTATGTGTATAAGTGCATATTTAAATAATATTAATGTGTGTGTGAGGGAGTTTGCCAGCGCAGTACGTATAGAACATTTACAAAAATTTCCCTTTTTGTCGGTGTTCATATAAATGGATGAGGATTCTGTTGTTGATAAACTGTTGCCGTGGCCTGTTCAGAGTTCGTGTTTGTATCTGTATACGATGAATTTATTTTATTTAAATTATTGTAGTGTTGACTTTTTTATTTTGATATCTTCTCTTATGTCTGCGGCTTTTTAAATAAATTACCTTCATTAAACACATGAATGCATAATCATAAATAACAGTCTGAGTATGGACACACTAAATATAATGAAATCAAAAAAAGCTTCAACTTTTTGTTTTATGTATGTATGTATGTATGTCTGTACCTATAAAAAAATTTATATAAGTGTTGTTTGAAATAAAAGCCCAATTGTCTCATTATGCATATCATACATTTTTAATTTATAATACATAAGTATGTTCCTACAGAATTTACCCTTAGAAGAAAAATGAGTTTAACTTTGCCGTATCATGATCATGTATTTATTCTATTTATTTATCACATATAACAATTTATAAATCTTTTTAATTCCAGTATGTGATCTTATAGCGATACAATCAATTTATGATATTAGTTACAATACTTTTAAGAAAAAAAATGTATAATATTAATAGGCTAGGCGATTTCTTGTGTCTAATGTTTTTTTTCTACCGTTTTATCCTGATTTTGACTAAACGTATATTATTTGAAAGGTATTTCTTTTTAGCCATTTTGCAGATTTACAGATTTTTAATATTTTTTCTTTATTTTGAGTAAATAGCATTTAAAGTTGCTACTAACACATACATACAATTATACAATGCTATGTGTGTGTTTATTAAATTTGTTAATGTGTTTGTAATAAAAATGAGTTTTTTTTGTGTTGATTTGTGAATTGGCTATAATTGATTGGCGTACTTTTAGGGTCTTTATTTAATGAAAAAATAAAATTTCCTAGAATTGGCGCTCGAATTTCGAGGGCTGGAATCTGCTAGTATATATAAAAATATAAAATAATTTAAATTACACGAGTATAAAAATATAAGTAAAAAAAACTAATACATAAAAAACTAATTGATAACACTGTGCAACAAATGATGACTTTTTGAAAAATATACGGTCTTGATTCTACTAGCAAATGGTAGTAAAATCCTATACTCAGTTTTGCGAGATTGGCGACCAATTTTTTTTATTGGCCTCTAAAGATTCTGAAAATCAGTGGGCCCCTCAAAAAAGGTGTCATAAGTTTTTGTTCAACAGCTAATTCAAACTTGGTGATACCGCATAACTATATTCGGCAATAATATAGCTAACAATCCAATTCAACAAATCTTATTAACGTTTTATGTGAAAAAATTATTTTTTCCTAAAAATTTGTTGGAAAAATATTGAAAAAAAATTTTGTTGTCACTTTTTTCAGCATAACTCACAGGGACTCATAATTGTTCACCAACAATATGTGTCAGAATTGTAGCCACGGTCAATCTGAACAACTTCTGTGAACATTTCTTTACAATATGAACGTCTTTAGTCACCCTAAAAAACTTATAGGGTTTTACTACCCTTTGGTAGTAGAATCGAACCTATACTGTCAAGTCCGTGTATTTTTCTACTGTTGCACAGTGTAATGAGAGAATATAATATATATAGTCAAAAACTAAACAATAATTGAGAAAGTTGTAAATTTGAGACCAAATCATTTTTAAACAATTAATTATACCCTATGTGGTTTGGGTATAATGACTTTGTGCTGCAGTTTGTAACTACCAAAAATATTTGACCTAGACACATCTTTTATTATACCGATCGAATCAGAATCACTAAAGATGTCCGTCCGTCCGTCTGTCCGTCTGTGTGTCCATGTAAATCTTGTAATAAAACTGCAGGTCGCAAATATGAATATATTTTGATGATATATAAACTTTTGTTGGCCATGGTATGAACGCTATCGAAATTGGTGAGAATCGGTCTATGTTCAGACCTAGCCCCCATACAAATGACCCCTATGACATAAATTGCCATAAGATCCAAATTATCATATAAATCTTAGTCAAATTGGGTTTGTATGCGTTTATTACATCCATTGATCAGTAGTCTAAAAATAATCACTATGGGACAACTCTTAGTCATACGCCCCATATAGATCTGCTTCCCGATCTTCACTTAAATCTATCAAAAAACAAAAATATTGCACAGATTCTTTTCAAATTTTGTTTGTATATATTTTTGCAAAATACAAGAGACTTTACCAAACATGGTCAGGATCGGTCCATTTTTGGGCCTAGTCCCCATATATATATAGCATCCGATATGAACTTTTTCATATCTGCAGCCAAAAAAATTAATAAAAATCCCACTCAAATTTGGTTTATGCTTATTTTCTACTAGTTGATTGTATGGCGCCTAGGCGCCCGTTTTTTTGACTTTAACAAACAACATTTTTTTTTTCATTTCAGAATTTTCCTATATTTTATACATATATTTTTAAAAAATTAATTTTAATGTTTTTAAAATTTAAAAAAAAAAAATAGAAAAACAGTTGTAAAAAATACAAAACAAAAACTTCGAATTTCAAATGAAGTTTTGTAAACGGTCCTTTTATGTATATTTTCGCAAAAGTTTGCCAGTAGCCAACGTTTGCTTTATACTTTCTGCTTCAATACATAAAGAGTCTTCAATATTATATGGTTTTAAAAAAATTTTAATTTTGATAGAAACTCGGTAATTTTAGTCTTATTAAGACAAACTATAAATATGTATCTTTTTAATAATTTAATTTATGTTTTATAACTTCTAAAATGCCCCAAAATAAATAAACTTATTCAACTAAGAAAACTTTTTAAACCTTTCGGACAAAGCAAAAAAACCTACGGTGATAACGAACTAAGTCTATAAGGATTAATTTGGTCGGTCCCGCCGAGTTCGTTATAACCTAACTCCATTTTATTGTAGAAAAGTAGAATTGCACAGAAAAAAAAGAACGTTTTAGGCCAAGGTTCCTAAAAGTTTCTTAAAGGGGGGTTTAAAAGTTAAAAAAAGTCGTATTTTCATAATTCTTTTTTGAAGATATGAATAATGTTGGATTATTTATTTCATATACACGCTATAGCAAATCATATGAAGAATCTTTGAAAAAATTTTCAATAAAAAATTTTAATAAATAAGCCCGTGACAGCGAATCTCCGGAGGCGTTGTTGTTTTGCGGTGAACATCATAACTCGTTACCGGATCATGCGAAATAAAAAAGGCGAAATACGTTTAAAAGGTGCTATACAATTTCGGGAATTTGTTGTTGAAAAATGGAGAATTAAAAAATCCCTACGTGGTTACCCGATGATTTATGTGTGTAGTGTCTAAAATTTCAAAAAATCGGTCAAGTAGATTTTGAGTTATGATGTTCAGGGACTTCGAACATTTATTTGCGAGAAAATCGGTTTAAAGTTTTTTAAAAACTGATTTATCTATACTAATATTATAAAGAGGTAATGTGTGTTTGTTTGTTTGTTTGTAGGAGGTAATCTCCGTAACTACCCATCTGATATTCCTGAAATTTTCACAGAGTCTTACTGCGGATATGGGAAGTGCTATAGGCTATAATTTTTTTAATATTTTTAGTGGGCGTGGCACCTCCTACACAAAGTAAATTTTTAATATCATATACATATATTGAGTACCATGACAGGGAGAGCTTTGCAAATTTGTGTGAGGTCACCTATTGTTAATATTAGTATCCACGCCGGAAATGGGCCGGATCGGAGAAGTGGGCGTGGTACCTCCCATACAAGTAATAATTCAATGTTATATATCTCGAGTACTATGATAGAGAGAGCTTTTAAAATTTGTCTGATGGCACCTATTATTAATGTGAGCAGTCGGACAAAAAATGGGCACTATCGGACCAATAGGCGTGGCACCTGCCATACAAATAAAATATAAAATGCCATATATCTGGAGTACTATTATAGTGAGAGTCTTGGGACTTTGTGTGAACCCATAAGTTATTCATGTGATTATTTAGACAAAAAATGGGAGTGATCGGAACAGTGGGCATGGCACCGCCCATACAAAGTACCATATAACTTTGTATCATATAACTGGTGTACTAAAAAAGGGAAGCTTTGACACTTTGCACGACCTCATCAGATCTTAGTATGAGTAGTCAGACAAAAAATCGGCGGGTTCACACCAATGGGCGTGGTACTCCCCATGCAAAGTAACTATTTAATGCCATATAACTGGTGTTCGCCAAAATCAAAAATTCGCCAAAACCGAAAATTGCGAAAAATAAAAATCGGCCAAAAAAATCTTCAACATCAAAAATGGGCAAAATCAAAAATCGCTAAAAAGAAAAATTGCCAAATGAAATTCTAAGTTCAAGGCCAAGAGTTAAGTGTTGCCAGATCTAATTTTGATAATCCATGTTCTTCTCATGGGCAGCTACATGTATCTTGCTCCAGGTTAGGAACGCCGAAAAATCTGACAATTATTGTACCGAATGAAAAAACCAAAAAACATTGTATATCAGCAAGTATTCGAAGGTGTAGCGAAGCACACCGGGTTACATCTAGTATACTATATACCGTGTGAGGCCGGTCGATGGAAACGTTGTATCTTCTTAAGTTTTGCTCTGATTTACTTCAAACTAGATGTAACCCGGTGTGCTTCGCTACACCCTCCCCCTGCCCCCCCCCCCTCCCCCGCCCACGAATCGTTATGAGAGGGCTCACGCAAAGTCCCAAGGCTCTCACTAATACAGTTATTCAGATATATCACATTTAATATTAAGTTCGTGTAGGGGTGCCACGCGCATTTGTCCAATCCCGCCCATTTTTTTGTCTGACTACTCACCTTAATAATTGATGACCTGAGAAAAATTTGCAAAGCTTTGCCTATCATAGTAATATATATGATATTTAAAATTTACTTTGTATGGGAAGTGCCACGCCCGCTAAAAATATTTTAAAAAATTACAGCCTGTAGCACTCCCATATCCGCTGTAAGACCCTGTGAAAATTTCAGGAAGGTCAGATGAGTAGTTACGGAGATTACCTGTTACAAACAAACAAACAAACAAACAAACACACATTACCTCTTTATAATATTAGTATAGATTTCGATACAACACGCTCGACATGTTGTGCATTCAGAAAGAGAGAGACACACCAATACACCTACATAAAAAAGAAAAAAATATTTCATATTTCATCTTACATGTAAACTGAAAAAAGAGAACTACATTATCTATAAATTATATTATTATATAAAATTAATTAATAAAAGTTATCTATAAATCCAAAAGAGAAGACCTAAAAAATAAGCGCGTATTAATTTTGCTTCAAAAAAAAAACATATTATTCCAAATCGCCTTTAATTCTTACATGATAATTTCAATAAATTATTCAAATTTTTGAAAGCAAATTATGCAAAAATTAATATTATATGTGAAAAAAAATTATTTTCCCACCTCTCTTCTGAAATTACAATATAATTTAATTATGCAAAGTTAGAATAATTTTAATTCTAAACCTAATATTGCACTATTTTTTCAAGTGCTTTTCAATACAGGGCTATAAAAGAAATCATACCTTGGACAACAACAAAATCCACATTGAAGATCTCTTTTTGCTCAAATATTAATCAAAAAAGCATACTCTTTGCTAAGTGCTGGCCATCAGAGAACCTGAGCGAAGGTACTCCTAACAATATAAAACAATTTTCAGATGAAAAACAAAACAGGCAAACGGAAAAGTTTAGTTTGATAAAAGAAGTATGTATGCATATCGGACGACGTTAAATGAGAAAAATAAAAATGTTCAAAATTTCATTCATTACTTTTTTTGTAGAATTTTTTCATTGACCAACAATGGGAATTTAAAAAAGAATTTGAATAGTTATTTTTTTTTGAAGCATATTTAACGTTCAACTTATTCTATATGTAACACGAAATCTGCATACGTAGTGCTACTGTCGTTAGCAGTGCTGCCAGTTTTGACAACTTATTGTAAGTTCGACGATTTTTCAATTTGTTCAAATGATTTGTTAAATTTGTAAAAATGATGATTGAAGATTTAAAATTTTCGGTAGTATAAAAATTACGATTTCAAGGGGTAACAATTAATGGGTTGTTTATCGAAAATTGATAGTCAGCCCTGTTCTTGAAAGGTTGTTATTTGAATAAGAATGAATTTGAAATAACATGAAATTGAAATTTTGGGTTTCTTGAAAACACAAATTTTATATTTTCGAAGTATTTTTTGAAATCATATTTTTTATTATCAAATGACATGAACCATATGGTTTAGCTTCAGAACCATATGCTATCTAGAAACCGAGGTGCCATATTGTTCTTTAGTCACTTTCACAAAAAAACCTTGATTAATTTTTGCATGTTTTTCCTTAAGATTATAAAGAAAGTAAAAAAAAAAATATATTTTCTTTTAAAATAACAATTTACTTGTTAATGTAATTGTTTTTATTCTTCAATTTCATTCAATTAAGAATGACTTTTCTTTTTGAAATAAGTTAGGCATCACCAAAGAAAATTTGATTCAAATAAATTGGATTTGACTGGCATTACTACTGTTAAACATAATGCCATAAACATAAACATAAACAAAGTTGTGGCAGTCATATGCAAAAAAAAAAAAAAATAAAAATATGTGATTTGAGTAAAAAATTTTTTTTAATTCCTTTATTTGCAATAATTAGTGCATGAAGAATCTATGTTATAATTGAAAAAAATTATAATGGAAAATAGATTGTAATAAAAAGTTTTTACAATAGTTATCGCAAAAAGTGTGTTTTATTAACATCGACCACTTATTACGAGTTTTTTTTAAATCAGCGCAAAATGTAGACGTTTTTTAAAATCGTTTTTTTTTTTTCATAAAATTAATCCCCCTGTTCTTGAAACCACTATCACAAAAAAAAACTCGTAAATGAAAAAATTCTTATATCTACGAGTTTTTTGCTGTTCTCTAATTTCAATAAGAATATTTTTTCTCGTTTTAATTCACATAGAATAGGCTTAGTGAAATCAAAACAAATGCCCTTTTTTTCTAATCAGCAGGTCTTAAGATATAAAAAAAAACTAATTGATATTTAAACTCTAACATGTTTTTTATTGAACCTTGTCATTATTTTAAAAAATTAGACATTAATTTTATGAAAAAAAAATATTTTAAAAAACGTCTACATTTGCGCTGATTTAAAAAAAAAACTCGTAATAAGTGGTCGATATTAATAAAACACACTTTTTGCAATGATGCTGTTCTATAACTATAATAAAAACTTTTTATTTACACAATATATTTTCCATTATAATTTTTTTAATTATAACATAGATTCTTTATGCACTAATTATTGCAAAAAAAGGAATTAAAAAATAATTTTTTCATCAAATCACATATTGCTAGTCAAATCCAATTTATTTGAATATCTAAATTTTTTTTGGTGATGCCTTACTTTTTAAAAATAGAAAAGTCATTTTTAATTGAAAGAAATTGAAGAACAAAAACAATTAAACGAACAAATAAGTTGTTATTTTAAAAGAAAATATTTTTCTTTATACTTTTTCTATAAACTTAAGAAAAAACATGCACAAAATACTTTAAAGTTTTTTGTGAAACTGAATAAAGAACCATATGGCATGAAACCCAAAATTTCAATTTCATGTGATTTTAAATTCACTCTTATTCAAATAACAACGTTTCAAGAACAGGGCTGAATGTCTAATTTTTTTAAATAATGACAAGGTTCAATAAAAACCATGTTAGAGTTCATATACCTATTAGTTTTTTATCTCTTAAGACCTGCTTAGTAGAAAAAAGGACATTTGTTTTGATTTCACAAAGACTTTTCTATGTGAATTAAAACGAGAAAAAATATTCTTATTGAAATCAGAGAACAGCAAAAAACTCGCAGATTTAAGAATTTTTTCATTTACAAGTTTTTTTGTGATAGTGGTTTCAAGAACAGAGGTGAGTTTTTGTTCAGTGTAAATGGAAATTACAAAATATGTATAGATTTAATTCTGGGTCAAGTCGTTTCAAAACGGAAATACCTTGAATAGCATCTCCATTTAAGATTTAAGTGTTAATAACGGCGATACTTTAAACCTATATTATACTAGTTAATAGTGTGGCACCTAGGCGCCCGTTTAAAAATTATGAATAAAACTGTTTAAATTTAAATACACGAAAGATTTATAATAAATTATATTTCTTTTAATATAGTAGTAAATTGAAAATTATATTGTTACATATGTACATGTGAAAAAAGACTGTGTCTGTAGAAATTATTACATACATAAGTATCAAAACAGATAAGAAATATTTGGCAAAAAAGTTTTTCAATTTAGAATCTCTTAAAAAACTATATTTCATGTGAAATATCGTTGGTCATGTAATAGTTTTCCTTGCTGTGGGTTCGATTGAATACGTATCTTAACTTGGCTTGCAACTTTTGATCGTGACAAAGCCACATACAGTTGGCCGTGTGAAAATAACGAGGTCTCCAAATTAATGCCAACGTAATCAAATGACTGGCTTTGAGCCTTGTTTATGGTAATTGCGTATGCAGGAATTACTGGAAACTGGCGGCGTTTTAATATGAAAGGTAATGTTGTGTCGGTTGGGGCGAGATCAATCCTAGGAATTAGAACCGTATAATTTTGGTCAGCGTTACAGAATCAGTTAGTCTCTCAGTCAGTCAGTCAGTGAGTCAGGGTTCAGCGTAAATATATTTAAGATATTACCCGGCCTTCACACGTTATATTTTTGGCTTTCAGGTTGTAATGCACTCACACTTTTTTACTCTTTTTTACTAAACAATCATAAGTTTCAATTCTCTCTTTCATTTTTTCAATGGGACAGTTGCTTAATAATTTTTTGACTATTGGATGTGTGATCAATTTGACTTGAACATGGGAAGGCCGGGTAAAGTGAGGAGATTGGAGATTCCCAAAATTATTAAAATCTAATAAAATGGAGTTCGCTTATAACGAACCCTGGTTGTAATAAATTTTTGTATATAGCGAAGAATTTCTTGGGTTCTAAGGGTTTTAATCACATTTTTCATACAAACTGCTTCTCTTATAGCGAACAGTGGTTATAAAAAACAATTTTTTTTTCCATTTCAGAAAATTTTCGTATCTATACTAATATAATAAAGAGGTAATGTGTGTTTGTTTGTTTGTTTGTTTGTAGGAGGTAATCTTCGTAACTACCCATCTGATCTTCCTGAAATTTTCACAGACTCTTACTGCGGATATGGGAAGTGCTATAGGCTATAATTTTTTAAATATTTTTGGTGGGCGTGGCACCTCCCACACAAAGTATATTTTTAATCATCATATATATATATATATTGAGTACTATGATAGGGAGAGCTTTGCAAATTTGTGTGAGGTCAACTATTGTTAATATTAGTAGCTACGCCGGAAATGGGCGGGATCGGATAAGTGGGCGTGGTACCTCCTATACAAGAAATAGTTCAATATTATATATCTCGAGTAATGTGATAGAAAGAGCTTTTCAAATTTTTCTGATGTCACCTATTATTAATGTGAGTAGTCGGATGGAAAAGGGGCAGTATCGGGCCAATAGGCGTGGCACCTGCCATACAAAGTAAATATAAAATGTCATATATCTGGAGTACTGTAATAGTGGGAGTCTTGGGACTTTGTGTGAGCCCATAAATAATTCATTTAATTTGTTAGACAAAAAATGGGCGTGACCGGAGCAATGGGCGTAGCACCGTCCATGCAAAATAGATATCTAATATCATATAACTGGTGTACTAGAATGTGAGTAGTCCAATAAATATTGGGCGGGATGGGATTAGTGGGCGTGGCACCTCCTATGTAAGAAATATGAAGCACAAAGAAAGCGACAGTCTTTTGACAAGTTCATTAGTTATCAATGTGATTTGTCGTGGAAAATATATCGCCAAAATCAAAAATCGCCAAACCCAAAAATCGCGAAAAATTAAAATCGCTCAAAAAACAAAAATCTTCAAAATCATAAATGGGCAATATCAAAAATCGCTAAAAAGAAAAATTGCCAAATGATATTCTAAGTTCAAGGTCTATAGTTAAGTGTTGCCAGATCTAATATGGATAATCCATCTTTTTCTCATGGGCAGCTACATGTACCTTGCTCCATGGTAGGAACGCCGAAAAATCTGATAATTGTTGTACCGAATGAAAAAACAAAAAACATTGTATATCAGCATCAGCAAGCATTGAAATAAAAATCTATACTAATAGTCTATACTAACATAATATAAAGGTAATATTTGTTTGTTTGTAGGAGGTAATCTCCTTAACTACTCATCTGATCTTCCTGAAATTTTCACATAGTCTTACTGCGAATATGGGAGTGCTACAGGCTTTAATTTTTTTTAATATTTTTAGTGGGCGTGGCACCTCCCATACAAAGTAAATTTTTAATATCATAAGTACTATGATAGAGAAAGCTTTGCAAATTCGTCTCAGGTCATCTATTATTAATGTGAGTAGTCAGACAAAAAAATGGGTGGGATTAGACAAATGCGCGTGGTACCCCCACACAAACTTAATATTAAATGTGATATATCTGAATTACTGTATTAGTGAGAGCCTTGGGACTTTGCGTGAGCCCTTTCATAACGATTCTGGAGGGGGGGGGGGGGGGGGGGGTAGGGTGTAGCGAAGCACACCGGGTTACATCTAGTATTTTATATATTTATAAAAAAATTAATTTCAATGTAATTTAATATTATTTTCATTTAATTTTAATACAAAACAAAAACTTCGATTTTCATGAAGTTGTGTAAAAGGTCCTTTCACTTATATTTTCGTAAAAGTTTGCCAGTAGCCAACCTTTGCTTTCTACTTTCTGCTTCTATACATAAGGAGTTTTTCATATTACATGATTTTAAAAAAATTTTTATTTTGACAGGGAAACTCCGGAGTTGTTGTTATTTTGCGGTGAACATCATAACTCGTTACCGGATCATCTGAAATAAAAAAATCGAAATGCGTTTCAAAGGTGACGAAGAGTTTTTAAAATTTTTTTTTTTTTTGTAGCATTTTGAAGTGAAAAGCGATGTTTTCTATACAATTTCGGGAATTTGTTGTTAAAAAAATGGGGCAAAAAATGGAATTAAAAAAACTCTTCGTGGTTACCTGATGATTTATGTGTAGATATAGTATCTAAAATTTTAAAATAATCGGTCTAGTAGATTTTGAGTTATGATGTTCACGGACTTCGATCATTTATTTGCGAGAAAATCGGTTTAAAGTTTTCTAAAAACTGATTTATATACCATATACCGTATGAGGCCGGTCGCTGGAAACGCTGTATCTTCTTAAGTTTTGCTCTGATTTACTTCAAATTTTGATACAACACGTTCGACATGTTGTGCATTCAGAAAGAGAAGTGCAAAAAAAGGTTTTAGGTTTTACAGCTACACAAAAGAGAAAAAAATATTTCATATTTCATCATACATGAAAACTGAAAAAAGAGAACTACATTTTTTGCAAAAAAAAAAAATATAAAAAATAAGGGCGTATTAGTGTTACTTAAAAAAAAAACTTATTCCAAATCGCCTTTAATTCTTCCATGATAATTTCAATAAATTATTCAAATTAAAATCTTTAATATATGTACCTATTTACATAATTTATGTTTGTCTAAATTGTTTTGAGAGCAAATTATGCAAAAATTAATATTATGAGTGAAAAAAAGTTATTTTCCCACCTCTCTTCTGAAATTACAATGTAATTTAATTATGCAAAGTTAGAATAATTTTAATTCTAAACCTAATATTGCACTATTTTTTCAAGTGCTTTTCAATACAAAGCTTTATACGAAATCACACGTTGGACAACAACAAAATCCACATTGAAGATCCTTTTTTTCTCAAATATATATCAAAAAAGCATACTCTTTGGTAAGTGCTGGCCATCAGAGAACCTGAGCGAAGGTACTCCTAACAATATAAAACAATTTTCAGATGAAAAACGAAACAGGCAAACGGAAAAGTTTAGTTTGATAAAAGAAGTATGTATCCATATCGGATGACGTTAAATGAGAAAAAATAAAAATGTTAAAATTTCATTCATTACTTTTTTTGCGGAATTTTTTTTATTGACTAACAAAGGGAATTTAAAGAAGAATTTGGATATTAGTTTCTTTTGATGCATTTTGCGTTCAACTTATTCCATATGTAACACGAAATCTGCATATGTAGTGCTATTGTCGTTAGCAGTGCTGCTAATTTTGACAACTTATTGTAATTTCGATGATTTTTCAATTTGTTAATATGATTTGTTAAATTTGTTAAAATGATGATTGAAGATTTAAAATTTTCAGTAGTATAAAAATTACGATTTCAAAGGTTAACAATTAATGGGTTGTTTATCGAAAATTGATAGTTTTTGTTCAGTGTAAATGTAGATTACAAAATATATATAGATTTAATTCTGGATCAAGTCGTTTCAAAACGGAAATACCTTGAATAGCAGCTATAGATACATATCAATAAAATTATTTAGTTGATTGTGTTAAATTTTTTTCGTTGAAATTTCATCACTAACACATTTTTATATATCTTAAATATATTTACGCTGATCCCTGACTCACTGACTGACTGACTGATTCTGTAACGCTGAAATAATACACATAGCACTCCCTACAAAGCTATGCGAAATACACAAACAAAATTTAATCTTTCTCATTTTATACAAACCCACACACAATTTTCTCTTTTCTATGTCACCGACCAGTGCTGCTAATAAAATCTTCTGAAAATCGACAATTTTGGAAACTAAATCGCCAAAATCGTCATTTTTAAAACAAGAAATTGTCAAGAAAATAAAAATAAAACTCGACAAAATATTACAAAAGGAAACAATAAAAATTATTTATATAATTCATATTACGAATATTATTACATCATTGGTTATTTCTATATATAAAAATGTATTAGTGATGAAATTTCAACGAAAAAAATTTAACACAGCAATCAACTAAATAATTTTATTGATATGTATCTATAGCTGAAACATATAATATAGGTTTAAAGTGTCGCCCTAATTAAAACTTAAATCTTAAATGGAGATGCTATTCAAGGTATTTCCGTTTTGAAACGACTTGACCCAGAATTAAATCTATACCTACATATTTTGTAATTTCCATTTACACTGAACAAAAACTATCAATTTTCGATAAACAACCCATTAATTGTTAACCCTTGAAATCGTAATTTTTATACTACTGAAAATCTTCAATCACCATTTTAACAAATTTAACAAATCATTTTAAAAAATTGAAAAAATCGTCGAAATTACAATAAGTTGTCAAAATTGGCAACACTGCTAACGACAATAGCACCACATATACAGATTTCGTGTTAGATATGAAATAAGTTGAGCGCAAAAAATTCATCAAAAAAAAACTAATATCTATTCAAATTCTTCTTTAAATTCCCATTATTGGTTAATGAAAAAATCCTGCAAAAAAAAGTAATGAATGAAATTTTATCAAACTAAACTTATCCGTTTGTCTGTTTTGTTTTTCATCTCAAAATTGTTTTGTATTGTTAAGAGTGATTTCGCTCATGTTCTCTGATGGCCAGCACTTACCAAAGAGTATGCTTTTTTTTGATAAATATTTGAGAAAAAAGAGATCTTCAATGTGGATTTTGTTGTTGTCCAACGTATGATTTCGTTTATAGCTCTGTATTGAAAAACCCTTGAAAAATAGTGCAATATTAAGTAAAAAATTTAAATTATTATAACTTTGCATAATTAAATTACATTGTAATTTTAGAGAGAGGTGGGAAAATAGTTTTTTTTCCCTCATAATATTAATTTATGCATAACTTGCTTTTTAAAAAAATTTAGACAAACATAAATTACGTAAATATGTATATTTAAGATTCTAATTTGAATAATTTATTGAAATTATCATGGAAGAATTAAAGGCCATTTTTTTCTTTTAAGTAAAACTAATATTCACTTATTTTTTATTTTTTCTTTTTTGGATTTATAGATAACTTTGCAAAAAATGTAGTTCTCTTTTTTCAGTTTACATGTATGATGAAATATGAAATATTTTTTTTCTTTTTTTGTGTAGGTGTATTGGTGTTTGCATTTCCTTAAGGGGTGGTAGGCTTTAAAACCTTTTTTGCATTTCTCTTCTTGAATGCACAATATGTCGAGAGTGTTGTGTCAAAATTTTAAGTAAATCAGAGCAAAACTTAAGATACAGCGTTTCCAGCGACCGGCCTCATACGGTATACATATAGTATATAAATCCGTTTTTAAAAAACGTTAAACCGATTTTCTCGCAAATAAATGTTCGAAGTCCGTGAACATCATAATTCAAAATCCTCTTGACCGATTCTTTAAAAATTTTAGACACTATCACCCGTATTCATAAAAATTAAAGTATACTTCAAGTAGATTTTATCAACAAATTTTTTATGAAAAACAGACAATAAAGTCTACTTGAAGTACACTTTAATTTTTATGAATACGGGTGTACACATAAATCATCAGGTAACCACGAAGGGTTTTTTTTAATTCCATTTTCTTACCCATTTTTTAACAACAAATTCCCGAAATTGTATAGCAAAAATCGTTTTTCACTTCAAAATGCTGCAAAAAAAAATTGAAAAACTCTTCGTCACTTCTTCAGGAAACATGTCACCTTTTAAACGCATTTCGATTTTTTTTATTTCACATGGTCCGGTAACGAGTTATGATGTTCACCACAAAACAACAACGCCTCCGGATATTGACTGTCACGGACTTATTTATTAAAATTTTTAATTGAAAATTTTATCAAAGATTCAAAAAAAACTTATTATTCCAAATCGCCTTTAATTCTTCCATGATAATTTCAATAAATTATTCAAATTAAAATCTTTAATATACCCATTTACGAAATTTATGTTTGTCAAAATTTTTTGAAAGCAAATTATGCAAAAATTAATATTATGAGTGAAAAAAAATTATTTTCCCACCTCTCCTCTGCAATTACAATGTAATTTAATTATGCAAAGTTACAATAATTTAAATTTTATACTTAATATTGCACTATTTTTTCCAGGGCTTTTCAATACAGAGCTATAGACGAAATCATACGTTGGACAACAACAAATTCCACATTGAAGATCTCTTTTTTCTCAAATATTTATCAAAAAAGCATACTCTTTGCTAAGTGCTGGCCATCAAAGAACCTGAGCGAAAGCAGTCTTAACAATACAATACAAATTTGAGATGAAAAACAAAACAGACAAACGGATAAGTTTAGTTTGATAAAAGAAGTATGAATGCATATCGGACGACGTTAAATGAGAAAAATAAAAATGTTCAAAATTTCATTCATTACTTTTTTTGAAGAATTTTTTCATTGACAACAATGAGAATTTAAAGAAGAATTTGAATAGTTATTATTTTTTTTTTGATGAATTTTTTTCGTTCAACTTATTCCATATGTTACACGAAATCTGCATATGTGCTACTGTCGTTAGAAGTGCTGCCAGTTTTGACAACTTATTGTAATTTCGACGATTTTTCAATTTGTTCAAATGATTTGTTAAATTTGTAAAAATGATGATTGAAGATTTAAAACTTTCGGTAGTATAAAAATTACGATTTCAAGGGTTAACAATTAATGGGTTGTTTATCGAAAATTGATAGTTTTTGTTCAGTGTAAATGGAAATTACAAAATATGTATAGATTTAATTCTGGGTCAAGTCGTTTCAAAACGGAAATACCTTGAATAGCATCTCCATTTAAGATTTAAGTTTTAATAACGGCGATACATTAAAGCTATATTATATGTTTTAGCTATAGATACATATCAATAAAATTATTTAGTTGATTGCTGTGTTAAATTTTTTTCGTTAAAATTTCATCACTAATACATTTTTATATATAGAAATAACCAATGCTGTAATAATATTCGTAATATGAATGATATAAATAAATTTTATTGTTTCCTTTTGTAATATTTTTTCGAATTTTATAAGCGGTAAAATTTTCTTGGCAATTTCTTGTTTTAAAAATGACGCTTTTGTCGATTTAGTTTCAAAAATTGTCAATTTTCAGAAGCTTTTATTAGCAGCACTGGTCGGTAACAAAGGAGAGAGAAAATTGTGTGTGGGTTTGTATAAAATGAGAAAGATTAAATTTTGTTTGTGAATTTCCCATAGCTTTGTAGGGAGTGCTATGTGTGTGTATTATTTCATCGTTACAGAATCAGTCAGTCAGTCAGTGAGTCAGGGATCAGCGTAAATATATTTAAGAAAGAAAAGAATAATTATAAGTTTTATGTACCTTTCAAATAAAAAATTTAATTTTCAGTAATTACTTGTTTTATTAATGGCCTAGCCTTGCCCATAGTAGTGGTACTTTTATGGTACTTTAAATGCAAAAGTGGCCTATGCCACAAAAATTACCAAAAAACGTAAGTTTAAAACAATATAAAATACTTCATCCCACAGAATGTATCACAGTAATTGAATAAAATATGCATCGGGACTAAAATAAACAATGATATAATTTCTGTAAATTAATTTAAAATTCATGACATACAAACCCCATTATTTTCATATTGCCTATTTCAACCTTAGGCCAGTTTTGCGCTGACGGCCTCAATTCTGAGAATTATCTCGAAGTAATTTGAAAAAATAAATTCGAAAATACTGATTTTTTTTCTTAACGATAATTATTTAAGGACATAAGAACCTTAAAAAAGAAACATAAAAAGTATAAAATGGTTAAAAATCATGTTTTTTTTTTAGTTAACATGTTTCATAGTTAACATTATCTATTATCCTGTATTTAAATTACTCTTTTTTATTGAACCGCTTTTCCTTTTCCATGTTTGTATATATAAACTAACTAGATTTTATTATTCTCAAAAAAGATTATTGTGTTTTTTGTTATTCTTGCATATGTTGATAACTTTCTTTCTACCTTCTTATGCTTTTTTTAACAAATGGTTTTAGCTTTTTTCTTTTTTGCCTTTTTCTTCTTCTGCTTAATCTTTTTTCTGCAATCATGAACTTCAAATTTAACATTAAATAAGAGTTAATAAAAATAAAACAGATTTAAAGCAAACGAAAATTATGTTATGAGTTTGCTCTTTATATTTGAATGATTTTTCTATGTATTCGTATTTTAATTTAAATGATCATGTCAAACATTCAAATAAGACAAAACAATAAATTCTCAGTAATATTATTATATGCATTCTGCTTATAATATCAATGTTTTTAAGAAAATATAAAATGAATTTGTTATATGTATGTATGTTAGTAATAATATTAAATATTTTTTTAGTTATTCTTTCCCTTTTCTCACATATATGTATGTAAATTAATATTTAGATTTGAATTCAGCTAATAGTAAAATGTATCTTAAGGTTAATTTAAAATGTAGTATTCAGAACATAGAACACTTTAATGCACAAAGTATATCACCGGCTTGTAGCTCTGCCAAAATTGAAGAGGAAAGAGAGATTTTATGGGAATGCTACTTGGATGTAGTAGGAGTTAGAGCGGTTTAAGGAAAAAGTTCATATGCTGCTTTAAATATTGAGGGATACAAAGTGTTTCGTAGGGATCGATTATATATGTCTGTATGTATCGAAAAAATCAAAATCGCGTATTGTAAATGAAGTAATGGATAAAGGTGTGTGGAGCATTATTTGTTGAAATTGATACAAGCGTTTCTTTGAAAGTTCCTGTAGGAGTGATTTATCTACCGCATGGGAGGTTTAGGCTATATGACAATTTACTAGACGACCAGCCAGTGTCATATGTAACGTAGAGTTTATGGGAGACTTTAATACGAACATATTCGATAATAGCACAGATGTGCGTAATTTTTGTGATAATCACAATTAATATCTACTTCATAATAGTTTGCCAACTTACTTATCAAAAAAACTCATAGAATTATTCCTCGTATCTGATATTGATTTAATACAGAAAACTTGTGAATTTCAAGTGTCAGCATCAAACTCATACCACGCTTTAATATATCTATCACTTTCTTTGATGGTAAATAAAATTCCTGATTTTGTTATACTATATATAGAGTTTATAAAGACCTAAATTTAGAAGAATGTGCAAGAGATTTAGGAGTAACAAGCTTCGATAATATTAACAGGACAGCTGACACTAATGCTCAGGTATCTATATATTAATACATGAAGATAAATATTTTGACCTGATTTTAAGCAAAATGCGCGCACGGGGAGTGTGAATTTTTGGTATAGTTATAGTTCATATGGAAGAGAAGTGCAGAATGATAAAATTTATGTAAATAAGTGTTAAAAATATATAAAATAAAATAAAATAAAAAAAAATAAAATAAAAAAAAAAAAAAATAAAATAAAATAAAATAAAATATTTATATAAATAATTTTATAAGAGCGTAAATGTATGCTAATCAATTTTAGCCAATTCACAATTTATCGCCTGTGCATTGTGTTGAATTGTATTATTATTACCTATTTATTAACAATCCCATTTAATCCCATTTATATTACTTCTTGTGTTCACCAAATATTTATAATGAAATTTAATGAGTTTTTGAATTCACAGCTTAATGAATTTAATTTAAGTATTCATAAATTGTTTATATATGTGGATAAAAAAATAACTGAAAGAAAAAATGTAATGAAAAAAATAAAATTTCGGGTGCTGCCAGTTATTTTTTAATTCTATAATTTTAAATTTATAAGATAAGCATGTGACAATTATGAAAAAAGAATATAATTGTTTAATTTTCGGGAAATACGAGATACTAGAGAGTTAAGAGATTTAGCCTTTACAGCTTAAAAAGAGGAAATGAATGATATACGATGGAGAGCTTCCTGTAAATATCGCAATCCATTATTAGGAATGTTAGAAAACGAGAGTGAAATTTCTGGTAATATATGGGACAAACTGAAGTCAACCGACATAATAACAAGATATGTTAGGATCTCAATGTAATGAATACTAGTTTTGAATTACCAGTTAACGACACGTTAACCAACACTACATCTTTTGTTGCGCCGTTGGGCAATAATTTTAAAATTGGGAGAATTGAGGAATATGATGTAATTATGGCATTAAGTCATAAAGACGTAAAGACGTTCGGTTAGGCACTTTCCATGTGGTGAATATTGATTTTGTGTCTCGATATACATCATTAGGATTGTATTTGGATGATCACCCCTACTTCGAACATCATCTTGATATGATTTCACCCACAGTCTCCTTTAGTCTTAAAAAAATTAACATCTTAGGATACCATTTTCCTTTCGCATATTAGAAAATTTATTGCTTAGTCTTTAATAAATTCAATATTTCTTTACGGAATGGAAGTTTGTTCTTCTACTTCAGTTACTAATATTATCAGTTTAAGAAAGTTCTTTAACAGAGTTATATATTTTCTGTATGCTCCGAATTGCATAGATTTTCTCGGATTGAGCTCTGATGACATTATATACCTTGTTTTATAAAACTCTGACTTATTTAATTTCTCGCACTCAATGCGAACTCACACTCTATGCAACGCGCTTTTATTGTAAAGTCTCGAGGCTAGCAGGAAGTAATGTTCTGCCGTACGATGAACGAAATTTTGGTTACAAATGAATTTTAATAAAATGGAATAATAGAATATTTGTGGTGCTAGGTACCAAATTTCCCAGTTGGCCACGTTTTCAAGACATCTTTAATGACGGGTACAAGACCATAATAAATCGGAGAAGACAAATGGAGGACAGTTTGAACAAATCGTTGACATAATTTTCATACATGTGTTCGCGAAATCATACAAGATCATCAGAGAGATACTTTAGCTTATCGTTTCGTTGATGATTGAATGAGCGAATAAATTTCCTGATTATCGTCGACGACCATATAATCGACAATGCCCTCTATATTGTCGTCGATGACGACTTAGGCGATATAATCGACAATGTGATCGTCCGGCGATATTCACTCACACTATCGTCAATGACAGTATGAGGTAAACTGCCCTCAACAGAGTAAAAACACATTTTATAGTTATACCCCTAGTATGTACGTATGTGTGTTTTACTCATACGATAGATACGATACAAATGAACATTTGTAATACTAAAATATATCGCGTTCACGTACATTTAAGTGTTTTATGTTTAAGTGAATCTGCAATGCATTTAAATTTCTATATTTAAATAATAAGCAACAATTGTTTTATCGCTCTTACATACACACACACACACACACACATACACAAACACACACACACAGACACACACACACATGCACACACCCAAATAAAGATGCCTGTGAGAATGTGTACAACTTGTACCTAAAATATATTCGAGTATAAATTGTGTGTCTAATTGTAAGTATATTAGTTGTTGTTTTTTATATGTGTGTAGAAAGGCGCATACACATGAAATACATTAATTTAAACTCTACACAGACAAAAATATAACATAATTTTTACTGAACTTCTAATTGAAGGATTAGTTAATTTTTTATTCTCTATTTTTAAAATGATGACTATTTTATAATAAACTGAATTAAATTTTTTGACAATTAAATATGAACCAACAAATGTATGGTCCTTCAACAAATCCCCACTAAAATCATCCATACTCAATGAAATACTTATCAATATTCGAAACATTAATCTTATATTAGACAAAATTGAATTTTTAGTGTTTAATCGTCCTCATAAGTCCGCATCTAAAATGATTTTAGTTTCATAATAAAATATTTTTACATGAATTCAAAATTGTTGAACTACTGCCAATTTGCTAGTATTCCCTGTGCCAGCGTTTAAGGATATCGTATATTTCCAACTAGGCCTAGTATGACACCAAAATAAAACAAAAATATTTTTTTTACATTTTATGGCCAATGGCTGGTTTATGTTTCTTTATTATTTGTTGTTATATTCGATACGTTTGTTGTAACTCCAAGTCCATGCCCATTAATTGGGCCAATGTATATAATTTTTATAATTTTTGAAGAACTTCTTTGCCGAAGTTATTGGACCTACAAGATTAAAATTTTCGGATGTCATGAAACAGGCCTTCCTAGTTTCAGAAATATTAAGACTTTTAAAATTGGTTTATTCCCTTTTCTGCATTGCGCTGATATAAAACGGCAGATACGTGCTTTACTTTTATTGTATGTTATTTTACTTTATATTTCATTGAATTTAACAAAAATAAAATTATATCAATCGTTCATTAAATTACACCTTTAAAGACAGAAACATACATATCGTCGTTCGTAAATTATTG
Source organism: Cordilura impudica (assembly GCA_963682025.1). Lineage (NCBI taxonomy): Eukaryota > Metazoa > Arthropoda > Insecta > Diptera > Scathophagidae > Cordilura > Cordilura impudica. The sequence continues at coordinate 173,478,567 of OY821520.1, read as the reverse complement.
TGTTCTATATGCTTTTTGTTAAAGTTTAGTTGCTAAAGTTTAGTTGCTAATTAAAAAAAACTGAACCGATAAAATTGTTGCGACCTTCCTACCAAGGAAAGTAATATAGTTTGTGTTTTTTCTTTTTAAAAAAAATCCTCTTTGAAAACGCCTTTAAGCGTAAGAACTATTAGAACTTAAACATGGATTAATAAAAAAAAATCATATAGAACACAATAACTTACGAACGACGATATGAAAAAAATGCGGAATTAATAGAGTTAAGTATTAAAGCAGTTACGGTTGTTGTTGGAGTGCTTTCAAATTCTTGGCCAGTATAAGAATTAATAAACAGGAAAATATCTCATTACATGTGGAAATTTTGACGTATAAGATACACAAATATAATGCTTTCAAATCAAAAATAAAATCGCGATCTAATTTGGGTTACGATTTGCAATAGAATAAACAAGTTAGAAAAAAGTGTAGTAACTAGCACAGTGTGATCCATATGAAATAATTTACATCAATAACAAAACAAAAAGAATTATTTACTCAAAAATTGCAACGAAAAATAATGACCGTTTACAACAAATGGGAGATCTTTAATTTTATGGTACCACTTAAATTAAGAAGTGCTTTATTTGGTTATGTGAAAAGTTTCTCAAAAAACTTAAAAAAAATCTGTTGGGCTATAAAACTTTATTTTTCACTTTAAAGGTGCAGGTACAGAATACTCATGTACATGGAAATGCTTTTTTCGCTTTCAACACGGCAAGTTATATAGCATGAATTCTATGCGTTGAAGCGTAAAAAGTGTGCTCTGTACTTGAGTTGCATATATAAAAAAAAAGTTTTTTTTGGCGAAATGCCCTAATATATGGGCGAACATGGTGTAATCAAAAACTAGTTACATGCATTGTTTACTACAACTACAATTAGAATTTGATTAAAATAATAATTTTTTTGCTCCGATTTTGAACTTCTACAACCTATTTTAGAGATTTGCTTTGCTTTGCTTATTCTGTGATTGGATTGAGGGATAAAGTGCAATTTATTTTTGATTAACGTTAGTAAAACTTCCACACTTTTTTTCTACGTGTACATAGAAAATCATACCTACTGAATGTTTATATCGTGCAAGTGTTTTGGTTTTTTATGATACACTTTATTAAATTTTATTTATGCGCTCGCTAATGTAAGTGTGTTTTACATAAAATATTTTAAATGGAATAGTAGACAATAACACCAACAATAAAAACACAAACACATCATTACAATAAGTCGTATTATCTCCTCATACACATACTCCTTCACAATAAGTACGTGCTGTTAGTAACGGTACGAATACACACATGTAAATTGTTGAAAAAGCAACGGAAACAAACAAGATAAATATAATTTAGTAGGGATAGTTTTATGAATATTAATAAGGATTTCACTTTATCCAACCTAAAGAAGATGTTTAGTATTTAGTTATATATTTTTGTAAAAAAAATTATTGGCAGGTTCGCGGTAAAGGTTCAAGGGTTCAATATATATGAACATTTTGCTTTCATAACAACTAAATTGTTGTGAATTAAGGATCACTTCTTTAAATAGTCTTTAAAAACTCAACTGGTATTCATCAATATAATGTAGATATTTTTATATTTATAAATATTTATTTAAAAGGGAAAAGGATGAAATCATGTTGCGGCTTTAATAAATTTTATATATAGTATTTCTTATGTACATTTCTATAGAGACGAAATTAAATTCCGAAGAAAGGATAATACTCTACAACGTAACTTAACGTATACACTATTATTTATTAAATTTAACTTCTAATTGTTTAGATATTGATAAGCTTTAGTAATACTCTTTTGTGTATCAATATCTATCAATGCACTTAAACTTTCCATATCATCCGCAAATAATATACAGGAGCGAACCCAAAAACTACCCTATGGCGCAACAGCTTGTATATCTTATTTAAGGTTTTATCTATAATTCTTTAAGTGCATCGTTAGATTTTGCTTATTGATTGTAACAACTATTTATGGTATATAAAATATTGGAGTTATTTCCATCCTTTAATTTATGGTGTGAGAATTTTGTAAATCAGAATAATAGCGGGGAAATGTTCTCATCCCATGACCTGCAAGAAGACAATAGCCCTAATTTTTTTACATGGCATTTTTGCCAGAAAAATAAACGGCATATGAGTTACATAATTTTAAATTAACATAAAGGAAAGAAAAATATTCTTAATATCATTTAAACTGGTTTTATGCAATAAACCGTTTTATGTCATTAATGCTTAAATATTATTTCGTTCACGGAGATGCCACAACTGGCACGTACATGGCGCTATATGGAACTCCAAATTTTTATAAAATTTTCGCAGCATTTCCGGCCGTATTTCGTCAATAACTCGTCGAATGTTGATTTGAATTGTCTGTGGCTGATCGGCGTAGAATAGTGACTTTACATAAGCCCAAAGAAAATAATACAATGGAGTTAAATCACACGATCTTGGTGGCCAACTAACAGAACCATTACGTAACATTATTCGTTCGGTTTCTTTGAGTAAATTAAATGAAGATATATGAACTCATGACTGTATTTTTCTGTGGATAAAAGCTTGTGGATTAGCTTCACTCCAAATACAACAAATTTGCTTACATACGTCAGATTCAACAAATAATGAGCTTCATCGATTAACAAAATTTTATGTGGAAAACCAAAATCATTAGCAATTTGTGTTTCAGCCCATTGGCCGAATTGGCGGCGCATACGATGGTCTTTTGGCTTAAATTCTTTTACGAGGCGAACCTTAAAAGCTCGAATACCAAGTTTTTTCTAAAATCTTCCATCGGCATCTTACAGGATGCAGATTATCATTAGTAGTAAACGTGGTGCGAAAATGATCCATAGTTATTCGCATTAGCCACTCTGATGAACGATTATGACTATCAAAAAAAGGACGATGTGTACTATAAATTTGACGAACAGAACAATTACTTTGATAGAAAAATTCAAAACTTTTCAATTGTTTCAACAGTTGCTCGTAAGGTAAATTATTTTTTGGTACACGTATGCTCTAAATTTCCAATCACGAAATTTTCTTTAGAAACTTAGTATTTTAAAAATTTCGCACTTTATTTTTATTATATCCTCCGCACTACTATGCAGAGGGTATATATAAGTTTGTCATACCGTTTGTAGCACATCGAAAAATTCAGTTGCGAAATAGCGTTGTCCATCTATCTGTCTGTACAATGAAATCACGCTCGTGAAAATCTAAATATACCCCGATAATATACTATATATTAAAAACCAAAAATCATGAAAAATGTTTATACGTAACAGAACACGTGCATAAAAGTACATAAATAGTGAGATCGAAAAATCTCAACATACATAAAAATAATAACAAAGACACCATTGAACCTAGAGTTAGTTTCATATTTAATTGAAATTTTATTACAACTTACAAAAAAGATAATTTTTATAGTTCTAATCACGTATGGAACTTTTCGTAAGCCCTTCTATTAGGGATTTTATAATGGTTTCCTTTTTTGTGGTCTTCGGATCCCTTTTTCAAAGAGCTCAATATCTTACCACTGGCTTTAACTCTGGACAGTTTAGAAAATTTGCATCCCTTCGTACAAAAATCAAGTTATTGTACTTGTAACACACAAAAGTTTTCTTAAAGTAGTGACAGGATACCAGTAGTATGTTTATACGGTTTCTGGATCAGTTTTTACCTGGAAGTACTGGCTTTGATTTAGTTCCATTTTGTACCACTAGTGGTAGTGCAGATGGCGCTGCGGTCGTTTTTTAGTTAGCAAGTCACAAACCTCTTCATACAGTTTTCATTCGCAATAATATCTTTTCATGCACTTTTCACGCACAATAACGTGTTTTTTAATATATATGTTGATAAATATTTTGGACTTTTAGCAGATTCACAAGTCCAAATTTTATATGTTTATATATTTTTTACTGCTTTTATTAGGTGGCGCTAGGTATTTTTCAACTTATAATTTATGTTATGTTTACATTTTTTTCTATTATAAAGTTTGGTTTATCTTTAATTGATATATTATACGTTTTCTTTTTATTCTACCTTTTATATTTTATCTCTATATTTTATATTTATATTTCATCATTAACTAATTCAAATAAAAATAATTTAAGTTAATTTTGACTAAATATGTAAAATTAATACCTCCTCAACGCAAAACAAAAATTCATACAATTATTATAACAATATATTTTAGCTTCTTAGTAAGCAAAAATATATCCAATTTTAGTGTTTAGTATCATAATTTAAATATCACTTTTAGACTATAATATTTGTTTACTAAATTTGTTATTGCATCAGACCAAATTTTTATATTTTTTCAAATATTAACGATTTTCAAAAAATTTTATCATATTAAAGTTTTAATACGTATTAGTTATTATCTTAGAGTTTTCTCTTCATATTATGTTACATATTTTCTAAAAAATCGTTTTCTAGAATCGTTTATAAAATTATATGATTTATTAAAGGTACAACTAATTCAAAAAAAAAATTTAAACAGCGCACTAACCTAACAAACGGCAACTTTAAAATTCTTTGCGAAGCAGTTAACCTTAAGAAACGAAAATTACTGCACTCAGCCCATTCATTTCGGGGAGTTGTTTGCATCAAACGAATGCATACGGATGAGCCAATTTGTATTGAAAGTTTAGATGCCCTAAATCATTTATTTCGCCTGGATGAAGGATCTAATTCACAGCATGATGATTATATATTCTCCAACAGTGTTTCTTCTTAACTTGCTATTTTTACACTGTTATCATTCTTTTTATTTCGTAATTATAAACATATTTAAACAAACTTGCATTTTTATCTTATTTAAATTTGTACACAACAACTTTTTCAAAATATCATACTTTTATTTTTGGACTAGTTTCATTTTATATCGCGTTGCTTTTAGTTCAGTACTTGAATTTTATTTTAATGAACATTGTTGGTAACATACGTGGAAATTCTAAAGATGTGACGTTTAATATGGTAAAAATCTTGGCGAAACAAAAGAAAGGAGTACAAATCTGCCACATAAACGCACAAAGTTTAATCAAAAATCAAATATTGATGTAGTGTGTGTTTCTGAAACATGGCTCGATGAATCTATTCCGGATAGCCTCATTTGCTTAGATGGTTATAAAGTATTTCGGTTTAACAGAAGTGCAAGAGGAGGAGGTGGTGTGGCAATATACGTCAAAAATACTATTACATGTAGTTTTCGTTGCAAGGCGGAAGAAAATGACCGAATTGAGTATATTTTTGTTGAAATCTCATCATCTCGAAGAAAAATGCTGATTGGTTGTCCTTACCGACCCAAATGTGATGTACCTTTTGCCGATTTTATGAACAAAATGGAAATCTTAACCATGCCTTACAATGATATAGCAATTTTGGGAGATTTCAATTCGAATCTACTAAAAGAATCGTCGTTTAAAGACCGTTTGCAGTCATTAGGACTTACACCAACGAATATTACAACACCAACACACTTTACAACGTCCAGCAGTACATTGATTGATCTAATATTTGTCGCTAATTCATCGAAGGACCTGCTGTATAATCAAATCTCAGCTTCCAGTTTTTCTAAACATGATCTGGTTTTTTTAGCCTATGATTTCCAGCTTCACCAAGAAGATCAAATTTTTTTCTCCTATCGTGATTACAGGAATCTTAACTATAGTTTGTTGTATGAAAATTTCAACTTATTCAATTGGAACCAAATATACCAAATGACTTCTGTTGATGGCAGTTACGTTAAAAAAGAAAAAAAGTTACCACAAAGAGTAAACCATGTTTTCAACTGATATCCAGCAATCAATACAATGCAGAGATTTTGCTTATTCCCGGTGGAAATGTTTCAAAACGAATGAATTGAAACTCGACTTTCGCACTAAAACTAATTACTATTCCGAACGATTTCCATCCGCCATTGACTCCAAGGATACATGGAAAACCATTCGAGATATTGGTATTGGCAAAAATAATAAAAATGAAAGCTGCCCAATTGATGCAAACGAACTTAATAGCATTTTCACTCATCTTCCGACGACAATAGTGAACAGTACAGATTCGAACAACAATATTGTGAATAATAGCTCCTCTTTTGAACAAACTGCATTCGAGTTTTCTTGTGTTAGTCAGTTTGATGTATTACCCAGTTTTTCATTAATAAAATCAAACGCCGTGGGTTTCGATAACTTACATCCCAAGTTTATCAAGATCATTTTGCCATTAATATTGCCTTATATAACACACCTATTTTACACCATTATTACATCAAGTTCTTTCCCTACTAAATGGAAATATGCAAAAATAATACCTATTCCAAAATCGAAAACGGAGTATCGCCCAATAGCTACATTAAGCTTTCTATCAAAAGTAGTGGAAAAACTACTACATCTACAAATGAGCAATTATATAAACGAAAATCAACTAATGTCTGACAAGCAGTCCGGATTTCGTTCTAACCACAGTTGTACTACAGCTTTGGTTAATGTAACCGAGAACATAAGACGTGAACTTGATTGTGGTAACATAAACTTTTTGGTACTTCTCGACCATTCAAAGGCGTTCGATATAGTAAACCATCAAACACTATGTATGAAGCTAAAACACTTTTTTAACTTTTCATCCACTTCTACGCAGCTTTTACATTCACACCTCACAAATCGGACTCAATCTGTATACGTTAATAATTCGACCTCAAGACCTGTAACACTCACCAAAGGCGTACTTCAAGGATCGATTCTGGGTCCACTTCTTTTTTCCGTCTATGCCAATGATTTGCCACAACAACTATCTCACTGCAAAATACACATGTATGCGGACGACGTTGAGCTGTTACTGAGTAGTCCAGAAAGCTCCATAGAAGAAAATGTTGAAAAGCTAAACTATGACCTTAATAAAATACATTTTTGGGCCACTGCAAATGAACTTTGTCTCAAGCCGCATAAATCAAAATGTTTGATTATGAATAAAAAAAACTTTTCAGTCTGTTCTTGAACATGATATACTAATAAACCATCAGAAAATCGAGATTGTAAAAAACGTAAAAAATCTTGGCATAGTGTTCAATAACAACTTGACTTGGTCAAGCCACGTAGATACACTTGTTGTTCAAACGTAAATAAAGCTAACCCCCCTATCTCACATCACACTGCAAGTTCGAAAAACTCAATACACTCACATTTTTTTTTTACTAATACACACACATTTTCCGCAGTGGTCACACTAATGGCACAAAATTTTTCGTGCGAGTAGTGGCTGCCACTAACGATGATTAATGTTACCCTGTTATAAATTTAATGCATATTTACTGGATTCTGCAAAATTGTAATTGAAGTTTTAACTTGTTAAATCTATTATTATGATTTATTTTTTGAAATGCGCATATAAAGACGCAAGTTTGTTAATTATAGCACATTAATATTATTAACTATTATTAAAATAATATTACTAATAATAAATGTAAACATTTTCCCTCAAACATGTGCCTGTATAATAAACTCGGTAACTCTATTTAAAAAAAAATAAGAGAGGGAAGTAAACAAATTTTTTCAACTTTACGCTTCGACAACATTTTAAAAATGAGATTGCAGTCTGATGTGTGAGCACAAAAGTTAATGGCGATGTATTCGACTAATTCGAACAATTTTTCGTTGATAATACGTACACAACGATTTCACAATTGCAGTGTGATGTGAGATAGAGGGGTAAGATTGCTTTGGGTAACTCAGTATTTTACGCCGTTAAGAGTAAGACATCTTCTTGCAAAGGCATACTTAATTCCTGGTCTACTTTATGGCTGTGAACTTTTTGGCATCTGCGACTACGCCAGCAAGAACAAGTAAGAAAATTATAGTCGGTCTAGACCGACTATACGATACCCTATACCATGCGTTTAGAAACCCTATATCTTAGGGCCAACTAACTGGACATAGAAAATAAGCAAAAAGCAAATTTGAGTGGGATTTTTATTAATTTTTTTGGCTGCAGATATAAAAAAGTTCATATCGGATGCTATATCTATAAAGGGGCTAGGTCCAAAAATGGACCGATCCTGATCATGTTTGGTAAAGTCTCTTGTATTTTGCAAAAATATGTACAAAAAAAATTTGAGAAGAATCAGTGCAATATTTTAGTTTTATATAGATTTAGGTGAAGATCGGGAAGCAGCTCTATATGGGGTCAAAGGGATCATTTTTGGACTACTCAATAGTGGATGTAATGAACGCATACAAACCCAATTTGAGTAAGATCTATATGACAATTTGGATCTTATGGCAATTTATGTCGATTTCATATGGGTAATTTGTATGGGGGCTAGCTCTGAACATGGACCGATTCTCACCAATTTCAATAGCGTACATCCCATGGCCGATAAAAGCTTATATACCAAATTTCATCAAAATATATTCATATTTGCGACCTGCAGTTTGATTACAAGCTTTACATGGACACACAGACGGACGGACGGACGGACGGACGGACATTGTTAAATCAACTCCGAAAGTGATTCTGATTCGATCGGTATAATTAAAGATGGGTCTAGGTCAAATATTTTTGGTTGTTACAAACAGCAGCACAAAGTCATTATACCCAAACCACATAGTGGTATAGGGTATAAAAAACTGAATATTTTGTACAACAATATTGTTAGATATGTTTATGGACTGAAGAAACGTGATAGCGTTTCGACTTTCTCAAAAAGTCTTTATGGAGTCTCATTCGATAACATTATTAATATAAGGGTTTTAATGTTTTTGCACAAAATTATTTACACTGAGCAACCCCTATATCTTTATGATCAAATACAGTTTGCTAGATCCAGAAGGGGCAAAAAACTTATTATCTCTATGACTCGATGCCTTGTGTCAGAATGGCAATTTTTCATAAACGCCACACGTCTTTGGAATGCAATTCCACACAACCAACAATTAGTTAGCAACGCAATACATTTTAAGAAAATTTTGTTTAGTTACTTTGTTTAAATACACTTAATTTTCATTTCTTTAAATTAATGAATTTTAATAATTTCTTGTATTTATTTTATTTTACTTTATTTTAAATAAGTTATAAATTTTTTTTATTGTATTTTAATTTTGTGGCGAATTTTTGAACGATGAAATTCCTGTACATTAATTATAAGACATGTCTTGTTGTACAGGAAATTAATATAGAAATAATAATTAATAAATATAATGGAATTGTTTGCAAATTAAAGGAATCAGAAGTCTTAAAAATTGAATTACTTCAATCAATAAATGATCATTATTGAGCAGAGACGTCAAATTTAAAGAAGTTTCAAAAATGGAAAATGACTGCGACATTTAAAATTGTGCCGCAAGGTTGCTTTAAGCAACTGCTTATAGTTTATGTTTGGCCTATTTTGATCAACAGGTAATTATTTCACACACGTAGATAAAATTTATCATAGGACTTTTCACTGAGCTGTGTTCCGCGAGCGAGTCGCGTCCGTATCCGCGAGTTTGGCAGCTACACCCGTGCTGCCGTACAGTTAGCATCAACTAATTTTAATCGCCAATCGCTGTGTTCGTGTCCGCGTGTGCGAGCCGCTTCCGCGCGTTTGGTAGCCACACCAGTGCCAAATTATATTTTTATATTTTTCAGGTCATTCCTATATTTTAGCTAAGCTCTGTTCCGCGAGCGCGTCGCGTCGCGAACCGCATCCGCGTGTTTGGCAGCCACGCCCGTGCTGCCGCGCAGTTGTCGCCAACTTATTTGAATCGCCGAAACATATTTCTCAGATCATTCCGATATGTTAGCTAAGCTGTGTTTCGCAAACGCGTCGCGTCGCGTCCGCTTCCGCGCCCCGATTCCGCGCACCGAAATGATGCTATTGAAAAGAATACAGATATTAAATAAATTTGTTGTAGGACAGATATTGAGAGCAGTATGGGGAATTTGTTCATTCCTTTCGGGGACATTTTTTTTTAATTTGGGGAATTTGTTCATCGTGAAGTTATTCCCCAATTTTTAGGGGATTAAGTTAACTTTTTTGAGAGTTTATTCATTGGGGACTATGTACTCCACGCCTGCTTACCATTACAACCATTGAGTGTATGATGTCTAAAAGTTACGAATTTAAGTTATTCTAGAGCTTTGTGATATACAACAATTCTGATTTTTCCGTCTGGTGCATATACGAAAATATTATACTCTGGAGCAGGCGACATAAAATTATATATGATTCTGCTGGTCTTAGCCGCTGGATTTCTAGATGCACTTGAGTAGATTCAGGCATTTCCGTTTCTGTTAACAAAGCTTGCTGAGCTGCGTTCTGCGAGCGCGTCGAAATTATGCTATTGAAAAGATTTTGCGTATATTTCAGGACAGATATTGAGCTCAGTATTCAAATTTTCACTTAAATAAATATTTAACAAAATTCATTAAATAAAAATATGTAAAAATTTAAGAACTAATTTGGGGAGTAAGTTCATTTTTTATATTGTTAAAAAAAAAATGGGGAAATTGTTCATTTCTGTTGGGGACCTTTTTTTAAATTGTGGAATTTGTTCATCGTGAAGTTATTTCCGTGTTTACCAAATTTCAGAGAAATCCGTTGAAAAATACAAATTTTTATAGCGAACAAATGTACCAAAAAACAGAAAATGAGTTTTATAAAAAAGTGGGCGTAAAGGTATGCGTGGCCAGAAAGATATATAATCTGACCTTCGCTGGAGTACAGAGATCACGTGGACCAAATTTCAGAGAAAGCCGTTGAAAAATAAAAGTTTGTATAGCAGCCAAACAAAGAAACAAAAGGGGAAAAAATAAATTTTATATACATAGGAGTAGGCGCAAAATTAGGCGTTGCCGGTAAGAATCATATGGCGACCTTGCCTGGAGTACAGAGATTGTGCGTACCAAATTTCAGAGAAATCCGTTGAAGAATAAAAATTTGTATAGCGAACAAATATACCAAAAAACAGAAAAGTAACTGTATACAAAAAGTGGGCGTAAAAGCAGTCGTGGCCGGTAAAAATCATATGGCGACCATTCCCGGAGTACGCAGATCGTGCGTACCAAATTTTAGAGAAATCCGTTGAAAAATAAAAAATTTTATATCAAACAAATTTCAGAGATATCCGTTGAAAAATAAAAATTTGTATAGCGGTCAAACAAACAAACAAACAAACAGAAAATGAATTTTATATATATAGATTTTTAGTTATTTAGTTTTTTTAATTTTTGATTTTTTTAGTTCTTAGTTTTTAGTTTTTTTTTTTATATTTGCTTTTCAATTATTACTTTAAGATTTTAGTTTTTAGTTCTTAATTTAAGTTTTTAGTTTTATAATTTTAGTTCTTTAATTTTTAGCTTTTAATTTTTAGTTTAATTTATTAATCATTTTTTATATACTTTTATATTTTGAGTTAATTTTGATTAAATATACAAATTTAGAAACGTGAAACTTAAATTTTTACAATTATAATTCCAAACAATGTTAGAGTACATGATTACATGAAACCTAAATATCAAACCAACGTTAATATAAATTATATGGATACTGATACCTTTATTTATGATATTAAAACAAGTGATCGTATTCAATAGGAAAAATATTACCAATGTTTACTGTTTATAATCTGATAGTTTTTCTACATCTTTTTTATCTTCAATTCATCAACTACATGATAAATTATTTAAAAATTTTACATTAAGAAAATTTTAAATACTTTCAAGTGACTAATAATATGGAAATTTTTCTATAAAAATAAATTTTATAGTTCTTCTTACATCGAAAGCGTTGAAAAACATACCCAAATTACATAAAGAGTCTTAAAGTATTGAATGGAGCCTAATATATGTTGGCTCATGAAAGGAGGTAGTATTATTTGCAAACAACAAACAATCCTTAATATAAATTTCACAATAAAATCGCAAAACCAGCGTAAGGGAAAATCGGTGTGAGGTATACATATGTAAGTGTAGTTTCGATTTAAATTTATTTAATTGATTCAATAACCAACAGGAAGCGCCATGAATGTAAAGCACACAACTGCAACCATCAAGCATAACAACCATATCAGTTGCTTGATATACATAGATGGCGCTTACTGTTTGATTTATACATCTCCCCTGTGATTGGACTCACATAGTTTTTTTTTCTATTTTGTCTGCTATTGAGTCCTAAACATACCTTAAGCATTTCCTAGAGCATTAGCAACATGAAAACTTTGACCCGTAAGCTGTTCAGGAGTATTTTTTTATGAAACGTGATGTTAATTTCCGTGCTCTGTTGTTTACCTCTAAATTTTTTGCAGCGTTCCTATCTTGAACTTTTTGGACTTTGTGTATTTTTAAGCCTGCATTAGCTATAACTATTTGCATCAAATAGTCCGAACTCTGCTTTTCAACCGGATGTGTTGGCATTAAAGGCATCATGTGAGCCTTTATTCCGTGTTTCCTATCAATGGTCAAAACCTCCTTATACTTACTAATAACATTGGAAACAGTTTGATGGCAGAGTTTTGATTCTTTGGTCAACTTTTTTAGGACCAAGGATTTTGTTGAACATATTTTATAATTTTAGCACGTACTTTCAGGTCGTCCCTCATTTTAATCCAACTAACAACAAATACATAAATAGGTTTATCATTAAGCATAATAACTGATATATTTTTTAAAGATCATTTGATTAAAAAAAAAATGCAAATAACGCTTGAGAAAAACTTTGTTGTTTTTGTTTTGAACGAATTGTTTATCGGTGAAAGTAAAAGTATAAACAATATAGTTATGCTCTTACTCCCTTTAAACAAACAAAAATGTAATTGTATTGTAATTGTATTTACATTTTGTTAATTATCTCTTTAATTTTAAATATCATTGTAAAAAATCTAGCCATTTAGTGTGAAATCTAGACGTTTTGCAACTTAGTGCTGACAACCGTGGTAATAATATTACGTTTAGAACACTGGTGGAGGGTATCAAAGATTCGACACAGCCGAATTTAAAATATTTAAATCGGCGGGTCTTTCGTGACGAGTATTAAAAAAGGAAAATGCATTATAACCTGAAATAGCAATTAAATTATGTGAATCATTAAAAAATTCTCAATAGGTGAACGATTTCTTTCACAAATTTTTTACCCTCAATATATCTGAAAATTTAAGGGGTACTCGCCTTAAATTAATACAATCTATTACTTACCTATTTGTTATTGTATTGCACTATATTTATATACATATACATTAGAGTAGGTAAATTTTTTTCTCGACCAAGCGGTTGTCAAAATCGTGATCTGCGACGAATTCTAAGAAGGTTTGCCCAAAAATCCAAATCGAGCTTCGCATTTTGATCGAGAAACTTTTTTTTCGTATTTTAAATTTTTTTTAAATATGCTAAAACTAGTTGAATGTGTGGCGCCTAGGCGCCCGTTTAAAAATTATGAATAAACCAAACAGTTTAAATTTAAATACACGAAAAATTTATAATAAAATAAATTTCTTTTAATATAGTAGTAAATTGAAAATTATATATGTAGTTATATATGTACATATGAAAAAAGATTGTGTTTGTAGAAATTGTATACATAAGTATCAAAACAGATAAGAAATATTTGGCAAAAAAGTTTTTCAATTTAGAATCTCTTGAAAAACTATATTTCGTGTGAAATATCGTTGGTCATGTAATAGTTTTCCTTGCTGTGGGTTCAATTGAATACGTATCTTAACTTGGCTTGAAACTTTTGATCGTGGCAAAGCCACATACAGTTGGCCGTGTGAAAATACCGCGGTCTCCAAATTAATGCCAATGTAATCAAATGACTGGCCTTGAGCCTTGTTTATGGTAATTGCGTATGCAGGAATTACTGGAAACTGGCGGCGTTTTAATATGAAAGGTAATGTGGTGTCGATTGGGGCGAGATCAATCCTAGGAATTAGAACCGTATCATTTTGGTCAGCGTTACAGAATCAGTCAGGCTCTCAGTCAGTCAGAGAGTCAGGGATCAGCGTAAATATATTTAAGATATTACCCGGCCTTCACACGTTAAATTTTTGGCTTTCAGGTTGTAATGCACTCATACTTTTTTACTCTTTTTTTACTAAACAATCATACGTTTCAGGACAGTTGCTAAACAATTTTTTGACTATTGTATGTGTGATCAATTTGACTTGAACGTGGGAAGGCCGGGTAAAGTGAGGAGATTGGAGATTCCCAAAATTATTAAAATTTAATACAATGGAGTGCGCTTATAACGAACCCTGGTTGTAATAAGTTTTTGTTTATAGCGAAGAATTTCTTCGGTCTCAAGAGTTTTAATCATATTTTTCATACAAATTGCTTCTCTTATCGCGAACAGTGGTTATATCAAACTTTTGACTTTAACAAACAATTTTTTTCCATTTCAGAATTTTCCTATATTATATATATTTAAAAAAAATTAATTTTAATTTAATTTAATTTAATTTTAATACAAAACAAAAACTTCGATTTTCAAATGAAGTTTTGTAAAAGGTCCTTTTATATATATTTTCGTAAAAGTTTGCCAGTAGCCAACCTTTGCTTTGTACTTTCTGCTTCTATACATAAGGAGTTTTTAATATTATATGATTTAAAAAAAATATTTTATTTTGATAGAAACTCGGATATTTTAGTCTTATTAAGGCAAACAATTAATATGTATCTTTTTAATAATTTAATTTATGTTTTATAACTTTTTAAAATGCATCAAAATAAATAAACTTATTCAACTAAAAAAAGTTTTTGAACCTTTCGGACAAAGCAAAAAAAATACTACTGTAAAAAAAATAGAATAGCATAGAAAAAAAAAAACGTTTTAGAGCAAGGTTCCTAAAAGTTTCTTAAGGGGGGCGGGGTAAGGTTTTAAAAGTTAAAAAAAGTCGTTTTTTCATAATTATGTTTTGAAGATATGAATAATGTTGGATTATTTATTTCATATGTACGTTATAGCATAACATTTGAACAATCTTTGAAAAAAATTTCAATTAAAAACTTTAATAGATAAGTACGTGACAGGGAATCTCCGGAGGCGTTGTTGTTTTGCGGTGAACATCATAACTCGTTACCGGATCATGTGAAATAAAAAATCGAAATGTGTTTCAAAGGTGACATGTTTCCTGAGGTAGTGACGAAGAGTTTTTTAAAATTTTTTTTTTGCAGCATTTTGAAGTGAGAAACGATTTTTGCTATACAATTTCGGGAGTTTGTTGTTAAAAAATGGAGAAGAAAATGGGATTAAAAAAACTCTTCGTGGTTACCTGATGATTTATGTGTAGATATAGTGTCTAAAATTTCAAAATAATCGGTCAAGTAGATTTTGAGTTATGATGTTCACGGACTTCGAACATTTATTCGCGAGAAAATCGGTTTAAAGTTTTCTAAAAACTGATTTATATACAATATACCGTATGAGGCCGGTCGCTGGAAACGCTGTATCTTCTTAAATTTTGCTCTGATTTACTTAAAATTTTCACACAACACGCTCGACATGTTGAGCATTCAGAAAGAGAAATGCAAAAAAAGGTTTTAATAACTACCACCCTTTAAGGAAGTGCAAACACCTACACAAAAGAGAAAAAAAATATTTCGTATTTCATCATACATGTAAACTGAAAAAATAGAACTACATTTTTTGCAAAGTTATCTATAAATCTAAAAAATAAAAAATAAGGGCGTATTAGTTTTACTTTCAAAAAAAACTTATTATTCCAGATCGCCTTTAATTCTTCCATGATAATTTCAATAAATTAATCAAATTAAAATCTTTAATATACCCTATTTACGAATTTATGTTTGTCTAAATTTTTTGAAAGCAAATTATGCAAAAATTTATGTTATGAGTAAAAAAAAATTATTTTCCCACCTCTCTCCTGAAATAACAATGTAATTAAATTATGCAAAGTTACAATAATTTAAATTTTAAACCTAATATTGCACTATTTTTTCAAGTGCTTTTCAATACAGGGCTTTAAAGAAAGAATTTAAAGAAGAATTTGAATAGATTAGTTTTTTTTATACATTTTTTGCGTTCAAATTATTCCATATGTAACGCGAAATCTGCATATGTAGTGCTATTGTCATTGGCAGTGCTGCAAATTTTGGCAACTTATTGTAATTTCGACGATTTTTCAATTTGTTAAAATGATTTGTTAAGTCTGTTAAAATGATGAATGAAGATTTAAAATTCACAGTAGTATAAAAATTACGATTTCAAGGGTCTAACAATTAATGGGTTGTTTATCGAAAATTGATAGTTTTTGTTCAGTGTAAATGTAAATTACAAAATATGTATAGATTTAATTCTGGGTCAAGTCGTTTCAAAACGGAAATACCTTGAATAGCATCTCCATTTAAGATTTAAGTTTTAATTACGGCGATACTTTAAACCTTTAAACCTATGGCTATAGATACATATCAATAAAATTATTTAGTTGATTGCTGTGTTAAATTTTTTTCGTTGAAATTTCATCACTAATACATTTTTATATATAGAAATAACCAATACTGTAATAATATTCGTAATATGAATGATATAAATAAATTTTATTGTTTCCTTTTTTAATATTTTTTCGAATTTTATAAGCAGTAAAATTTTCTTGGCAATTTCTTGCTGATTTAGTTTCTTGATTTAGTTTCAAAAATTGTCGATTTTCAGAAGCTTTTATTAGCAGCACTGGTCGGTAGCAAAGAAAAGAGAAAATTGTGTGTGCGTTTGTATCAAATGAGAAAGATTAAATTTTGTTTGTGTATTTCGCAAAGCTTTGTATGGAGTGCTATGTGTGTGTATTATTTCAGCGTTACAGAATCAGTCAGTGAGTCAGGGATCAGCGTAAATGTATTTAAGATTTTATTGAGTCTTCTAAGAGACTTGACAAAAGTAGTTATGTTTGGTTTTGTTCGAAAGGAAATTTCATGAGCTTTCGAAAGCTGTTCAGATAACCAAAAAACTTTGATGTTTAGGTTAATTTTAAAAAAGCTTTTAATGAAAATTGACATTAAATAATGGGAAACCGGGAAAATTTAAAGAATTTCATTGTTTTTTTTATGTGATCATATCAGCTTCTCAGAGAAATCAAATCAAAAGAGCGTGCATTTGATTGATATGCAGTTATTGTCCGTCTGTTCTTTCTTTTCGCGATTGTAACTTTTAAAAGCCAATTTGACTTTCCTTTGCTATTTGCTATTTGTAATTGAATTAATTATGGAGTCTGATAATATCAGTTGGTTCTTCTTCTTCTAATGATATTTCATTATCAAGTCACACGGAAGCAAATTTGCTGCATATGCCAGATCCGAATTTTATTGCCTTTTTTTCGCCAAGTGATTTACACGAACTAGTTTTGCCCAGTTGCCGCTATATCTTCAAATATTCTTTTTCTGAAAATAAAATGCTTTCGTACGCATCATTTATTCATTTGAAATTTGGAACAAGTTGAATATTGCCATAATGACGAAGAAAACCGTAATAATAAACTGAAAACCTTGCTTAATAAATATTCCAAAAAAGTCACGTCCATATCTGAAAAATACACCGCATATGTCGAGGCAATGAATAGCTTATTTTATATTGGAAAAAGAAAGTGCAGTTTACAAAGCAATCGTTATTCATGGGGTTTGACTCCTGATCACGAACACGAATTTTTGACTGATCAGCATACCGTAAGAAAGCTGACAATTCCATAAGTCCTGACGGATATTCTTGATTTGGAATCGGATCCTACTGCTATTCATCGGAGATTCATCTTACCGATCTGAGACATCGGATATGAACGTTGATGAATATTTTATGTTCAGAACACCAAATTTAGGAATGGAAATTGTTCTTAAACGCGGTCCGTATACGTAAACTTTTGATAACCCTAATTATGCTGATGTGCGACAGATTTGGTATGTCTGTCAGAGTTGCTGCGTGTCTGGCTATGGCACTTCTTAAATGTATGTTTCAAAGACGACAATGGGAAACTTATTATTATGGACAAATGTAAAGTAGCGCGAGAAAAGAAAAAATTCAGGGATTCTGTGGGTGAAAAACAATGCAAGCCGCCATTCACTGCTAACATACTCTATGACCATTTGCTCGAATACATAGTATCTGACGATCCCCTGCTTCCGGATCCATAAATATTATTATTATTAGGAGTATTTACAATACTTTTAAATTTATCTGATAATGGTATGTATATTTTACCAATTATATATAGAACTCTAGCCATAGAACTCATTTCTAACAAATTGTGTTATATTTCTTCTACATATATTAATATTTCTCTAATTTTTTACACTATTCGGTAGCATATTGTATAACTTTAGTCCCTTGAAGAAAAGTGATCGTTGCATAGCTGTTGTTGTAGTACTGGGAAGTCTGAGGTCATCTGCATTTCTCAAGTTGTATGGTTGTATTTCTCTCATCTATTTCTCTGATCTATTAGGTATTCTGGTGCATTTCCAATTTTCATTTTCTGAACAAACTTGATTGTGTTTACTTCCAACCTTTGTTGAATATTAAGCCATTTTAACGTGTCGAGCATTGTTTGTATTGGAGTGTATCGATTACATTTCAATATTGAACGCATAGCTTTATTCTGCAATTTTTGTAGTCTATCTATTTGATTTGTTGTACAGCATGTATATAAAATTGTAGAGCCAAATTCACAATGTGGTTTTATCATTACGTTATATATGTTTATTGCAGTTATTAGCGATATTTTATTTCTAACCCGTTTAAAAAATCCGATTTTTTTCCCGATTTTCTTACATATATAATCAACGTGTTGTCTGAATTTTAAGTCCTTATCGATTATAAAACCGAGGTATTTTATTTCATTTATCTTTTCTATTTGTTCATTATTTATTTTAAAGACTGAGTCGCTGTTCATATTTATTTGTAGCATTTTTGTTTTATTTTCATTTAGTTTTAGTCTGTTCATTTTTAGCCAATTATTTATTTTATTTATGTCATGCATTAGTTTATTCGTGCATTGTTCTTCCGTGTCTGCTTCCGCATAAATTAATGTGTCATCTGCATACAAGATAATTTCGCAATTGCTTAAGATGATTGGTAAATCGTTAATGTATATTATAAATAGTAGTGCTCCTAGAATGGAACCTTGGGCTACACCATACTCGTTGTAAATCTCATCTGATTTGACGCCATTAATCTTTGTTATTTGCTTTCTATTTGTCAAATATGATTTAAACCACCTTAATTCGTTTTCCCTGATACCGTACATGTAAAGTTTTTGAATTAATATTTCTCTATCAATGGTCTCGAACGCTCTTTTAAAATCCAGTAATATAGCCATAATTTTCTTTTTCTTGTCTATATACTTCCACCTATTTATAACATAATTGACTGTGGTCTCGCACAAGTATTCTTTTTCTAAATCATGACTGATAGTTTGAAAAAAGTTTATTTACTTCCATGTATTTTTCGAGTTGTTCCTTTACAATCTTCTCAATAATTTTTTCACATGTTTTCAGCGTGTTTATAGGACGAAATTCATCGCATATATTTGTTTTCGCAATTTTTTCTATTGGTGTTACCATTGAATATTTCCAACTATCAGGAAAAATCCCGCTTTCAAGGGATTTATTAATAATCTTAATCATATATTTACCTACAATATTCCAATTATCCATAATTATTTTTTTTTGAGACTTTATTAAAATCCGGTTTGTTCTTCAGGTTCTCACATATTTTTTTAAGTTCTTGAATTGTTATTCCGCGAAATTTAAATCTATTATTTATCACAGGAATTTCATTTTTGTATTGCACATTTTCTATTCTATCATTTATTGACTTAATGCTATCGACAAAATAATAGTTAAATTGTGTGGCTATCTGATAGTTATCCTTATTTTCTATTTCATTAAACATCACAGTATTTATCACATTTTTATTTTTCTTAAGAATTAAATGTTTAATTTCATTCCACATTTCTTTCTGGTCCTTGGCATTATTTATTCTATTATTAACAAATTTGTTTTTCTCTGTTTCAATTTTATTTTTATATATATTTCTACTAATTTTATAATTATTCCAGGCTATATCATTGTTCTCTACTATAGCTCCTTGATATTTAAAAACTTTCTCTCTTTTTAATGTACTCAGTTCTGCATTGAACCAATTGTTCACTTTACTTTTTTCGATCACTGTTTTTTTGGTTGTAAATTTCTTTATTGTTTTCTCAATACAGTCATCGAAATGACCCACTGTAGTATTTATGTCATCATTTTCATTATATCTAAGTATTGCACTGATCTCTCTGTTGTATGCTTGTTTATTATATTTAAAAAGCTCAATTTCCTTTTTATTTATTGGCTCCTTATTCTCAGATGGAATTTCAAAATTTATGTCAATTGCTTCATGATCTCCTATTTTATTCGCACTATTGTTTTTTGCTGATATGTTTTCATTATTAGTTATTATATAGTCTGTTATAGTTTTTGTGTTTGGTGTTACTCTTATATATTCATTTACAATTTGCTTAAGGCCATTATCGTTAAACATGTTTTCTAATCTGTTTTTGTAAGTTTCTTCCTTACTCCAATCGATGTTGAAGTCTCCAGCTATAATTATGTCGTATTGTGTTTCACATAAATCTTCGATTACTTGCTCAAATACTTCGCAAAATTCTGCCTCGCTACTACTTGGTGATCTGTATACAGCCATTATCATAATTTGTGTTCTCCTCAATTTCGCCAAGTATACAAGTGTCTCCGTCAATATTATAAAATCTGGTTCTTGTTCAACCACATACGTTTGTGTATATACCACTTATCTGCTGTAATTGTTACATGGATAGTCCTAACCTTTTCTTTTCATAATTTAGTTTATTTTGGTAAACTGGGCATTCTTTATTTGATGTTATATGATTTTCATCAAGTCCCATATTTAGTTTCTTATTGGCTTTTATGCAATTAATACATACATTCAAAGAACCGATCGATTTGTGCAACTACTCACGGTCGAAAGACAAAATGCAACACCTAGGAATGACAGCAAACAACACCTTAAAAATACATAAGTTTTTCTAAAATAAAAAGTGTATCAAGTTTTTCCCTTTTCGTCCGTAACAATTAAGCTTTTGTTTTGCATTTATATATAAAATAATTTTGTTTACTACAATATGATTTGGCGGAAGATGAAATTAATTAAAGTTGGATATTTGAACACATCGCAAAATTGTTTATTTTAATTTTTGTGAGCGGACTGGTAACAGAACTACATTAAGATAATTTTGAATATATTTGCTTATACGTTTTTCTTTTTAAACTCTTTCTTTTAACTCATACTCTCTGTCTGTCTGTGTGTCGTGGGTTAACCCCATTCCCCCTTATCCAATCGATCTGAAACTTGGCCCATAGTCTTGTTGTGACCATAGATTAATTTTGGTGTATGTGACATATGTGTCATATGTGACAACTCTTAGTGGAAATTAGAAGTATAAATCCAAAAATATTCAAAATTCAAAAATAACGATTGTTTGTTTGGACAGAGTTGTATCTTCTGAAATTAATACAAAGTAAAGCTGTATGGTACGAAAACTGAATCTAACCACACTGCTCGTAGGCCTGACTTTAGGTGAGTGTGTTAAAGCGCTGACCAAAAAAGTGCAAGTACGAGTGTATGTGAAGGTTCATGGTTCAAACCTCTCGGCCGCCCTAAGTAGAAAAATTTTCTTATAGAAACAATCTATTCAATTAAAACATAACAATTATCACAATGTTCAATAAATCGCTGATGTAGGCTGAAATGCCAGAAACCGGTCCGATTAAGAATACAGTGCAGTTATGAATTTTTGAAATATATGCTTTCTTCTTTACCACGCACCATTTAAACAAAATTAAAATTTGCATATTAATTACAGTAGTAATTGCAATATGTCTGAAAAATGACTATAAATCTAACAAATTTATTTATTTATTGTGCTTTCCTGTACAAGAAGAATATTATTTTTATAATTACAGTACAGGATTAATTAATTATAAGGGTACAATGTGCTTATATAAATGAAATTAATTACATATATTAATTATTCATAAAATAAAATAACAAAAAAAAAAAAATAAAAATAACAAAAATCAAAAATTTCTAAAATTTTACTATGCAGAATAATCAAAAATTAGCTTTTTAAAATGTTTTGCGTTGCTTGTTACTTGATAAGTTTGTGGAAGTGCATTCCAAAGACGAACTCCGTGCACAAAGATTTGCTGTTCTGAGCTCACAATTGCTGTTCTGAATTATGAGCTTTCTTCGTCTATCAGCTCTGGCAAATTGCAATTTTTCGAATAAGTAGCTAGGTTTTTTTGTGTAAATAATTTTGTGCATAAAAATTAGAACTCTAATTTTTAAAAGGTTATCAAAACACACACCAAATAGTCTTACAGAGAGGGGTGTTATATGAGAAAATCTTCTTAAACCAAAAACATAACGAATTATATTATTGTATGCAACATTGAGTCGACGTTTGCTCGAGGAGTCACAATAAGCAAAAATTTCACAGCCGTACAAAAGACCAGGAATAATATACGTTTTGGCTAGTAGAACTTACTTTCAAAGGTATGAAATATTGTGTTGACCATAGAGATCTCAGTTTAACGTAAGTTTGCCCAACTAAATTATTTATATGATTTGACCACGATAGAAAGCTGTTAAAGATAATACCTCGATTTCTGGCAGAAGGAACAATAGGAATCTTTCGTCCGTTAATTTTAATATCAGGAACCATGGATGGTTGTTTAGACCGTCTAGTTATCATCAAACATTTAGATTTTAATGGGTTTAAAAAGAGCTGGTTGGCCGTAGCCCAACGATGGATATTATTTAAATCCTCTTCGAGTTTTCCTATATTGTGATTAATTGAAGCAGTCGGACTGGTTAAATATAACTACACGTCATCGGCGTACATATGAATTTTGCAATGGAGAAGTTGTGAAGGTAGATCATTAGCATATAGAGAAAAAAGCAAAGGCCCTAGGATGGATCCCTGAGGCACTCCTCTCGTAATATTCGACGTTGTTGAGATTTTATTTTTCACGTAAACGGATTGGGTAGGATCGAAGGAGATTTACAGCTGATAAAGAGGAATTAAAAAGATGTTTCAGCTTATTACATAGCATTAAGTAGTCGACAGTATCGAAAGCCTTTGAATGGTCAAGTAGGACCAAATATTAACTTTGTTATCATCCAGTTCCTGCCTTATGTTTTCAGTTACTTCAGTCAAAGCAGTAAAACAACTATGAGTAGACCGAAAACCTGATTGTATATTCGACAACAAACCAATCTCATTTATGTGAGTGGTCATTTGTTTGTGAAGGAGCTTTTCGAGTACTTTTGAAAAGTAACACAGGATTGCTATGGGGCGGTATTCGTTAGTAGATTTAGGAACAGGAATTATTTTGACATGTCTCCATTTGTAATGTAAAGTGCTTGTGGTTATAATTGAGGTAAAGAAATGTGTTAAATAAGGCAAGAGAAAGGGCAGCAAAATCCTCACATATACTAGATGAATATTATCATGTCCGATTGCATTAGATTTAGCACCAACAACACTAAGAGAAACATCTTCATGAGTTATACACGAAAATTCAAAACAGTTAATGGAGTCATAATCATTGTTAAATTTGTAAAACGATGAGTTGTTGTTGTAAATTACTGAAGACTGGTAAATTACTGAAGACTGAGTTTAACTTATTGACATCAACACTGCTATCAACACTTTTAATGCCTTTCCCTATACCAATATTACGAACGTGTTTCCAGGTTTGTCGTGAGTCCATAGCGGACTCAAAACGCTAGACCAATTTAGCTTTTCTAATGCTGTCGTTAACTTTTTTCCTTGCAGTATGGTAAGCATTTTTGAGCGCAGTAGTTTTAAATCGTTTCCACCTTGAATAACATACATCTCTGAGAAAATTAACTGCTTTATATTAGAAGTAAACCATGGCTTTGCTTTGGATTTACTGGATCGAGTAACTAAAGGAACTGTAGCATCGTATAGACTTGATATGTTTGTTTCAAGAAAGCAAAGTTGATCATTTACGGAGGGCATATAATAAATATTCTCCCATTTAATATTTCCAAAGTATTCGTATAGTAAATTATAATTTAGGTTTTTAAAGTCTCTGTATGAGTACATGGAATTTGTTTCACCTTGAATATGAAAATCGTAGGCAAGAAAAATTAAATCATGTTTGGAGTTGATTCTAATAAGAAGTTTGAATTAAATTCGGCCGAAATTACAACATCATTGTATGATAATTGTAATTATTGTAATTGTTAAATATCTTGAAATGTATTACAATTTTTTCATAACCTTTCTCATAAATTTAATTCTTTTAAAATCACAGATATGGTACATTAGCACCAGCCGAAATCTTTATAGAAATAAATACTGTAATTCATTAATTACAATTATTATTAAAATGATATATTTTAAACAACACATATGTATGTTTAGAAGCATTGCAACAATTTTTTGGTTAATATACTGAAAATTAAATGTGTATTTAATAAAAGAGAATTTATCAACAACAATTATAAAATTATTCAAAAAGATGTTAAGTTAAAAAAGCAAAATAACCTACAGTCTGCGTATACTTTTCGGGGCCTTGTTTACGTAAAACGTCTACGCACGGATGAGCCTATTTGTATAGAGCATATCTATAATCTTGACCAATTATTTCGTGATCTGCCTAATTTGCCGTTTTTTTATTTTCGATTTTACCAAATATTACCTTTTATACCCTATACCACTATGTGGTTTGGGTATAATGACTTTGTAATGCTGTTTATAACTACCAAAAATATTTGACCTAGACCCATCTTTTATTATACCGATCGAAACAGAATCACTATCTAAATCGATTTAACGATGTCCGTCGGTCCGTCCGTCCGTCTGTGTGTCCATGTAAAACTTGCAATCAAACTGCAGGTCGCAAATATGAATATATTTTGATGAAATTTGGTACATAAGCTTTTATCGGCCATAGGATGTACGCTGTTAAAGTTGGTGAGAATCGGTCCCTGTTCAGACCTAGCCCCCATACAAATGACCCTATGAAATCAACATAAATTACCATAAGATCCAAATTATCATATAAATCTTAGTCAAATTGGGTTTGTATGTGTTTATTACATCCATTACTCAGTAGTCCAAAAATTATCCCTATGGGACAACTCTTAGTCATACGCCCGATATAGAGCTGCTTCCCTATCTTCACTTAAATCTATCAAAAAACAAAAATATTGCACGGATTCTTTCAAATTTTGTTTGTATATATTTTTTCAAAATACAAGAGACTTTACCAAACACGGTCAGGATCGGTCCATTTTTGGGCCTATTCCCCACATATATATAGCATCCGATATGAACTTTTTCATATCTGCAGCCAAAAAAAATTAATAAAATCCCTACGCTTATTTTCTATATCCAGTTAGTTGGGCCTGAGAGATAGGGTCTCTAAACGCATGGTATAGGGTATCATATAGTCGGTCTAGACCGACTATAATTTTCTTACTTGTTCAATTTGTTAAAATGATTTGTTAAATTTGTAAAAATGATGATTGAAGATTTAAAATTTTCGGTAGTATAAAAATTACGATTTCAAGGGTTAACAATTAATGGGTTGTTTATCGAAAATTTATAGTTTTTGTTCAGTGTAAATGGAAATTACAAAATATATATAGATTTAATTCTGGGTCAAGTCGTTTCAAAACGGAAATACCTTGAATAGCATCTCCATTTAAGATTTAAATTTTAATTACGGCGATACTTTAAACCTATATTATATGTTTCAGCTATAGATACATATCAATAAAATTATTTAGTTGATTGCTGTGTTAAATTTTGAAATTTCATCACTAATACATCTATCATCTATCTATATCTATATCTATATCTATATCTATATCTATATCTATATCTATATCTATATCTATATCTATATCTATATCTATATCTATATCTATATCTATATCTATATCTATATCTATATCTATATCTATATCTATATCTATATCTATATCTATATCTATATCTATATCTATATCTATATCTATATCTATATCTATATCTATATCTATATCTATATCTATATCTATATCTATATCTATATCTATATCTATATCTATATCTATATCTATATCTATATCTATATCTATATCTATATCTATATCTATATCTATATCTATATCTATATCTATATCTATATCTATATCTATATCTATATCTATATCTATATCTATATCTATATCTATATCTATATCTATATCTATATCTATATCTATATCTATATCTATATCTATATCTATATCTATATCTATATCTATATCTATATCTATATCTATATCTATATCTATATCTATATCTATATCTATATCTATATCTATATCTATATCTATATCTATATCTATATCTATATCTATATCTATATCTATATCTATATCTATATCTATATCTATATCTATATCTATATCTATATCTATATCTATATCTATATCTATATCTATATCTATATCTATATCTATATCTATATCTATATCTATATCTATATCTATATCTATATCTATATCTATATCTATATCTATATCTATATCTATATCTATATCTATATCTATATCTATATCTATATCTATATCTATATCTATATCTATATCTATATCTATATCTATATCTATATCTATATCTATATCTATATCTATATCTATATCTATATCTATATCTATATCTATATCTATATCTATATCTATATCTATATCTATATCTATATCTATATCTATATCTATATCTATATCTATATCTATATCTATATCTATATCTATATCTATATCTATATCTATATCTATATCTATATCTATATCTATATCTATATCTATATCTATATCTATATCTATATCTATATCTATATCTATATCTATATCTATATCTATATCTATATCTATATCTATATCTATATCTATATCTATATCTATATCTATATCTATATCTATATCTATATCTATATCTATATCTATATCTATATCTATATCTATATCTATATCTATATCTATATCTATATCTATATCTATATCTATATCTATATCTATATCTATATCTATATCTATATCTATATCTATATCTATATCTATATCTATATCTATATCTATATCTATATCTATATCTATATCTATATCTATATCTATATCTATATCTATATCTATATCTATATCTATATCTATATCTATATCTATATCTATATCTATATCTATATCTATATCTATATCTATATCTATATCTATATCTATATCTATATCTATATCTATATCTATATCTATATCTATATCTATATCTATATCTATATCTATATCTATATCTATATCTATATCTATATCTATATCTATATCTATATCTATATCTATATCTATATCTATATCTATATCTATATCTATATCTATATCTATATCTATATCTATATCTATATCTATATCTATATCTATATCTATATCTATATCTATATCTATATCTATATCTATATCTATATCTATATCTATATCTATATCTATATCTATATCTATATCTATATCTATATCTATATCTATATCTATATCTATATCTATATCTATATCTATATCTATATCTATATCTATATCTATATCTATATCTATATCTATATCTATATCTATATCTATATCTATATCTATATCTATATCTATATCTATATCTATATCTATATCTATATCTATATCTATATCTATATCTATATCTATATCTATATCTATATCTATATCTATATCTATATCTATATCTATATCTATATCTATATCTATATCTATATCTATATCTATATCTATATCTATATCTATATCTATATCTATATCTATATCTATATCTATATCTATATCTATATCTATATCTATATCTATATCTATATCTATATCTATATCTATATCTATATCTATATCTATATCTATATCTATATCTATATCTATATCTATATCTATATCTATATCTATATCTATATCTATATCTATATCTATATCTATATCTATATCTATATCTATATCTATATCTATATCTATATCTATATCTATATCTATATCTATATCTATATCTATATCTATATCTATATCTATATCTATATCTATATCTATATCTATATCTATATCTATATCTATATCTATATCTATATCTATATCTATATCTATATCTATATCTATATCTATATCTATATCTATATCTATATCTATATCTATATCTATATCTATATCTATATCTATATCTATATCTATATCTATATCTATATCTATATCTATATCTATATCTATATCTATATCTATATCTATATCTATATCTATATCTATATCTATATCTATATCTATATCTATATCTATATCTATATCTATATCTATATCTATATCTATATCTATATCTATATCTATATCTATATCTATATCTATATCTATATCTATATCTATATCTATATCTATATCTATATCTATATCTATATCTATATCTATATCTATATCTATATCTATATCTATATCTATATCTATATCTATATCTATATCTATATCTATATCTATATCTATATCTATATCTATATCTATATCTATATCTATATCTATATCTATATCTATATCTATATCTATATCTATATCTATATCTATATCTATATCTATATCTATATCTATATCTATATCTATATCTATATCTATATCTATATCTATATCTATATCTATATCTATATCTATATCTATATCTATATCTATATCTATATCTATATCTATATCTATATCTATATCTATATCTATATCTATATCTATATCTATATCTATATCTATATCTATATCTATATCTATATCTATATCTATATCTATATCTATATCTATATCTATATCTATATCTATATCTATATCTATATCTATATCTATATCTATATCTATATCTATATCTATATCTATATCTATATCTATATCTATATCTATATCTATATCTATATCTATATCTATATCTATATCTATATCTATATCTATATCTATATCTATATCTATATCTATATCTATATCTATATCTATATCTATATCTATATCTATATCTATATCTATATCTATATCTATATCTATATCTATATCTATATCTATATCTATATCTATATCTATATCTATATCTATATCTATATCTATATCTATATCTATATCTATATCTATATCTATATCTATATCTATATCTATATCTATATCTATATCTATATCTATATCTATATCTATATCTATATCTATATCTATATCTATATCTATATCTATATCTATATCTATATCTATATCTATATCTATATCTATATCTATATCTATATCTATATCTATATCTATATCTATATCTATATCTATATCTATATCTATATCTATATATATACATATATATATATAAAACTGGATGTGTGTATGTATGTAACGTATGGACTCCAAAACGGCTGGGCCGATTTTGATGAAATTTTCAGGGAATCTTCAGAATATTCAGGCGGGTGATTTTTGATTTTCTGTCTGTGGGCGTAGGGGCGTGGCAAAATCCAATTTTCTTATTGTACCACCAATGACATATACATTTATTTATTTTTTTGCTTTTTTTATTTTATTTTATTTTATTTTATTTTTTTTTTGAAAGCCGTTGTCATGTTTCTCAAAACAAGATATCAAACTCTTAAATCGGTTATGTAGTTCCGAAGATATTTGCAAAAAACCTATGTTAATAATGATCCAATATCAAAATTTTAAAACTTTCGAAATGTTGCATTCAAAAATCCGAGTTTTCGGTTTATTTGCAATATAATTACATCATTCGATAACACAAGATATTCCGCGCTTACTAAGGTGCAACATTGTAAAATAAGTTAAAAATCTTCTTTTATATAAAAATGGATGTATGTATGTATGTTAGTTATGGGCTCCAAAATGGCTGGATCGATCCTGATGAAATTTTCAGGGAATCTTTACAATAGCCTGTTGGGTGATTTTTGAGTTTTGGTTTGTGGGCGGAGAGGCGTGGCAAAATCAAATTTTAATATCGTATAAAAACGGATTGACCGATTTTAATGAAACTT
The DNA here is from genome assembly GCA_963682025.1 of Cordilura impudica. Taxonomy (NCBI): domain Eukaryota; kingdom Metazoa; phylum Arthropoda; class Insecta; order Diptera; family Scathophagidae; genus Cordilura; species Cordilura impudica. Next base: position 173,448,458 of record OY821520.1, on the reverse strand, counting down.
TTGTTTTTTTTTTTCGGGCGGAGGGGAGTGGAAAAATCAAATTTCAATATTGTACCTAGATATCGGCTAAAACTTTATGGGGAAGTTCGTGCTTTACTTTTGTCCGACACTGTGTATTGAAAATTTAGATGTAATATAAAAACGAGATGTGTTCTTACGGCCAGCAACGCGGACCGGGTCCAGCTATGAATGATATAAATAAATTTTTTTGTTTCCTTTTATATTATTTTTTCGAATTTTATAAGCGGTAAAATTTTCTTGACAATTTCGTGTCTTAAAAATGACGATTTTGGCGATTTAGTTTCAAAAATTGCCGATTTTCAGAAGCTTTTATTAGCAGCAGTGGTCGGCAACAAAGAAGAGAGAAAATTTTGTGTGGGTTTGTGTAAAATGAGAAAAACTAAATTTTGTTTGTGTATTACACATAGCTTTGTAGGGAGTGCTATGTGTGTGTATTATTTCAGCGTTACAGAATCAGTCAGTCTCTCAGTCAGTCAGTTAGTGAGTCAGGGATCAGCGGAAATATATTTAAGAATATTTAGCAAAAATTTAAAATAATAGTACTGGGCTTAATAACGATACTGAATTCCAAATTCATTTCGTCTTCGAAGAGTGAATACTGAAGTGCATTTTAAAATATATATTTAGAAATAAAAAAAAAATCGTTTTCAAAAAGAGTTAAAAGTTATTAAACTAATAAAATAGCCATAAAGAATACAAGATACTCGTATTGTGAATTGTAAAATTAAATATATACTCTAGATATATCGAAAAAGGTAAAAAAAAGTATAATCACTTTCGCAATTAGGATAAAAAAATACATACATATAACTTATTTTCATTACATTGAATGGAGCAATCCTCAGAAATGGAAAATTTTAAATTTCTATAAAAGATATAAAGAAGGACGATAAATCTTCGATTTGGCATAAATTTCTAAAAGAAAAGAAAGGTAGCTACGCAAAATGCATAAATGGCAGCAAAGTAATGAAATCAAGAGGCGAATCAACAAGTGGACTCCATAAACATATGAAAACCATTCACAATATTATCACTCTGAAGCCAGGTGTCCTACTACTGGTGTTGATGCTGGACCAAGTGAAGAAAACCCATGTGCAACTATATCGAAATATTTTAAAGCAACGAATAGTTCGCAGAGGTTGTGTTAGCGAGAATTTGTGCTTATGATGGTTTTCCGTTTAAAATGCTTATTACATCAGAAGATTGTCGTAAAGCAATACAACCGTTACGGATAGACGAGCTTCCGAAATCTGCCAACACTAACGAAAAATTGCTGTTGATTACAGTAACCAGACTCGAAATATATTTGATTAAGCACCAGCAGAACAGTTCTGACCAAAAGCACTTATCAATGCTGACCAACAATGATGTTTTGTTTAAGGTACTCATTTAGCTGTAATTAAAGTTGAATATTCAAAATCAACAGCATTTGCAAATGCAGCTAATTTTGAAGCTGAATTAGAATCAGCTGATGAATTTGAAGATGAAGACATTGAAAATGATATAGAAATAACAATTTGTATTGTATTGTATTGTATAAAGAGGTGTTCGAAGTACTGCGACCAAAGTGATCTATTGTACTGCCCTCTGCTAATAGGTTGTCCCTATAAACTCTTATCCAACCCTGAAGCCCTCAGGAATCCGAGGATGTTTGTTGGTTCTAGTAATTTTATGTCGCTACCTAGTATCTGGAAGGAACCCAGATGCTGTTTCCTTTTGTGCATTAGCGCTCCACAGTTCCCAAGTATGTGCTCTGGTGATTCGGCTTCCTCATCACAGAATCTGCACATAGGGTTTGCTACAATTCCCAACCTGCTCATATGTTCCCTGAGCCTGCAGTGACCAGTTAAAATCCCGGTTAGTATTCTCAGACCGTTCTTTGACAATCCAATGCACGACCCAAATCTCTTCTTGTTGTAGCCACCTAACAACATTTGGATTGCCTTAAGCCCAAGTGGCTCGAGAAAAATTCCCTTCTAACACAATTTTCATGTTCCCTGAGTACTCCTTCCCATACTCCTTTTCCTATTCCACAAAATGGTTCCGGCCCTATTAATTTTGTGGAAGCTCCCCTTCTGGCAAGTTCATCAGCTTGCTCATTGCCCTGAATCCCGACGTGTCCCGGGACCCAACAAAGGCTAACCTTGTTGTGTTTACCTAGCTCATTTAGCTACTGCAGACAGTCCCATACTAGCTTAGAGTCTACTTCATAGGAGCCTAGTGCTCGAATAGCAGCTTGACTGTCTGATAGTATGGTTATATTCCTTCTTTTGTACTTCCTGTTCAAGTTGATTTGTGCACATCTATCGATGGCGTAAATCTCTGCTTGGAAAATGCTCGTATGTATTCCCATTGGCTCGAAGTATTTGGTTCTAGGCCCGAAGACTCCCGCCCCTGTTCCACTTTCGGTTTTTGACCCATCTGTGTACCATTTGATTGTATCTTCTCTTAGAGAATATGCTGTATTTAAACCGCTCCATTCTCTCTTATTGCTAAGTTCCGTAGTAAAGTATTTCCTGAAATCATACTTCTTCTCAGCTCTGTCCATGGGGCAATCTAGGAGGGAGTAATCATTAACTTGGCTTAACCGGTTCCATTGCCCTTCATAAAGCCTGGTTATAGGTTTCCCTCCCTTTATTCTGATTGCCGTTGCCAAAGCTTTCTTCTGCACCACTATATGTAGTGGGCTTAGTTCCAATAGTGCTTCAAGTGATGCTGTTGGGCACGTCCTCATTGCACCTGTTATCCCAATGCACGCTAATCTTTGAATCTTACCTAGCTGCATTTGAGTCGACTTCAGATCCGTTCTTTTGGCCCACGCTATAGCTCCGTAAGTTACTATTGGGCGGACCATCATCGAGTACATCCAGTGTAAAATGCTGGGTTTACATCCCCAGTTTTTACCCGCTACCCTTCTGCAAATCATTGTAGCTCGCTTGGCTTTTTCAGTGATTTGGTCGACATGTGCCTTCCATGTTAACTTGTTGTCTAGTACTATCCCCAGATACTTCACTTCTGCTTTTGGTTCAATGACTTCTCCCAAAATTTGAATTGCCCTCCATCTCGGAAGTTTCCTTTTCCTGGTAAATGGTACAATAGTGGTCTTCGTTGGATTGATGTTCAATCCTGTTGCCCTGCACCATTGACATATAATCCTCAACCCTCTTTGTACAATGTCACATAGGGTTTCCTCGAACTTGCCTTTTGCTATTAAGACTATGTCGTCCGCGTAGCCCTGGCATTCTATTCCTGCTTCCGACAGTTTCATTAGTAATTCGTCAACAACCAGACTCCACATCAAGGACGACAGAACTCCTCCCTGTGGACATCCTCTGGTTGTGCTGACGGATATGGTCTCCCCCTCTGCTGTTGTTTCTACTGATCTCGTGTAGAGCACTTCTACCATCCATTTTGATGTCACTGGGTCTACCCCTCTTTGGTTTAATGCCCTTTCTATTACTTCGTGTGAAGTGTTATCAAAGGCTCCTTCTATATCTAGGAAGGCACAAACGGCTATTTCCTTTTCATCTATTGATTTTTGAATAGTTCTTACCAGGCTAGTAAGAGCGGTCTCTGTTGATCTGCCCGCTCTATACGCATGTTGGTTTGGATGCAAAGGCATCTGCTGTAATATCCCACATCTTAGATAGTTGTCTACAGCTTTTTCAAGTGTTTTCAGCATAAAAGATGTTAAGCTTATCGGTCTGAAGGATTTTGGATGAGCGGTGTCCTTTTTCCCCACTTTGGGTATGAACACCACTCTTGCCTTCCTCCATGCCCTTGGTATGTACCCCAAGGCCAAGCTGCTACGCCCGATATTTAACATGAATGGTAATAGTTCCTTCAAGCCCTTTTGTAAGAGGGCCGGAAAAATACCATCCGTTCCAGGTGATTTAAAGGGTTGAAAGGTACCTAAGGCCCATTCTAGTCTTTCCCTAGAGCAAATTTCTGCTGCTATTTGCCTGCTTATCCGACTAGGGTTTCTTGATCCGTTACTCGACCGCTCGTTGTCATCTGCCACACTTCCTGGAAAGTGTGTCTTTAATAACAGCTCCGCCCTGTCTCGGCCATTCTTAGAGTAACTACCGTCCTCTTTCTTAAGTGACATCGTCATTTCTGGCCCACATTTCGCAAAGGCTTTGTATAGCCTTGCTGTTTCGAGAAGCGATTCTATGTTTTCACAGAACTTCCTAAAGCTAGTGCGTTTAGCTTTCCTAATTTCCTTATTATACTCAGTCAGTTTGGTTTTATAACGCTCCCACTGCCCGTTGCGCTTTGCCCCATTGCAGAGCCTGCAAACTTCGGTTCTGAGTGTAGAGAGATTATTGTTCCACCAAACTGCGTCCTTCTCCTTGCCCCTCGGTTTCTCGGGGCAGCTACAATGGTAGGCATCCAGTAGAGCCCCATTTAGTTGGGTCACACTGTCCTCGAGCTCGTACTTATTTCGTATGCGTTTGCTCGATGTTATGCCTTGTAGGTTGTGGTGTAGGATTTCATTGTACTTCTCCCAATTCGTTTTCCTAGAATTTCTATAGGAAGATGCCTCAGTATTTAGGCCCTCTAGCGAAAATTCAATTATTCTATGATCGGATAATGAAACTTCATCGGATACTCTCCAATTTCTTGCAATCCTAGCTAAGCTTGGACTGGCTACTGTGATGTCTAGGACCTCCTCTCTAACTCTTGTGACGAATGTAGGTCTATTACCCTCATTTAGTATTTCTAGGTTAGATGCTACTAGGTATTCTAATAAGTACTCACCTCGATAATTTGTATCAGTGCTGCCCCATGCTGTGTTGTGTGCGTTAGCATCGCATCCCAGTATAAGCTGTAGGTTTTGCTCTGTACAGAAGTCCACCAGCTGCCGTACCTCTGCCGGCGGTGGTGAAGCTTCCTCGCCCGGAAAGTATGCTGATGCTATCACTATCATCTTTTGGCTGCCTTCGATGTCTATGAGAGCTTGGATAGGAACCAAGTCCCGCGTCATAAATTCTGTAAGACAAATATAATTAATATCTTTACTAATTAAAATACATGCTCTGGGCGACGTATGTCTATTGTCCCATAATACCTTGCCACTGCTGCAGCTCAATCCTCTGATTGCACCTTTATAGTGCCAGGGTTCTTGGATCAATACCATGCCCAGGTTAAATTTAGAAAATGTCCTAGCAATCACTGCGGATGCAGCTTTTGCGTGGTGGACGTTAACCTGGGCGAATTTGATACGTGATCCTTTAGAAATAACAATTGATTTTCAACAAAATGATATATTAGAAATAAATCATTTTGAGCTGGCTCCACTTATTAAAAAAGTGTGAAATTTTTTAAAAATATTTCGACGTTCGCCAACAAAGAACGATAAAAAATTGTAATATTATGTCAAAGCTGAATTCGGTAAGGAACTGGTATTATATTTAGAATGTAAAACAAATTCGAATAGTCTATTTTCATTGCTAGAACGATTTTATAAGTTAAAGAGCTGTACTGAAAAATCCATTATTAATTTAAGGTTCGATTCTTTTAATTACGAAGAATTTAAAGCAATATCTGAAGCTATTTCCGCACTACATCCAGTGAAACATGTCATCGAAGCTTTGTGCCGGAAAGATTCAAATTTTATTTCAGCAGACACTACTTTTAAGTTTTTATTTGAAGAGCTGAGCAAAATAAATTCAACACTAAGCAATTAACTTTTAATTGCTTTAAATGACGACATCTATGAAAGATGAACGAGCTATCTGTAGTTATATATTATTGCATAATGCATTTTCATTTAATTCAAATGTACAATTTAATTTCTCGAAACCTACTAAGAATGCTATTATAAAATCTCTAGTAGCCATAGCAACCAAAATGCATTTATTTAAACAGAAATATTAACAGAAAATCAATGATGACTCCAACACTGATCAAGATAATGTTGTAAAAAGAGATAATTCGCGATATGAATGCAGCAACATCATTACAATGAAGAATGAGTTAAACGAAGCAATTTTAAAATAAGGAAATTATATTACAGCTCGAAAAAAACGCATACAGTTCAAGATTATGTTAAACATAGAAAAATAAAAATAACAATATTCGAAAACGAAGGTACTAGGGGTATATATCTGTGGTTTGCTTACAGATTCTATAGACACATATTATTTTACTTGTTAAAAAAATGAGCTCTTTATATCTGCAGTCAAAAGATATTTGGGAAAAAGACACTTAGGCTCCTATGACTTGTGGAATGACGAAAAGTTGAAAAGTTTTAGTTGAGTTAGACAATTATTCCAGATGAGGAAAAAACAATTTAAGTGCGCCTAACTCAATTTAAATCGTTATTCTATATCAATATTTTTAAGATTTGATCTCCCATGCTGAAATAGGTTCTTATTCCCTACTGATAATTCATGAAAGGTTATCGACTTAGGATACATTTTCACTTCGAATACTTCCAATGTAATATGAATTCTGCTATTTCTATAATCTAAATACAGAAATGTCGTCCTAAGATATTTTTGTGATAAAAATCATTTTATTTCATTCAGAAAGAGAGTTTTACAAGTGTAGTTTACTTTTGTTTAACCCTTTGACTGTCACCAAACAAAAATTTTTTTTATATCGTACGTCCACAGTAAAAATTTGGTAAAAATGACGTGCATCACATGTGATACACGGAGCAATATTAAAACTATTTACTATTCAAACGTTCTGTGCTTCACATATGATTCATGTAAATTTTTATTTTTACTATTTATTAATTTTGCTGTAGAATGTTAGCAACACTGAAATATATACGTGCGCAATTTTCGTTGGTTTATTGTAGGTACAACATAGAACTGTCGGTATCAATTTATTAGTGAAGTATGGATCCATTTTAATTTTACGGTCAGAAAACAAAAATTGGTAATTCAGATTTTAAAATTAGAATCGGTATAAAGGATGACAGTTCAGATGAAGGAAACTTATCTTCAGGTAGTGATGACAACTACATTTGATCATATGTTCAGCACGATTGGAGCAATGACTTTGAAGAAGCAGAAAAGATTCCCTTTATTGGCACACATGGTCTAAATAATCGTATTGTAATTAAGGATGGAGTACCTTTGCCAATCAACATATTTGAAACAAAAAAATATGCAGAATCCCATCAGGTTCGTCGTAATTCTCGCACGAAAAGGTGGTCAAATACCACACATACCAAAATGGAAAAGTTTATAGGATTGACAATTACCAATGGCATTATCAACTTTTCTAATATTGAAGAATGGAACCATTATTTTATCATCCGTTGTTTCATAATATTGGTATGAGCTACAATCATTTTTGTCTGATTTTAAAGAATTGGTATGTTACTGATAATAAAAACCAGAAGATCGATTACATAAAATTTCCAATTCTGTAAGAACTTTTATATCAAAAATTCAGAAACTTTATACGCCAGGTGAAGACATTTCTGTGGATGATTTCGGACAATGGAAGCCTTTATTCAAGTAATAGAATCCAGGAAAATGCCACAAATATGGTATAAAATTATTCAAGTTGTGTGGTTATGTTTGGAATTTCTCTGTACACAGCGAGAAAGGCACATCTGAAAAATTACCTGAGCTTGACCATGGTGGTCTAATTGTTGCTTCTTTAGCTGAAGATCTCTTGAATGATGGAAGATTATTGGTTGCAGATAACTGGTATAGTAGCATTTCTTTAGCTATGTTTTGAAAAATAAAAATACCGAATACTGTGGAACATTACGATCAAACAGGGTTGGTTCACCGAATCTGAAATCTTTCAAACTGACGAGAAATGAAATAGCAGGTGCAATAAACTTAACTGGAATCAGAGCAATGAAATACCAAGACAAGAAAGAAATAAGACTTATTTCAACTTTTCATGGTCTCAATATGCAAGAAAAAGAGGAAAAAACCGTGAAGGAAATATAGCAATGGTGAAATCAACATCTCTCACCAAATGATACCTTTCTACAGCCTTGCAAGAAAAACTTTAAAATGTTATCGATAACTATTGTTTGAATGTGTTAGTATTGCAATTTTAGATAGCTAAGTTTTGTATACTAAAATTTATTCAAACAAACAAATGAAATTAGAACAGTTTACAAAGTCAATTTCGAATTCTTTACTTGGCACTAAATTGATAAAAAAAAATTTTTTTTATCGTTTCATATTCTGGAAATTTGAAGTTTTTCTTACACAGACCATTAGATCACTTTATTTTTTATCAGTTCATACAAAATTTTGATAATGTGGGGGGTAAGGCTTTAAAACCTTTTTTGCATCCTCTTTCTAAATGTACAACATGTCGAGAGTGTTGTCAAAATTTCAAGTAAAGCGAAGCAAAACTTAAGAAGACACAGCGTTTCCAGCGACCGGCCTCATACGTATATCATATATAAATCAGTTTTCAAAAAACTTTAAATCGATTTTCTAGCAAATAAATGTTCGAAGTCCGTGAACATCATAACTCAAAATCTGCTTGACCGATTCTTTTGAAATTTTAGATACTATATGTGCACATAAATCATCAGGTAACCACGAAGATTTTTTTTTATTTTCTATTCTCTTCCCCATTTTTTTACAACAAATTCCCGAAATTTTATAGCAAAAATTGTGCTTTTCACTTCAAAATGCTGCAAAAAAAAATTTGTAAAACTCTACGTCACTACCTCAGGAAACATGTCACCTTTTAAACGCATTTCGAGTTTTTTATTTCACATGATCCGGTAACGTGGCATGATGTTCACCGAAAAACCACAACGCCTCCGGAGATTCGCTGTCACGACTTATTTATTAAAATTTTTAATGGAAAAATTTTTCAAATATTCTTCAAATGTTATGGTATAACATGTATGTATATGAAATAGGTAATCCAACGTTATTCATATCTTCAAAAAAGAATTATGAAAATTCGACTTTTTTAACTTTTAAAACGTCGAACATTGTTCCATATAAATTTTTCGCGATCTTCATCAACAAGTTTCCAAGAAAATTTTGATTTGGAAAAATTACAAAAGTTTTACAAATCAGTAGTCTTAATTTCTTGAGCAAGTCTACATCAAAAAATGGACCGATACTGGCCATATTTGTTAACGTCACTTATTTTTTGCAAAAACATATGCAAACTAAATATGAGAAAAATATGTGCAATATTTTTGTTTTTTGATAGATTTAAGTGAAGATCGGAAGCAGCTCTATATGGGGCCTATGACTAAGAGTTGTCCCATAGAAATAATTTTTGGACTACTCATTAATGGATGTAATAAACGCATACAAACCCAATTTGACCGAGATCTACATATATGATAATTTGGGTCACATGGCAATTTAAGTCGATTTCATAGGTGTCATTTGTATGGGGACTATGTCTGAACATACACCGATTTTCGCCAATTTCAATAGCGTTCATGCTATGGCTGATAGAAACTTATATGTCAAATTTCATCAATATATGTGACCTTCTCCGCGAAAAGGGACCTAGTGTGTGGAAATTAAGTTTTGAGAAAATAAACGCATTTAAAGTTTCTACACCCTTTTAGGTACCAGAATCCACCGTTTTTGACACAACCCGTTTTTTGACACACTAGGTCCCTTTTCTCGGAGAAGGTCACATATGTTACATTTTCGACCTTTAGTTTGATTACAAAATTTACATGGACACACAGACGGACGGACTGACATCGCTAAATCGACTCAGAAAGTGATTCTGAGTCGATCGGTATAATAAAAGGTTGGTATAGGTCAAATATTTTTGTACTTACAAACATCAGCACAAAGGTTTTTTTGTTTAATTTGCTTACGGATTCTAAGGAAACGTATTCTTAAGACAAAAATTTAAAATGTTTTAGTTGAGTTAGGCTATTATTCCGAATGAGGAAAAAAAATTTAAGTGCGCCTAATTCAATTTAAATCGTTATTCTATGTCAATATTTTTAAGATTTGATCTCCCATGTTGAAATAGGTTCCTATTCCCTACTGATAATTCATGAAAGGTTATCGACTTAGGATACATTTTCACTTCGAATACTTCCAATGTAATATGAATTATTCTATTTCTATAATCTAAATACAGAAATGTCGTCCTAAGATATTTTTGTGATAAAAATCATTTTATTTCATTCAGAAAGAAAGTTTTACAAGTGTATTTTATTTTTGTTTAAATATCTTCTTCGCTGGCATACTCCGTCAAATCGGGATGGTGTTTGGTTGTTCCGTATTTGTTGTCATAAAATAAAAGAAATTTTGTGCTTATAAACTGTTACAGCACCATAGGAGCATTATTTATATTATATTCCGTCAAATCCTCTTACAACAGCACTTCTTTTGCCCACCTTTAAAATTTTAAAGTATTCATCTTTATCTGAAATCGTTTTGTATTGTACTTCGTTAAAGCTTTTCGTGTAACGTCGAACATTGTTCATTTCATAAATTTTTCGCCGTCTTCTTAATTTCAACTGCTTGAATTTTAGGTCCAATCGTATTTATAAACTGATACCGATCTCTTGGCGTTTCAATTTGAACACCACCATGCTCTTGGTCACTATTGACCAAAAGAGATCTTATATTGTCCTGAACATGAATCACTGTAGAAAGTAACCGTCTTTGTTTCTGCTTCGTACCACATTAAGCACTTTGCAATATTGGTTTCAAGGTCATGGACTGTTAAATTAAATGTCCAGAGTTGTCTTTTATATAAGCTTATAGAATTTCTAAGGTAGAAGTTGTTGTACATCAATGAATTCTTCGATGTCATTGAATCTTTTTTATCGTTTCGTTTTGAATCATAGGCCATTTAAGTTTTAGCAAAACGAGTTCGTTTTTCTTCAATCAATACACATTTTTCCTCCTCAGCATGAGCGATTTTTATATTTGCAACGTAAGTATTGCAAGTGTTATTGGATTTTTGACCATAATTTTGTAAAGCCGGTGTTTGGACGATAGATTAAGGCTGGTATTTAAATATTTCTGACTCGTATCACGTCGACTGTAGTGGATCTCGTAGGCAGGGAAACTGAAAATGTGTTTTTTTAACTACATCTTCTACTGTAGCATCTATCTTGGTGGCAACAGTATGCTTTCCTCGAATGTTTTTGAACTGCATTGAAGGATCACCACTTTTTTTTTAAATTACTGTTTTTATAAAGCTATCAGTTTCATAAAAACACACTACAAAATGCTTCTTGCATAATTTAATAACATTACCGTTAATTAACAATGAATGTTTCATGGAGTTTTCCCGATATCTCTTACGTTTTACAAGATTACAAAGGGTATCACACTTTCTGTCCTCAATGTTCTCAATCATTACTTCCTAAAGACCACTAATGCTTAAATGGCGATTCAATTTGATCAATTCCAACTCTCTCATGGCATTTGCTTCTACAAACAACAAAGAAAAATTTTAACACTTTGTGCGTTTTGCGCTTGTGAACCTAAATAATAATAAACAATCCCTTATTAAAGTTTTAAGTAATAAATTGTTTTCATATTAATTTACACTAAAAACATCCCCTTACTTTTGAGCCAGTCTACATCAAATTTGATTGAAAACATGAAAGAGATTCGTTTTGTGCACATGGATTAAAATTTGGAATGAAGTTATTTCGAAACCTGTCATTGCAATGTGTGTTAAAGCTCCAGGTTACTGTTTCTGATACAAAAGTTGTAGGTATGTTAACGATTAGGGCTTGGTTGAGTGTCTGCCTAGAGTAAAATTTAAAGAAAGCGTTTTTTTTTTTTTTTAATTACTCTTTGTACATTAGGGTGGCTCTTAATAAAAAAAAGTGTTCAAACTCTCCGTATCACCCACCTATAAATATGCAATTAGCAAAAAAAAAAACTGAGAAATACAAAGTTTTGGGTCAATCAAAAAAAAAAAAAAATTAGAGGTGCCTCAACGCGACTGATAATTTCAAATGTTTATATGGGGAAAATATGAAATTTTTCAGATTTTACGAAAATTTCGTTCTGTAGTTTAATTTTTTCGACAAGTTGTTATATGAGTCGATATCAGTACTAAATTATCTTTTCAAAAAGCTATATAACTTTAAAATCGAATAAAAACTCGCGAAGACATAACAAATGCCCCAGACCACTTTTGTGCCAAAAAACTCTAGGTCATGATATGTGACAAAAATTTTTTCAACTTTAACAAATTAATTAAAGCCATAATTTTTTTTGGTCTCTATACCTATATGTACTCAGATACGAAGTACTGTTATATTATAACTTTGTTAATCTATTGCGAAATGAGAACAAAAATGGAAATTTTTTTGATAAAATTTTGAAAACTCCTTTTTTAAGTTTTAAAAAATTTTCTTTAACAAAATTACAAAGTTTTGTTCAAAATATATAAGAAATTAAAGAAAACTGAGTTTTTTTGTGAAATATTCAGTAAACGTACTCCCTCTAAATACTTTGCATCAAAAATTTATCAGTTTTCTACTTTTAAATGTTATATTTTATCTTAGTAGCCTAGGGTTTTTGAAAAAAATAATAATTTAGAACAATTAATTTCTTTTAATATCCCAAAATAAAAAGTTTGGCCTCGGCAAGGAATGGGTTAACGTTGTTCGATTTATTCCAAGACTTGCACATTTGGTTATTATATTTTAAGCGTCAAATATAAAAATTCAACAGCTCTTACAAAATATTTAATTTTTTTTAATAAATTTTCTTTCATTAGCTTGGGGTCATATGCGACCGCAACGTATTTAGAAAGAGTAAATTTACTGAATATTTCACAAAAAAATAATTTTTCTAGAAATCCGCAAAAAAATTCTTTGTAAAAAAATTCTGGCAGAGGAATTTACTTAAAACTTCACACTTTTAATCTCTTATATATATTTAACAAAACTTTAAAGTTCCAGATTAATTTTTTGAAATTTCGTTTAAAACTTAAAAGAGGAGTTTTCAATATTTTATCAAAAAAATTGACCATCTTTGGTCTCATTTCGCAATAGGTTAACAACGTGGTAATAAAACAATACTTCATATCTGAGTACTTATATGTATAGGGACCAAAAAAGTTATGGCTTTAATCAATTTGTTAACGTTGAAAAAGTGTTCATCACATTCTTGGCGAGTTTTTATTCGATTTTGAAGTCATAATTTAGTACTGTTATCGATTCATATAACAACTTGTCAAAAAAATTTAACTATAGAACGAAATTTTCGTAAAATCTGAAAAAAATCATATTTTCCCCATATAAACACACTTGAAATTCTCAGTCGCGTTGAGGCACCTCAAAATTTTTTTTGATTGACCCAAAATTTGGTACTTCTCAGTTTTTTTGCTATTCGCATATTTCTAGGGGTGAGACCGAGAGTTTGAACACTTTTTTTTATTAAGGGCCACCCTAATATATTATTTTGAGAAATATAAGTGCCTTTATTGAATGTGGGCACTATGAGTCCATTTTGCGAGCTAGCTTTAGATATGGACATTTTCATATCTTCAGGCAACAAATTGCAAACAATTGATCAATGCTTACTTTCTATGTCATTTAAAATCCTTAATATGTATAGTTCATTATTTCCTGGTTTTGAAGTATTTGTGAAACACTTAAATGGCTAATGTTTTGCAGACATTGTCTGTGCTTTAAATTTTTTTAAATGCATTCTCTTTTTTTTTTTGAGTTTCGTCTGTTTCATCCCATTGCAATACTGTTAATTGCAAAACCCATTAAAAAATTAAACATTTTCACTGGGAAAATGAAAGGTTTTTATTTGTTTTTTTTTTTGCGTCTCTACTTATCCGTAATTTTATTTATGTTTGCACAATACTAAGGACTTCACTTACTCAATGCAATACAATATGTTAACTATGATTCAAGCTGTCACTACCGTTTATTAATAGCGATAAAAATTTCAAGTTAATTTTTTGCTTAACTGGTTCCGTTGATTCATGCTCAATTGATATTCCCCAATTATATATTATCTTGAAAAAAAGTGGTTAAATTCAATTGGGATTATTTGACATCACTTTAATTTATTACTGGTTTATTCATATTTTTTTTCGGAAGATTTAGCTGAAGTTCTAAACGATTAGAACATTTCTTCAAATTTCATGTCTTCATATATTTGCATACTCGTAGGATAATATAATAATGATTTTATTAAAGAAAATCAATAAATCAATATAACTTAACTGGAAGAGCATATATATTAATATGAAATTGGTTGTTTCTCGTTTGTAAAAATAACAAGGCAGCAAATTATGATTGGTCTAGACTGACTGTAAGACACTCTATAGCATGAGTTAGGCTCGTTGGTCCCACTAATTGGATGTATAAAAAAAAAACATACTATCGCTAATAATAGCAAGTATACAAAATTTCATAAAAATACTCATATTTGCGACTTGTAATTTGATACCAAGGTTTATATATATACAAAGGCAAGCAGACAGATAGACGGACGAACGGACATCGCTAAATCAACTCAGAAAGTGATTGTGAGAGTATTAAAAATGTTAGTTGGATCGTCTTAATTTCAGCTAACGATATGTGGGTTAATTGCTTAATGGCTGATATTGTTGTTATTGCAAAATTCGTGATTTAGATTTTAAATTTTAAATAAAATTTTTGTTTTTAAGTAGCAGTTTTGAATCGAATTTTTCAATTATTTTAAAAAGACTTTTAAATATCAAGCTTTTATGTGAAAAATAATAGAAACAATGGTATGACAGAGCAAAATTTAAAATTAAATTCAATAAAATTAAAGATTGCGGATAAGAAAAGGAATTTATTAATAAATACTAGCAGATTCCAGCCATCGAAATTCGAGTGGGAATTCTAGGAAATTTTTTTTTATTAAATAAAGACCCTAAAGGTATGCTAATCAATTGTAGCCAATTCACAATTCAACACAAAAAACACTAATTTTTATTACAAACACATTAACAAATTTAATAAACACACACATAGCATTGTATAATTTTATGTATATGTTAGTAGCAACTTTAAATGCAATTTACTCAAAATAAGGGAACGAATATAAAAATCTGTAAATCTGAAAATCGGCTAAAAAGAAATACCTTTCAAATAATATACGTTTGTTCAAAATCGGGATGAAATGGTAGAACAAAACATCGGTCACAAGAAATCGCCTAGCCTATTAATATTATAGATATAAACAAAAATTTCGTTACAAAAAGCCACTTCAAAAGTTAATATTATTCCAAGATTGCGAGTTCTAGGCTTTGCGAAAGACGCAGTACGGCCCACACTATCGTGAGTTCATAGAAAGAACGGCCAAAAATAAAATGTGGTCTCGTAGACTAACAAAATTTTGGTACACATTATGTTTTGGACAACAAAAAAACCGAACTTTTATATAAACACAACCTAACATTGCAAAACATTAAGAATAGTACAAAAATAAGATGAACAGAAAATGATTCGAATTAAAGATGATCACATATCCTATGTAGTTACAAACATCAGCACAAACTCATTACAATGAAAAGATGTAAAAACACGCTTCTTCTTTTTCGTGCCTTATTCGTTTTCTTTTAAAAATAATAGAAATAATAATAGCTGCACAAATGTTATCTTATCACGTGCCAGAGGTTTATAGAAATGATGATTGCGCAATTAAGATGGTGCCATGTATGATCAATTCATGATTGTGCAATCACTTGATTGCCCATGCATGCTGGTGTCGTGTATGTTTGGTATGTAAACCCAAAATGTACATTTACGTGAAAATTGCAATCGCTGTAAATTTGTAACCGTTCCATATACGTATCGGATTTCATTAAAAACAAGTAAGAGTGTTAAATTCGGCTGTGCCGAATTTTTGATACCCTCCACCTCGGTTTGAGTATTGATAATAAATGTAAACAAAATATTGGAAAAAGTAAACAATTTGTTAAACTTAATACCAAATTATTTCAGATAATTCTTTGTGTTGGTTTTCGTCTTTTCTATTATTTCGGATTTATTTCGGTGTTTGCTTTTTGGTCATAGTGGTTGCTGATCGCCATGCATTTAGGTTATATACCTATATGCATGCGTTTCCGGTTATATGACATAACTTCTCGTTTAATTTAGTTTTTGCTAATTAAATAGCTCGCCCTAACCTCCAATGCAAAGGTAATGGTTGTGTAGAGTGGCTATATGCATTAAATCGTGCTAATTGGAGATGGCTGTATAGTTTCTTTTAACTAGCCAAATATTTCTTCATTGTAACCAAAAAAGAAAAGCTCTCTCAACTTTTTTTAAAATATTGCCATATTTTGAAAACATAGAGAATAAATTTATAATAATAAATAATCAAATTAAGGATGCCAAACGCAAAAAACCAAAAGTCCCAAACATTTTAAATAAAATAATTTTCATCCAAAAAAAATTGTGAAAATTTATATATAAAAAATAACATTCTCATCAAATTACGTTTACTTATGTAACAATTTTTATGTTAACAATTCTTAAATATCATTTGAGGTTTTCTTAAATTCATTGAATTTAAATTAATATTTTCTGTAGTGCGATTCTGTAAATTTCAAATTCAACGATCTGACAATCGCAAAATATATCGACAGCTATTGTTGTTGCACTAAGGATTAAGTGATTCACTAAGTACATACATTTTAACGACAGTCGACAAATCTGTTTTTCTATTTATTTAAATTGTAAACTAGTGGCACCTCTGTCAAAATAAGCGAAAAACACAAAGAATAGAAAAAAACAAATTACTTCGTGTTTGACAGGATGATTTTATGTTTATGTTTAATATCTTTATTTTTTTTTACTAATATTTCTGTTTATTTATTTGAAAATGAAATAATGAATTGAATATGCTATTTAATTTTTTTTATTTATATAAAAAAGTTTTTAATAAAAGCAAAATATTTTCACTATTTTATGATTTTTATTTATGTATGACGACATTTCAACCTAAAAATTTAAGTTTTTATCGATTGAATAAATAACACAAAAATGGTTGTCGTTTAGATAACAACAACAGCTGACTTTAACAATAGCGAATATCGTTTAAAAATTTTACTGATAATTTTGCAATTTTCTTTTTTTTACGATTCGACTATCGTTAAAAGAAGTTACTGAATCGCGGTACTGAAAAGTTATTAATATCTCCTGAATGGCAATATATTTTTTTTAAATGTAAACATTTTTAAATGTAAACATATTTGGTTTTTTTTTTTGGAATTTAAATTTGTGTTTAACGAATAAAATTTATATATTAAAGATGCAATTGATGTCTTCTAAATTGAAAATTATTATTTCCGACGTTTTGATATGATTTTCTGAAATTCAATTAATATTTTCTAATTTACAATTGGAAATTTTAATTTCAGTTTTTATTAGAATTGATATTTTCTTAAATTTGAATGGAAAATTTAAAAAGTGCAATTTTTTATTTATGTGAATAATAATGCTTTATTAATTATAAACATTTTTAAAAATTAGATGTAACCGCAATCAGATATTTTATAGGTAAAGCAGAATAATAATTCTATATAACTATGTAGAACTGTTTTGTAAGCAAAAAACTCATTGATGAACTCGTAACTCTATTTTGTAAAGACAACAAAAAGTTAAAGGTGCTATTACACGATGTGTTTTTTACATATGTAATGTCACTTCTTTTATCCATATGAAATTCCGCATGTCTGTCAAAATTGTATTTTACATACGATTCATAGTTTTTGCTATCACACGTGCATATGTATTTCCGTATGACATAACCTCTAAATGTAAACAACAGCAGATTTAATTTGTGAATTTACAAAAATTTATTGTTAAAAAAATTATATATTTTTTAATTGTTAATTAATATTAAGCAATTTATTTTTCTTTCAATATTAATCTTTATAATTTACTCTGTTTTTCTTTCGCCAAAAGCAGTGTTGTATTTTCATATGTTTGTCATGCCAAAATAGAACCTGTTCTAATTGAAAAAAGTACATGTGACTTTCCACATGTGTTGTACATAAACAATGTTTCATATGTATCACACGATGTGTACAACTTTTGTTGTGGGAATATTTCACAGTACATATGTAAAAAACACATCGTGTAATAGCACCTTAACATGCCAAACTTATGTTCATATTTGTAAAAGAATAATGAAAAAACGTATGAAATAAAAGACCAGCCCGTGTATACTCTTAACATTGTTCTGTATGATATCTAGTTGAAATTATTGACATTCATGTTAAAATAGAAATAACTATTGCAAAGCTAATTAGAACAAAAATTGTGGCGCCATCTACTGTGGCATAGTCACGCTGAGCAAAATGAAATGACACTCTGTTAATGCAAAAGAAATGTATTTTCCCCACAACAAAATATTGCAGAATTTTATGTAAATAAAATAATATACCGATTTATTTCTAACATGCAGTTACTATGAATATACATATATACATACATATATATAATATATGTATATTATTTGTATTATTTAATATGTGTATGTATGTATAAGTAAATATTACACACAAAAAATACAACATCAAACGTTATTTTTGTGTTTTTCTCTTTAAATAAATTAATACATAATTTTTTTTTGCTAAATTTACATTTGGGCAATTCATAACAGGTGTTGTATATTGTATGTTGTATTGAAATACACAATACAATCATTTGTTATGAACACTCAGTTGTATTTTCATGTTGTATAATGCTTTCTTTAGTAATTTTCGATCCAACGAGGAAAGATCGCTTCGTCGCTTCTGCTATTTTGTATAAGAGAAAACACTTGTCAGTGTTTGCTTTTTGGTCGTGAGATATACCCTGGAGTTTTAGTTACGTACCTCTTGCATTTTAATTTATAATGAAAAAAAAAATGTTAAAATGTTTGGGTTGGTACTGAAAGAGAAAATACATACTAAAAATATAAACATTAATTTTCATATAAATAAACTTATCGGTGTATTTGCGTTATCTGCATTATTTGCCATATTTTACTTTATTATTATTTATGCAGATAAAATTCTATGTATTTGTTTTTTCTTTTTCATAAAAAACTGGCATTCACTTGGAACTGATATGTTATGATACAATATACAACATTTACTAAACATAGCAAATGAAGTTGGATCGTGTATCAGATTTTTCAGTGAAAATTACCAACAACAATTTTACACTATTATAAAGTGATACACGATACAACAGATACAACGATACATTACCTATTGTGAATTGCCCAATTGTTTTTTTTTTATTAACAACTAGGTATTTTAGCATTATTTGCTTTAGATGTTGGTGAATTTTTAATCCCTTTATATTAACTCGTAGTGTCTGCTTGTCGAAAAAATTTTGGATCGATTTTAACCACTTTCCCGTGACCCAATCGATTTGCAGGCAGGCAAATAATCCAACAAATTTTTTTAGTGATGCCAAAACAATGGAAACTTTTAAATTTTTCTACCAGAGTTGATAAAAAAATGTACAAAGGGTTTGTTTTTATTATATTATTACCACAACGACCACAAAAACAACAAGTCCAGCTATGACAACAGTGCAACATTTAGAATAACAACAAGAACAACATAGAAATATCATGTTTTTCATTTTTTTTTACTTTTTCAGAGATTTCCCTGGACCTGCTCCACCGATTTTAATGATTTTTGAAACAGAAATCTTCCCATGAATTTGTTGAATCATTCTCACTAAAAATGATCACCCTAGCTATCCTATTGAGGGCGTGATCGTGACAAGAACAACGTAGAAAATTATATTTTTTCAAGACTTTTTTTAGTTCTTCATTCAAATCTCGGGCCCTAATCGACCGATTTGGACGATTTTAAATACCAAACTTCTCAGGATGTTACTAAATCATTTTTTATATCAACGGGTACTCTAGCTGCCCGATTGATGCCGTCATCGTGATTTCCACAGACGGACAGACGGACAGACGGACAGACAGACAAACGGACAGACGGACATCGCTATATCAACTGCGGTTGTTATAAGGATCACAAATATATATATTTTATGGGGTCCAAAATTTTTTTTCTAATTATTACAAACGGAATGACAAACTTATATATACCCTCTGCACACTGGAGTGGAGGGTATAAAAAGCTAAAATCTAAAGTCGTGCTGCTTGTCATATATTTTCCAAAATAAAACAAGATAAAAAATTGAATTTCATACATCGTGAAGGTTATATCCGAAGTTCATAATAATCTAAAATTGCTTTTAAAGAAAAGGGAAACAAAAGCTATAATAAGTTTATAAAATAGAAATTTTTTTTTGGTTTTTTAAATTGTGACTGACAGCAAGTATGCATTGTGTTTTGTATTTAAAGCATTACTACCAATTACTGCCTGGCATATACGCGGTACTCTCGTATATCATGCGTCTTGAACTCACATCCAAAGTTCGGCATTCGTTGCAAGCGGACGTGTTATTTTGCTGTGCTCAAAAAACCCATTAAAATCAGTGGTAATTAAAAAATATAACAATTATCAAGGACTAAATAAATTTACAATAAAACAATGAAAAATAGAAAGCTTAAACCATAAAACATTACAGTGGTTTATATAAAAAATGTAAAAAGTGTTTATACCCTATACCACTATGTGGTTTGGGTATAATGACTTTGTGCTGCTGTTTGTAACAACCAAAAATATTTGACCTAGACCTATCTTTAATTATACCGATCGAATCAGAATCACTTTCTGAGTTGATTTAACAATGTCCGTCCGTCCGTCTGTGTGTCCATGTAAACCTTGTAATCAAACTGCAGGTCGCAAATATGAATATATTTTGATGAAATTTGATACGTAAGCTTTTATCGGCCACGGGATGAACGCTATTGGTGAGAATCGGTCCATGTTCAGACCAAGCCCCCATACAAATTACCCCTATGAAATCGACATAAATTGCCATAAGATGCAAATTGTCATATAGATCTTACTCAAATTGGGTTTGTATGCGTTCATTACATCCATAAATGGGTAGTCCAAAAATGATCCCTTTGGCCCCATATAGAGCTGCTTCCCGATCTTCACTTAAATCTATTAAAAACAAAAATATTACACTGATTCTTCTCAAATTTTGTTTGTATATATTTTTGCAAAATAAAAGAGACTTTACCAAACATGATCAGGATCGGTCCATTTTTGGACCTAGTCCCCATATAGTTATATCATCCGATATGAACTTTTTCATATCTGCAGCCAAAAAAAATTAATAAAAATCCCACTCAAATTTGCTTTTTGCTTATTTTCTACGTCCAGTTAGTTGGGCCTAAGGGATAGAGTTTCTAAACGCATGGTATAGGGTATCGTATAGTCGGTCTAGACCGACTATAATTTTCTTACTTGTTTTACACTTATTTTGTTTTCTTTCTTCCAAAACATATTGAATATTAAACAAATTATACAGAACACCCGTAAAATGAGCTTAAAAAATTATTTAACCATCGCCAACTATCCATGCAATCAATGCAATAACCTTTACCCATTTCCGGCGAGTATATAAAATGTTTTAAATATAACTCTAAATACAACTTCTCTCCTCGTTCAGCACTATCCGAATGTACATACTCATCTATGAAGGCTGATACCAAAGCTGGATGGAATTGCCATAAGTGCAAAAAGAATGTTTACAACGAAGTCGTATTTGATCAAAACAACAACCAAACGCGAAACAACAAATGGCTGAAATGCGAAGAGATTTAAAAACTTAATGTCTCTAAACTCCGTGAATACGTTACAAGATGATGTTCCATAGTTCGAAACAGGGGTCGAATCTTCGAATAACATTCGTTATCGAAATTTTTCGATCGGAATTATTTTTTTATTTTCCAAAATAAAATACTAAGAATAATTTTACTCTGTCACAGCTAACGAGTTATGGTCCATAGTTAACAGTAAAAGTGAAACGAGGTCTGATGATTGTCCGTCTTCTTTAAATAATAAACCAAAATACGGAATTGCGATTGATTTTACTCGATATCCCCCAAAGTTGTCCTCATTACAATCCAATATATCAAACGACATGAATGATATCAAAACCAGCATACAACAACTAACATATAATCTAGCATCGACGCACAATGTATTAAGGGAGGAGATGGCAATTGCATTTGTTAATCTCGCGGATACAATTTCAGGTTTATCAACGCAGGATAACGACCTTAAAAAAGAAAATAAAGAGAAGGAAATACGTATTCAAGATATTGAGAGCAAAGTTCACACACTAGAATAACAACTTATTAATAAGAGCATAGAAATAAGAAGTGTAGAAAATCATAGCGGCGTCTGTTGATATAAAAATTTATGACACGGATATAAGCAACGCTTATAAAAATTATAAACAAGATGGCAAAATTATTGTTGATTTCTATTCATTAATTAAAAAATCATCAGCTCGATGAGTAAAACACGTGGCCATGCTTTAAAGCGGGATGTATTGAACACCAAAATGCACACAAATACAGATGCCAGTAGTAGTGACAACAACAAGTATTTCTTCATCAATGACCACCTTACGGCCCACGATCATCGCTTTCTTTTGTTAATCAAAAATAAAGCCAAAGCATGTCAATGGTAAAATGAAAACTCCACTGCAATCAATATTTTTAAAAAAGCATTCAGCTGTAAAATTTTGATTTTATTGCTTGCATGATATATCGCTCGATAAATTTGCAGGTTATGCATATTATTTCTGGTGCTGTACCTAAGAGCCTTCTCTGAAACTTGTGGTATATGCTGTTTAATAGTCGAACTAGATCGACAGTAACTATCTTAGTTGTTAACGTTTACTCTGATTTTGATGTTCTCCCTTTTCACTGAAAGTGCTGTTTAATTAGGTCTATAAAATAAGTGGCAATCAGAAAGTGTATTTATCCTTTACATCTCTTAGTTTTGTTATAAATCAATATAATAAAAAAAAGTTTATTTGCACCTGAAAACTACTTCCTTTCTTCAAATTAAATTTTAGGAAAATAGTTGCAAATATTAAGAAATCTCGGATAACAAGAATAAAAGAACGTTCATATATATACAGTGGCAACAATTCCAATAGAACATATTCGTTTAGATTTTCCAACTTATGAATTTCTAAATTTGTATTTATTGTAAAAATGTCTGCAAAATCTTTATGACATACATTCGATATAAATTTGTAGTCAATTTCAATTAATTCAATTTCGGTTTTATAACCTACATAAATTTACAGCTGTGGCCAAGATATAATGAACTTTGTAAAACCAACATTAATTAAAAAACAAGTAAGAAAATTATAGTTGGTCAAGAGCAATGGTTCTCAAGTGGTGGGGGGTCGCGATGAGCTTGTAAAAAAAAAATATTTAGCAGTGTTAAGTTTTATAATTTGAGTTTAAAAATATTTTTTTATGTATTGTTTTATGTACAAAATATTTTATACATGTATGTTTTTTAATAACAAAAAATATTATACATACTTATAGTCACTGATACTCCACACATTTAATATTGGCCATCATATCTCAACACTGATTGTTTTGATCATTGCTATTCTATCATCTGATTATGTTTTGATTGTTGTGGCTTGTGAGGTGTTGTTTGTGAAAAATCCAAAGTAAGGTTAAACAAGTAAGAAAATTATAGTCGGTCTAGACCGACTATACGATACCCTATACCATGCGTTTAGAAACCCTATCTCTTAGGCCCAACTAACTGGACATTGAAAATAAGCAAAAACCAAATTTGAGTGGGATTTTTATTAATTTTTTGGGCTGCAGATATGAAAAAGTTCATATAGGATGCTATATCTATAAAGGGACTAGGTCCAAAAATGGACCGATCCTGATCATGTTTGGTAAAGTCTCTTGTATTTTGCAAAAATATGTACAAACAAAATTTGAGAAGAATCAGTGCAATATTTTTTTTTTAATAGATTTAAGTGAAGATCGGGAAGCAGCTCTATATGGGCTCAAAGGGATCATTTTTGGATTACTCATTAGTGGATATAATGAACGCATACAAACCCAATTTGAGTAAGATATATATGACAATTTGGATCTTATGGCAATTTATGTCGATTTCATATGGGTAATTTGTATGGGGGCTAGGTCTGAACATGGACCGATTCTCACCAATTTCAATAGCGTTCATCCCATGGCCGAGAAAAGCTTATATACCAAATTTCATCAAAATATATTCATATTTGCGACCTGCAGTTTGATTACAAACTTTACATGGACACACAGACGGACGGACGGACGGACGGACGGACATTGTTAAATCAACTCAGAAAGTGATTCTGATTCGATCGGTATAATTAAAGATGGGTCTAGGTCAAATATTTTTGGTTGTTACAAACAGCAGCACAAAGTCATTATACCCAAACCACATAGTGGTATAGGGTATAAAAATGGCACATAAAAAAAGAAGTTAGATGAAAGTTACATTAAATTTGGGTTCACGTTTGTTATAAAAAATGGCGATAAACTGCCCCAATGCATAATGTGCCACAAAATTGGAAAAACCACTTATTACCAATCACCCAACACTTATATAAAAGTTCTGATTGTTTTGCAACACAAGAATAATTATTTAATAAGATGAAATTCGATTCTTCAGGCAGTTTTAATTCAGAAATTGATAGTGCCTTTGAAGCTTCTCATGAAATTTCCATGCTAATTGCAAAAAATAAAAAACGTCACACGATTGCTGCGATTTTGGTTAAGCCATGTATAATGCAGCTGCAAACCTTATGATTGATAAAGGTAGTAAGGAAAAAATGTTGAGAATACCGCCGTCAAACAACATAGTCAAAAGAAGAATTGACGATATGGCAGCAAATATTAAAAGCCAATTAATTTTATAATATATATATTTTTTTTAATTTTATACATATATTACTTATATAAAAAAAGTATATCAAATATACTTTATTTATTAGTTTATTTTTTTTATACCTATTTATTTTAAAATAATTAATACAGTATTACTTTCTTTAATAATGGCTCATTTTTACCCGATTTATATACATATGTATAAAAAAAGTATACGAGGGGGTCATCCAACAAATGTTAGTGAGAACTGCTGGCCTAGACCGACTATGCGTTTAGAGAGGGGCTCTCTCATGTCATGTAATTGGATATAAAAAATAAGCATAAACCAAATTTGAGTGGCTTTGCTTTTAATTTGTTTGCCTCCAGATATGAAAAGTTCATATCGAATGCTTTTAGACAGATGTGATATACACTGGTTTTAGTAAAGTTTTTGATAGGGTGGATCATAATATTTTACTTCTCAAACTAATAGCCTGTTTCTCTATCTCGAAAGAATACGTTCGTTCGCTATTTAAGCGAAATAAAACTGATCTGCGTTTCTCTAACTTTATGCTATGAGAACGATGACTCGAATGACAAGTCGAATGAAAACGTAAACCTTTTCATACACAATGTTGTTTCTCTGTCTCGAACGCGTTGTCAACACTGCGATCGCAAATGTCATAATTCACTTGCTATTTTGTTGTCGAATGGTTATTAATGTTGATGTTTTCCACCAAATTAATAAAAAAAAGGTAGATAAAGAAAATAAAAGTGAAAAAAGTAATGGATAACAAAAAGTATAAACAAAATAATACAAATATTTATAGTTTATTAAGAACTTTAAATTTCAGTTAAAAAAATCACCAATGGACCAGCTGAAGATGCTTGTCAACTATATGGAAGAAAGACCTGATTTTGCCAGAGGAACTACGGTGTTCGGATCAACCAAAATTTCAGCGGCGGAGGAATGGAAAAATTTAATAAAAAAACTTAACTCCGTTTCACCTCCTATGCGTACTGTTGTTGAATGGAAAAAGGTAAGTGTGTTTATATAATTGTTTGCGGCTGACATTTTCCCAAGCAGCTCATATTTACATCTTTTATTTACGGACCTGGGCAGATTTGAAGTGCCGGACTAAAAAGAAAATAGTTGAAAATCAAAAAGTCTTCGAGAAACCGGTGGTGGTTTATATGGCGCTGAGTACTTAGGTTCCTGATGAACAAATGCCGCAATTTTTATGGTTTTTGGGGCACAAGTTAATTTTTTAATCCAGTTTGAAATATTTTGGGGCATTTGTTCATTTTTAATTTGTAAGTTTGGGGCCTAAATACATTTTTTTTTTTAATTTTATATTTGATTTTTTATTTGGAATTTACGTCTTAAATATTTTTTTTTACAATGTTTTAAAGAGTTTGTGATAAAATTTCCCTTTCTACTTAAATATTAGGTAACAATTTTTATTATTTATGTGCATTAATGTTTGTAATACATATTTCTAAGGAAGGGTAAAATTTTCAAAAAAACCTTTATGAATTATTTTTTTTTTTTTGGATTTTAATAAAAGTAGACTTAAGCTAAGAGAATAAAATTACGTTGAGACCAGCTCATTAATATTATTATACACAGAATTGCTACAACTGTTGAAGAAATTTGATTCAAGTTTTTGTATACGGATATTTACATGTTCGACGTTTGCTAGATTGTGTAATCGTTGAGTAGAATAATGCCAAAGAAAATTGTGTATAATTTTTAACAGTTTATTTTGTGCTACTTGTAATTTCTTAATATGACATTGTGCAGCCGTAGACCATACTGGCGAAGCATAAAATATAATTGAGTGGAATATTGATTTAAATATAAGAGTTTTATTACTAATGTCGGGTTTAGAATTTCTATTTATTAAAGGGTACAGTATTCTTATACTGCAATTTATTTTGTCGATAATGTAGGGGATATGATCTTTAAATTTTATTTTGGGATCTAGTATGACACCCAGGTATTTAACTTTGTTTGTACAACTGATGAAATTGTTGTTGTAAAGAATGAGATGTTGTGGTAAATAGCATACTTTTCTTCGTTTTTAAAAGTAGATTGCTTGTGTCTTCTGCGGGTTAACAAGATAATTCCATTTTGTGAAATAATCATGAATTTCAGTTAATGCGGATTGGAGGTTTGATATAACATCGGCTGACAATATACCTGAGCAGAGGATGGCAGTATCGTCAGCAAAAATTGATGTAGCACAACCATTTAGTGATGGGAAATCTGCTGTGTATACATTATATAATATTGGTGAAATACATGAGCCCTGTGGGAAACCTGCGTAGATTACTGACGGTGCAGAGTGTACAGACCCAAAATGAACTTCAAAAAAGCGATTTGATAAAAAGCTATGTATGATTTTGGTTAGTTGGATTGGGGAATTATAATTCATCATTTTAAATATCTGTCCATTGTGCCAAACAGAATCGAAAGCAGCTTTAATATCTATCAATACCATACCCGTAGATTCTCCATTTTCGAAATTTTTATTTATTAAATTCCATATGCGAACAAGAGGCTGAACTGTATTATGCTGATGGAAGTATATTATGGGTATCTATAAAATTATTAAGATATTCATTTCTTATTTTTTCTAAGATTTTACTTAGCGATGATAATAGACTTATTGGTCTGTAGGAGCGAGGACAATCAGCTGAGTTGTTATGCTTATTAATCGGTATTACCTTGGATTGTTTCCATATTGTTGGGAATTAACTTATTCGAAGACATGCGTTGAAAATGGCTGTGATATATTTCAGCCCTTTATTTGGCAAGGCATTCAAACATTTGTTTTTAATTCCGTCTAAACCAGGAGAGTTTTTAGTCTTTAAATGCTTTATGATTGATTTAACCTTGTCTATGGATACAGATAGCCTACTTTGCGGGTCAGATTCGATTAATTCCAGATTGGCTACTGCTCTATTAACAAGAGAAACGGTTGACGAATCACTGAGATTTGGCGATATTGCATGATTTTCAGTAAAAATCTGGCCTAAAATTTCACATTTATCTAGTTGAGTATGGTAAACGTTATTATTATACTTCAGAATTGGTATACTATTGGATTTTTTTCTTTAGTATTTTAGAAATATTCCAAAAAGGAGGAGATCCTTTTTCAAGTGTTACAATCTTATTATTCCATGTAGTATACCTCCATTCCGTTATAGCCACCGATATACGATGATTATATTGTTTTGTATATATAAAATTAGTTGGATACCGAAAACGTTTCCAATTTCTTCTATAAACATTCCTTATTTGTATCAAGTGTTTTATATGTTGAGGTAGGGTTTGGCGGTTTGGAGCTGCTACTCTACATGGTACACTTTGGTTAATTGCAGATTTAACGGTATTATTAAATGTTGAGATCATAGATTCTATTTGCGCACAGTTGAAATTTGTGTCCTCATTTGTAACTGGTAAGTTTCTACTTATATAAGTAGAATATTTAGCCCAATTTGCTCTTTTAAAATGGTACTAGGACCTATGAACACTGCTGAATTCATTGTTTAAACTTATTCTGATGGGAAGATGATCGGAGCTCAAGTCATTCAATACTTTAACTGAAGATAGATTATTGACTATATTCGTTACAAAAAGATCAAGCGTAGAAGGTTGCCTTCGTGGATCCGAAGGGATATAGGAATGGTCGCTAGGAAAAAGAATTTGAAAGTTATCGGAATCGATATTTCATATAACAGATTTCCCCAACAGTTCGATCTTTGACACCCCCATAAATTGTGTCTGCTGTTAAAATCACCAACTAGTAAAAATCTCTCACTTGCTCGTGATAGTTTAAGAAGATCCGATTTGAAATGTTCTTTAACATTATTATACCCTATACCACTATGTGGTTTGGGTATAATGACTTTGTGCTGCTGTTTGTAACAACCAAAAATATTTGACCTAGACCCATCTTTATACCGATCGAATCAGAATCACTTTCTGAGTTGATTTAACAATGTCCGTCCGTCCGTCCGTCCGTCCGTCCGTCCGTCCGTCTGTGTGTCCATGTAAAGCTTGTAATCAAACTGCAGGTCGCAAATATGAATATATTTTGACGAAATTTGGTATATAAGCTTTTATCGGCCATGGGATGAACGCTATTGAAATTGGTGAGAATCGGTCCATGTTCAGACCTAGCCCCCATACAAATTACCCATATGAAATCGACATAAATTGCCATAAGATCCAAATTGTCATATAGATCTTACTCAAATTGGGTTTGTATGCGTTCATTACATCCACTAATGAGTAGTCCAAAAATGATCCCTTTGACCCCATATAGAGCTGCTTCCCGATCTTCACTTAAATCTATTAAAAAACAAAAATATTGCACTGATTCTTCTCAAATTTTGTTCGTACATATTTTTGCAAAATACAAGAGACTTTACCAAACATAATCAGGATCGGTCCATTTTTGGACCTAGTCCCTTTATAGATATAGCATCCGATATGAATTTTTTCATATCTGCAGCCAAAAAAATTAATAAAAATCCCACTCAAATTTGGTTTTTGCTTATTTTCAATGTCCAGTTAGTTGGGCCTATGAGATAGGGTTTCTAAACGCATGGTATAGGGTATCGTATAGTCGGTCTAGACCGACTATAATTTTCTTACTTGTTTTTACTTAAATAATTACCGTTTGCCTCGCGTATTTTAACTCCGATGTTTTCAATAAGTACAATTTGTAGCGGTGGCAATAGAGTGTGTTCTACATTTTTCCATGCCAAAACTGCTACACCACCTCCTCTAACAGATTCGCGATCACATCTGTAGCAATAGAAATCATTATGTGTAATTGAAATATTGTTTTTAAGCCAGGTTTCAGAGATGATGCAAATATGGGTGTTATCCTTAGATAAGAAATTAAAAAGCTCTTCTTAATTTATGTATTCATTTATAAAGAAATTTGCAAGCCAGTGAAGTAATAACTTCAAACTGGTCTTCCTTGGACTTACAGGATCTAAGTTTTGAGATCAGCTCTATAGTTAGATTTTTTATTTCTTCTAAAGAAGATGATTGCTGTTACTGTTTATACCCTATACCACTATGTGGTTTGGGTATAATGACTTTGTGATGCTGTTTGTGACTACCAAAAATATTTGACCTAGACCAATCTTTTATTTTACCGATCGAATCAGAATCACTATCTGATTCGATTTAACGATGTCCGTCCTTCCGTCCGTCCGTCTGTGTGTCCACATAAAACTTGTAATCAAACTGCAGGTCGCAAATATTAATATATTTTGATGAAATTGGGTATAGAAGCTTTTATCGGCCATACTGAGAATCGGTCCATGTTCAGACATAGCCCCCATACAAATAACCCCTATGAAATCGACATAAATTTCCATAAGATCCAAATTGTCATATAGATCTTACTCAAATTGGGTTTGTATGCGTTTATTACATCCATTAATGAGTAGTCCAAAAATGATCCCTATGGGACAACTCTTAGTCATAGGCCCCACATAGAGCTGTTTCCCGATCTTCACTTAAATCTATCAAAAAACAAAAATATTGCACTGATTCTTCTCAAATTTTGTTTGTATATATTCTTGCAAAATACAAGAGACTTTACCAAACATGGTCAGGATCGGTCCATTTTTGGGCCTAGTCCCCATATAGATATAGCATCCGATATGAACTTAACATATCTGCAGCCAAAAATATTAATAAAAATCCCACTCAAATTTGGTTTATGCTTATTTTCTATATCTAGTTGGTTGGGCAAAGAGATATGGTCTCTAAGCGCATGGTATAGGGTATCGTATAGTCGGTCTAGACCGACTATAATTTACTTACTGGTTGGTTATTGATGCCAATTATGGTTATTGTTGGAATTATTTTGATTTAAAATATTCGGAAAATCTTTGTTATAATTTTCATTGTTATTGTTGGAATAACTAGTATTGGTGTGATGTTGACGGGCTCGCAAAGTCCTGGGTTGCGCTCATTGTTTGATTTTTTGGAACTTTAGCCTACTTGGATACTCGGTGGATAGAGATTTGTGGTTTCCATTACAGTTGACACATAAAATTACGTCAGACTTACATTCTGTTGTTTTGTGGTTTTCAGCAGAATTTGCAACGACTTGAGCCGTGTCCCAGCATTTGACAGTTGTGGAACTGGGTTATTTTGGATTGCTTACGCCTTTGATAGTCCCATTCGACGTTTACATATTCGATTACGGAGAAATTTTGTTGCAGCTCCTTAACCGTGATCGATTTCCTTTGAAAATAAACTATATAAATACACTGTTCATTATGTGTTCCTGTTGCTTCGGTAACAAGCTTCACGTCTAAGCAGGATAGTCCCATACTAATTAATTTGATTACTACCGGGTCAAACTTTTCAAGCCCAAGTAAACAGCTTTATAAGGTTTATCATCTTTCGTGCCATATGTAAAAAATTCAAATTTAGAATTCAGTTCGTTACATACCAGATTAAAGTCATCTTTAGTAGTGCAAAATTCTTTTAGACCAATGGATATTTTACGATAGAATAGTTTCTGATTTTAAGCTGCTGACACAAATCATGAATTTCAATAATTTTACACTTTAAAATAGTGATTGGGGGATATGTTCTTTAATTTGTTTATTAATTATAACATCATTATCATCTTCATCATCAATTGTTTGAAGTAGTTGAAAATAGTTGGTGTTGTTAACGGTGATGTTGTTTTGTTTAACTTTTTTGTTGCCTATGCGAGGCATTTACATCATCATTTTCACGTACGCGTTTGATATTGTTTTTCTAAAAACTCAAGTAAGAGAATTAACTAATCCTTTTGTTTTTAACACAATATTAATCCGTATGTTTAAACGAAAAAGAATAGAATTGTATATTAATAGCTTTTAAGAAATCTTAAGCACACACAGTAGGTCTGTTTATGATCACGGTCAATTAGAGACTGAATTCATTTTTTTCCAAGACTGATGAACAAATTTACTTCAGAAATAAACAACGAAGCCGGTTTGTGTTATTGTTTTCTTTGTAGTTTATTTATTTTCGTAAACCGAAAAATTATCGGGCATCTTTTATAAATTGAAGTAGTCAGTAAATAAAATTTTTCGTAACTGTGTTCCGTGAGAGTGTCGGGCCCGCGTCTGCGCGCCGCTTCCGCACGGGTTTGGCCACACCCGCGCCGCTCAGTTGTCGTTAACTTATTTGTAATCGCCGCAAAACATATTTTTTGCAGATCATTCCGATATTTTACATTTTGATGAATAAGTAAACGCAAAAATGCAATGAAAGTTTTGCAAACATTGCAAGATATGCTATGGGGTTGCGAGCTAAAGCTTCGCAATGATGCTGCCGAAAATAATACAGAATTTAAATGCGTTTGTTGTAGGAAAAAGATCGAGAGCGGTATGCAAATTTTCATTTCAATAGATATTTGGCAAAAAAAAAACATTAAATCAAAATATGTGAAAAATTTTGCGGAATGTTTTTTGGGGCGTGAGTTCATTTTTTATTTGGTTTTTTTAAAAATTGGGGCATCGTTAATTTTTTGGAGCCTTTTTTTAAGGTTTTGTGGCTTTTGTTCATCGCGAATTTACGCCCCAATATTTTGGGGTATTTGTAAAATTTTTTGGGGCATTTGTTCATTGGGGCCTAAGTACTCAGCGCCGGATTATATCGGTTCATCAGTTTAACGGAATCGGAGCACCGAAGTTTTTTTTGTCTTCAGTTCCAGCACCCAGTGGTAATTTGTTGGGTGTTGAGAGTCGTAACATTGCGCCCCAATCAATAGAAGATTGTTTCCAGTGTTAGTGGAGACACCGCCAAGAAGAAATAGGGCTGTAGCAGCGATCACACCGAGCATACAACAGCAACAGACAATAGAAAAGTCCTCCGAACAAGAATCGCATCCACAACCAATCGATCGACAACTGTCACAAAGCCTACAAAGCAGTAAAGCGAACAATATCGGTACAGGCAAACGAAGTGAAGTATTCCAAGTATCTTAACAAAATTGGGACAATTTCAACAAATTATAAACAATTGATGTTAGAATGTCATACCAATAAAATACTCCAACATCAGCAATTGGAAGTTGAGTTAAATAAATTTGGAAATGATGAGTTTGTTGTCATAACAGAGGCATGGAATTGTTTGCAAGACCCTTCAAATTTCATGCACACAAAATTATGAAAATTAACATGAATATTTATTAATAAATTTTTATAGAGAAACAGGCTATAAGACTCATTGGCACACATGAATCTATTATTCTGCGGATTTAGATCTCAAAAGCTCATGTTTCGCAATATTGAATCCATTATTATGAGAGTTACTTCTGGCGTTCCCCAAGACAGTCATTTGGGCCCGTTATTGTTTTTACTATTCGTAAATGATCTTCCGACTGTAATTATAATTGACATAAACGGTCAGATTACTCTTCAGCGTGAGCTTGATTTAATAGTTGAATGGTGTAATGTGAACTTGATGGAACTGAATCTTAGAAAGTGTAAACATATGGTATTTCACAGAAAGGGGATAATTTCTATCGAGTATTGCATTAATGGAATAGTACAGGATACCGTTCAAACATTTCTGGATCTTGGTGTACTTATGGATAGGAAACTTGACTTCATTGGTCATATTAGTATGATTGTTAATAAGGCAAGATCTACTCTTGGTTTCGTTAAAAGATGGGCTAAGGAGTTTTCAGATCCGTATCTTACTAAACAGCTTTCTGCAACACTTGTAAGACCAATATTGGAATATGCATCAATAATATGGAATCCATATTATCATTACCTGAGTTCACGCCAATGCAATTGAGTCTGTGCAGAAAAATTTTTTGCTATTCTGTTTACATGTTTTAGGTTGGAGTTATAATTACTTACCCTCATATACTAATAGACTAAAGCTTATCACACTTCCAACTCTTGAGAGTAGGAGGACCATGTTAGATGTC
Source organism: Cordilura impudica (assembly GCA_963682025.1). NCBI lineage: Eukaryota > Metazoa > Arthropoda > Insecta > Diptera > Scathophagidae > Cordilura > Cordilura impudica. The sequence goes on along the minus strand of OY821520.1, from coordinate 173,414,728 downwards.
TCTTTTCAACCTTGCGAATGGTGACGTTGACTAGGAGTTTTTTTTTTATCAAATTTAAATTTTGACATGCCCTGTAGATTCACAAGACATTTTAATCCGCTTCACTATTTTACTATTTTAATTCTTATCCTTTACGCGGAATTTTCCACAATTTCGTTAATTTTAATTGTACTGTATTGAAGGCAATGCGCGATATAATTGAATACTTCAATTAACTATTTCTTTTTGTTCTTTGTTTTTTAAGTTTGTCTATTCCTAATATCAGCTGATGACATAGTCTGTAGCTGATTTAAAAAAAAAAAAAAATGCTCTATTTACATGGGGGGTAGATCAAAGAAAACACCATCCTGACCGCAATTGGTAATGATTTGATGTGAGTTGTATTTTCTTGGTCTAACGTAGGTCCTCTCATAAAAATTATTGGCACAATGGACAATTTTCGGTGCTTGGAATTTTAAAAAACTCTATGGAACCACATGCCTTCAATTTCATGTCAATTAAGTGGAAATTTATATAAGATAATGACCCCATACACTCTTTCAAACTAGTAAAAATTAGTTTTGTGCGGAGAAGATCGGCGTTTTGGATTGGGCAGCCCAAAGCCCTAACATAAATTTAATAGAAAAAGCTATGGTATTCCATACCCAAAACAAAATGCCAAAAAATCTTAGAGAGTGTAGGTCGCAAAGGCTTCAGCACAAGAAGTTAATACTTTGTGTGTTTGAATATTCCATATTCATTTGTTTTTTGTGCCATAGCTGTATGTACGTATTATATTTAAATTGAAAATAAAAAGATAAGGTAATTATTTTTCAAAATATGTATATATCATATTCCATTAGAATAACTTTTCTAACTAGTTATGTATTACCCGAATTTATCTGTCTGACTTATTGTTGCTTTTGTTTATTTTTTTTTAATCCTGTTAAAACACAAGTTTGCTCGTTTGGTGCATTGTACAGAACTTACCCGTACCTAGAGTTATATTTCTTTACAATATTTACACTCTTCTTAAAAAGTATTTGAGTATATTTCGTCTGTTTAGTGTTAATTTGAAGACAATATAATTCATATAATTCACTATCTATTAGTTTCTGTAGTCCTGATATACTGGTTGTTAATAATGTAGTCTCGTCCGCATATTATGTTATTTATAAATATACCATTTATACCATCTATCTTAATGCCAATTTTTTCTCTGCTTAATGACTCTCTAAATATTCTTTCTGAGTATATGTTGAATAACAAGGGCGATAATATGCATCCCTGCCTCACTCCTTTTGATATGGGAAAATTATCAGTTAATTCTCCGTCGACCTGGATATTTGCAGAATGTTGCCAATATAGATTTTTTATACATCGAATTTCCTTTCCATTTATTCCTATCGATATTAGAATATCCATTAGCTTGTCAAGTTGAACCATATCAAAAGTTTTCTCATAGTCAACAAAGCATAACAATACGTCTTTCTGTACTACTCGGCAGTTTTGCATTAATATTTAGATACTTAGTAGCGCTTCTCGAGTACCCATTCCGTCCTCGAAACCGAATTGTGTTTCTCCCATATATTTCTCGCATTTTGGAGAGATCATTCTATGTATTATTTTTAAGAATACTTTTAAAACATGGTACATCAGACTTATTAATCTATATTCATTGCAATTCCGCGCATTATTCTTTTTTGGTGTCGTAATAAATGTTGATTTAATCCAGTCGTGTGGATATTGTCCTATGTCGTAAATATGATTGAACAGTTTCACTAGTATTTGGTTATTATTTTCATTTATTAATTTCAAGACTTCGGAGGTTATTTCATCTGGGCCTCTTGCTTTTCTGTCCTTCATTGCCTTGATTGCAGAATCTATTTCATCCATCAACGGTGTTATTATAAGCTGACCTTTCATCATCTATAAATTTTGTTTTTACATATTCTTGCCAAACACGTTTTTCTCAGTTATTTCGAATATAGCTTTGTTATTTTCGTCAAATAAAAGTCCTGATGATGTCCTGCGATATACTCCAGATACTTACTTTAATTTTTTGTGAAGATTGAAGTCATCGTGTAAGCTTTGCATTCTTTCGATTTCCTGACATTGTCGATTATGTTGTGAATTTATGTTTGAATTTCTTGATTTAACTCCCAGTAGATTTCGTGCTTTAAGTTTCTGTGTTTGCTTCGTTCTTGTCGTAGTTCTCTTATTTCATCGGTCATCCAATCTTCCTCTTTTCAAGGTGTGCTGGTTCCCAAAATATTATTTGAGGTTGTGTTAGTGATATTTTTAACATTATTCCATAGATTTTCTACATCTTCTCCATCGATTTCATAGAGATTGTTGGTCAAACGTTCCTTAATGACTTGTTTAGTTAATGGGTTTTTAAGTTTACCAATGTCAAGTTTTGGTTGTAGTTTTCTCATCTGAGTTCTAGAAAGTTTAGTGCGGAGATTACATAAAAGAATATGTAATAATGATCAGATGGTATATCTGGCCCTGGGTATATTGAGCATTGTGTCACACACGAACAATATCGCCAGCTTACTAAGATGTAATCAATTTGATTTCTTATGTTTCCTCTATTGTCCTGTGGTGATTTCCATGTATAAAGTCGTCTCGGGTGAAGACTAAATAGGGTATTTGTTATTTTCCATTTATGTTCTTGGCAAAATTATATAAGCCTGTCTCCTCTATCATTTCTTTGACCTAATCCATATTTCCCCGTTATATCGATAACCTCCTCTTGCCCAACTTTTGCATTGAATTTGCCTTGAATAACGGTAATCTCATGAGGCTTTGTCGTTCTAAGTAGTTGTCCGATTTCGCTATAAAATTCTTCGATTTGCCCATTACTTCCATCACATCTTGGAGCATATACTTGGATTATGTTAATATTTAGTGGTTTTCCAGATATTTTGATCATCATGGTTCTATACGACATCGGAACACACCCCGTGACAAAGGGAGCTATTGTACAATAATTGCAACCCCTTTACTGTGAATTCCCTCTCGGTTTCCCGAATGGCATATTTTCGCATTCTGGGATCTAAATTCACCACATTGCATCCACCATGTTTCGCTGATACCCAATATGTCCACTTTAAGTCTGTTCATTTCGTTTATGGTGTTGTCTAACTTTCCGGGTTCATACAGACTCCTAAGATTCCAAGTTCCGATGTTAAGTTTCGTCTTTGTTTTACCTCCGGGGATTCTTCGCACCCTCGTTTGGCCAGATACTGAGGGCCGTATATTATTTCGTACTTCCATTGCATTTTATGATTTTCAAGGGAAATTACTTCAGTGGTTTCCCGTTGCCTTCTGAAGGGTTTATAGTTTTCCATCTTGTGTCCAGCCGCTCCTCTAGAGTACAGACGCTGTTTACAGCCGCCCAATATGGAAACAGACGCTGCGAGATTATTCTTTATTCCAATTGGTCATTAGATTGATCATTTCAGAAATTGCCCAATTGGAACTCCCTTTTTCGTTAGCCCTGCCCTGAAATCCCATATGGGTTGGCGTATCTTCATTTAGGTTGCTCTGGTTTCCACGTTGCGCCACGATGGAGGTGAAAAAGGAATTGAGTGAGGTTGGCCTTCGGTATCAGCAGACCTCGAAGTGGCAGACCCGCTCCGTAAAGCATCCCAAGTTAATTAATAATTACGAAATTATAACGCAAAACCACTTTTCACATACTTTTACTCTGAGTTAAATTTAAAATTCTAATTCTCTAGCTAATCGGGCATTAGATTGAAATCAATTTCATAAGTTTTACTTATGAAACAAACAAAATGACAGATAAGATAGTGAGTTAAAAATAATAAAAATAGTAAAATATTGTTACACACAGAGAAAGAAACGTTGTTGCAACCGAATTTGTTGCGAACTGAACTTTGGTAGTGCTATCTACTACCACATTATTCTGTCGTGATTACTGAATTATACTTCCCAAACAATCAAAAATTCGATTGCATGAATTGTCTACTTTAGTCGACACTATGGAATTTAGACTTTATTTATTGCTTGCCGCAACTATTCATTGGGGTAATCTATTTTAAGAGTTCAGTAACTGCAATATATATAAGCACACAGTTAAATATTTTATCTATCTTATATATTAAAAGAACTTATGAATAAACTTTGCATTCAAGATTTTTTTCAATATTGTTCTTCTCTCAAACCTCTATAACTAGAGTTCTAATTAACGTAAGCTGTTGACATAGGTCTAAGAACACTCAGTGGATCAAGCTCCTTCTTTTGAGCTTTTAACTGCTTAAATTCATTGGGTTTGAGGAAAGTTATGCGTGGAAAATCAACTTTACTTTTACTGTACGTTAACTTCTCTTGGCAAATTTTGGCATCACTGTACGTTAACTTCTCTTGCCAAATTTTGGCATTATATTATAAAAATTAATATAATATAATATAATATAATGCTGCGGAGCAGCAGGGGTCCTCTAGTTATTTATTAATTTTAAAATAATAAATTAGATATAAATAGAATAAAAAATATCTCACATGCACTCTCTTGGACATGTCTTGTATTATTCCATATACCACAACACTTCACTTAAGAAATAGAAAAACTTGAATATAAAAAAACTGCACCAAACTTTTTTTATAACGGGAAAAAAATATTCTTCTTGGATTTGCCGGTGGACTTTTTAGTGATGTCTTTAGTTGTTGAATGGGTAGCGCCTTTTACACGACAGCCTTAACTAGTTTCTTTTCAGCAACCTTTACAAATTTGTTGGGCTTGACGAGCATTACATATTGGCACTACAAAGCCTAGACAATCACACAGCCATGGCAGAAATTACAATTTTAATTTATTTTAAAAAAATGACAAATAAATTTAAAACTGGGTTAGGTTAATCATACGCAAAAACTCATTCAAATAGCGGTTAAACAACTCCAAGTAATCCTTTGAAGTTGTCACACGATTACGTTTATGGACAATTGAGAGCAAACGCGGACAGCTTTCTTAAACCCAACTGATCATTTAAAATCGAAACCACACTGCCTTTTGAAATGCCTATGGCATCAACAATCTCACGCACTTTTACTCTTCGATCGGCCAAACCATATCGTGGATTTTTTCGACATTTTCGGGTGTATTGACCTCAATTGGCCCTCCGGAACGTTCAGCGCCATTTGTATTTGTGCGACCACAATGAAAGTCAGTAAACCACTTATTTTACCATTGAAATCGATGGTGCAGAGCCTCATAGTATTTATCAAGCTTTTCCTTGGTTTGATTGACGGTTTTTTTTTCGCAAAAAGTAATGTTTAGTGAGCACTCGAAATTCACTTTTTCCAATAAAACAAAACCACGAGGTTTGAACAGCTGTTAAACACAAAGTAAATGACAGAACTTGCTCAAAATTTTACAGTAGTCTATTAACAGGTGGTACTTGATGGCAGCAGTGCTGCATTTTATATAGCTACGAGGGAATTTCGAAAAGTCACGGACTTATTGATCCGCCCTCGGTTATAAGTACCAAAACATGTTATATACTTGGTTTTCTTTTGTTACAGCCGAAAATGCATTCTAAATACAAATATGATTGTATCATATTAACCAAGAATTTATTACATTTTATATATAAAACATGTTGATATATTATAATTTATTATTGCAATCCCTAATATTTGTGTGTGTAGCAATTTATACTGCTTTAATATAGTTGCCTCAATTGAGTTAGTTTAATCAATACTAATATAATAAAGAGGTAATATTTGTTTCTTTGTTTGTTTGTAGGAGGTAATCTCCGTAACTACTCATCTGATCGCATAGTCTTACTGCGGATATGGGAGTGCTACAGGCTTTAATTTTTTAAATATTTTTAGTGGGCGTGGCACCTCCCATACAAAGTGAATTTTTAATATCATATATATTAAGTACTATGATAGAGAAAACTTTGCAAATTTGTCTCATGTCATCTATCATCCATAAAAAGTAAATTTTTAATATCATATATATTAAGTACTATGATAGAGAAAGCTTTGCAAATTTGTCTCAGGTCATCTATTATTAGTAGTCAGACAAAAAAATGGGCGGGATTAGATAAATGCGCGTGGTACCCCCACACAAACTTTATATTAAATGTGATATATCTGAATTAATGTATTAGTGAGAGCCTTGGGACTTTGCGTGAGCCCTTTCATAACGATTCGGGAGGGGGGAGGGGGAGGGTGTAGCAAAGCACACCGGGTTACATCTAGTATTTTACATAAATACTTTAATTAGAAAACAGAGCTAAATTTGCTTTGTTAAAACTTTAACTTTATAACAATTAAGTTAATAAGGTTGCCGCACTTAAATATTAAAAAATTGCAATAAAAAATTGTATTACCTAATCAAATTGTTCTAGTGGTAACCAGGGCTGTGGAGTCATGAGAAAAACTTTCCGACCGACTCTGACTCCATCCGCTGAAATTTTTATGGCAAGACTCCGACTCCAACTAAATGTATATTGACATATTTATAAAAACAGTGATAACTGTGGGTTATCAGTGAATTAATATAACATTTTTTGAAATGTTTAATTTATTTTTAATAATTCTTTTAATAAGAAACAAAATACTATAATATCGGAAACATAAATTAACAAAACTTCAAAAAAAGTAACAAGATTTCAAAAAATAACTCTGTATTTGTCTTTAGAAATAGGATAGCCTCAGTAATATCTGGCTTCATTGATGCTCTTAAATCGATTCTGAGATTCTGAGTGCAGAAGATAATACTTTTGTGGACACTTGTTTCGGTTACATTGCCTTGGTGATCACAGCAGCACCCTGGATAATCTCAGGTTACTTTGGAATTTCATATTTTTGGCTAAATCTGTAGAATGGTCAAATTTCACTGCCTCCTTTAATACCTGTCACATATTGGCAATCAACCGGCATAGTTGGCAACAATAGTGGCAGCGCTGTAATATATGTCACTTGCACAAAATGGCAATGAAAACTACAACTCACTTCAAGATCAACATCGAACCTTTTCCGTTATCGATCATCAACCGTGTTCCATATAGAAAAACACACATTTTTTCAATCGGAAATTGCTGACTAAAGCGAAGTATTGTAATTTAAATATAATTTAATAAAACATTTAATATACAATCGAAAATAAATTCAACAAGGCTTATTTATTCAAAAAACATCACTGCCACCCTGCAAACATAACAATACCTGATAAAAATCTATTTGAAATGTAGCTAATAGCATGTTCAGACGGCAAAATGAACCACTTGATTCGCTCTCTGAATCATGATTGTGAACCTAGGTGTTCAGACGAGTGTTCTTGTTTCATTTTGACGTTTATAAATATATATTTTTGAAACATATGGCGCGGCTCTTTGTTTTTTGTTTTGTTTTTATTTACATTAACATTTTTCGTTTAAATATTTAGGGTTTTTCTGTTTGAAGACATCCTTCTGCTCTTCAAAATATGTTTCACTATTTCTTTTTTTTAAATTTTTTTAATTATTTATATGCTTTATGTAATATATGGCTTTTATTTGTTTCTATTTATTTATGTTTCTATTTATTTTTTGTACACGTTAATTTCTTGTTTTTTTTTTTTGTTTGTATTGTTTTGTACACGTTAATTTATTGTTTTTTTTTTTTTTTTTTTTGTTTATATTGTTTTTACACATTAATTTCTTGTTTTTTCTTTGTTTATGTTCTTTGTACACATTAATTTCTTGTTTGTTTTCTTTGTTTATATTTTTTATTTGACAGCTAGTTTAGATAAACTAGCGATAATTTGTTATCATACTTGGAGATGACACTGAATGTTTGTAGGTTCACAACTAGGTTCAAAATGAACCAAGTAGATTCGCTCTCAAAATATTGTATGGCGAATTATGTAGATTCAATCATGATTCGCTCGCCAACCGAGAATAAGAGAGCGAACCGCGAATATTGCTGTCCGTGTGAACATAGCATAAGACTGTTGGAGTTTCTGTGTCTCCGCTACTTTCTACTGAATTTAAGCGACGACACTTGGACTCTTCTTGGACGTCTAATTTTTTTTCAAAATTATCACGTGTGCATAATATTTTTTTAAATTTTTATTAACACAAAAAAAAAAACAAAAAAAAATTAAATATTTAGAGTTCCAATTTATGATTTGTATGCTAATAGCTACTAACATGAAGCTTAAACTCCACCTTGACTTTCAGTTTTCAATATAATTTTTTTTTTTTTAAATAAGTAATTAACTAAAACACCAGATCTATAATATATGAACCACAATATGAACCATAATATTTAATAACATACAAATCAATTTGAATTTTATACTGAATATTGTTCAAATTCAATTAAATTAACCACATAAAAAACCACATACATCTATTTTCAACTTGATCAATAACCGAGTATAAGTTCTGCTTATGCAATTTTGAATCTTGCCCACACTAATAAAAACTCCAAAATAATTTAAATTATGAAACATTTTTATATTGTTTAATTTAAGTACTTGAATGAACTTCCTCTCAAGAAATGATTTAAAATCTACTTATTCATAAAGATCTATAATATATTGCGTCGCCAATTTTGAGAATTATTGTTGGCAAATATTTTAAAAAATATTTGAATTTTTCATGCACGTCTTTGTAGTGACTCCGACTCCGGCACAAACACCGCAACTCCAACTCCACAACTCCGACAGCCCTGGTGGTAACCGAATACCAAGCAAATATATATCTGTGTACTTTTTTAGAATAGGGTACGTGCGTGTGCTTTGCTGTATATGGTTGAGTTTATCTATGGTTTTCTATATCCTTCCTTTTAGAGACAATCAATGTAAGCATACGTGGAAAGAGTGAAAACACTATGGTATAGCAAATTTGATCTTTTATTAACCGAATTCACCTCATCTATTCAATGTGTATTGTTTATGTATGACTATATGACCTCTTTTTATAACTAACCGCATGAATGATTTTTTGCAGCATCATGCACTATATCGTATATATTGTGAATAAATTTGTTTTTGTTTTTTTTATTCTTGTTGGCTTATAACGGGTGTCCCAATACGAAATACTATTGAAACCATCGAACTACAATTGTGCAATGATATAATACTGAGTTTTATCTAAAAAGTAGGAGTTTGCCAGCAATCCCGCCAGCAATCAATGGAATCAAGAATTTATCACTTTATAATGAAATAGAAACATCAATATTTTTAAATTAAAAATATGCATTTAAAAACCAAATCTGGCTTTCGCATTGGGACAACCTTTAGTTTAAGCTATCTATGGAAGCATGTTGGTTGTTTTGATTAAATAAAGTGTAAAATCATGATAAATTATAAAAATACAGTTCAAATGATTTCAATAAAATAATTAAGATATATTTTTGTTGTTATATATGTAAATAATAGGTTTATACTTACAGCAGCTGACATTTGGAAACTAATATTTAACGAACAAATTATTTAAAGATTATTCTCAAGGATATCGTATTTTTAATGACAGATGCCCTTGGAAGCTGAAACATGTTGATGAACCCTGGATATGAAATATCAACCATATACAGAATTGTGATGATATGGGCGTTTTACAATAACTACATCACCTGTGGAAAAATATCAAAAAAAACATAGATTACAATATATTTGGTAAACTACAATATAATTAACCGGACAGACTAAATGTTTGCTGAGTTTTTCGCCAACACATATAATAACAGATATCCATTAGTAATGAAGGAACTGCTGTCTACATCATTTTCTCCAATTAATTTTTCTCTGCTCATAACCAGTCTAAAAAATCCGAAGTCTCTATTATATTGTGAACCTGATAGCATCCGAAGGCCGAGGCCACGCAATGAGCGGCAAAGCGGTGAGCGGCAGAGCGATGAGCGGAAAAAATTAAAACATATGAAATACTATTGAAGTGGCCACACAATGAGCGGCATGTGAGCGGCATTTTTGAGCGTCTAAACGGCGCCGTTCAGGAATAGAACTTTTTCTAATTTTTGGTTGTTTTCTGCGCGGCAAAGAATAAAAGTGGCAAAAAAAAATGGCTTTTCTTTGTTTTGTCAATCTGTAGCGCGACAGTAACTTCCTTTTAAAATATTTAAACGATATTTGCTATTGTTAAAGTCAGCTGTTGTTGTTATCTTAACGACAACCATTTTTGTGTTGTTTTTCAATCGATAAAAGTTAAAAAGGTTGAAATTAGTCATAACATAAATAAAAATCATAAAATAGTGAAAATATTTTGCTTTTATTATAAAAACTTTTTATATAAATAATAAATAATAACATTGACAATGGCATTTTGACAACTAACAGCTCAGAAATGACGCTCAGTAATAAGCCATTTGCCGCTTAAACTCGCCGCTCTGCCGCTCAACGCTCAACGCTCTGCCGCTTTACCGCTCATTGCGTGGCCTCGGCCTAAGCTGTATTCTTATTGATTGTGGTCATGTTCTGGCTATACCTTTAAACAATATGTTTCATGAGTCAATCACAAATTTTAAAAGGAATCTGCTTAATTCCATATTTCAAATCTGGCAACAAGTCTAATGCCACAAACATTCGAGGTATAGTAGAATTAAGTTCTTTGAGAAATGAATTATATTGTTTATACAGACTTTAAAAAACACTTTGACAAAGTCAATCATAATCTACTACTCAATAATTGTTTGAACTGGATAGGTTCATACCTAACGTGCAGGATTCAATAATACAACAACTAAGAAAATAACCGTATGCTCTTGGGTGCCACAATAAACAATTATGTGGTCGCTCTTTATTAATGATCTGCCTGATAATATAAAACATTCTAAGCTTCTAACGTACTATTCTCCAGTTACAACAAATGTTCAAATCTCTCTACAACATGATTTAAATAATTTTAAGGTTTTTCGTGACTGTATGTGACTATCTTAAAATTAATCTTTGGCCACAACAAGTCTATGGACAACACTTCAGATCGATCGAATGAGGGAAAGTGAGGTTTTAATCTCTCCATGAATGTGCGTGACTGTGCGTGACTATGACAAAGTTAATCTTTTTTCACAGCAAGTCTATCGACCAAGTTTCAGATCGATCGGATGAGGAAAAATGACATTTAGATCACTCCGTGACTGTGCGTGACTATGCTTGACTGTGCGTGACTACCCCAAAATTAATCTGTAGTCACAACAAGACTATGAGCCAAGCTTCAGATCAATTGGTTAAGGGGGAACGGGGTTGAACCACGACAGACAGACAGACAGACAGAGAGTATGAGTTAAAAGAAAGAGTTTAAAAAAACATACACGTGTGTTTTTCGAGAAAATCTGTTAAATTTGGTCACCATTTAATGAGTGACTTTCAGTTGGAGTTATTTGTCGTGTGGACGATTTCGGAACTCTCTAACCAATTATAGACCTCTCTTGTAGGACCGCTTTTAGAATATGGTTCTTTGAGTAGTATATTTATGCCCATTCTGGCCCAGTTATTGAGTACAAAATATTGCGCTGAATCCTGTTAGGTTAGAAACACTGTTTTTATCATGTTCGCAAACCTTTTTGGACTGGCAACACTGTTTTAAATCATGTTCACAAAACTATAAGTGATACATAGATGACACTTCCTGTTAAATTTTACCTTTTCCTTATCTGTTAACTTTGCATATTCAAATAGATGTACTAAAAATATATTCATATAAATTATGGTAGGTTTTTTTTTTTATATGGAGGAGTTTAATTAGGGCGATCGATCTTACATAGATAGCACTTGTTTTAATAATCTTATTTGTAATCTTTTAAATAATTTCATTTTTTAGGATTTGAGTTGAGTTTTATTTGAAATTAGAATTTTTTGGTTTTCCCGATGTCTAAAAGATGCCGTATAGTATCACCTTTCAAAAAAATTAGAAACAAAACAGAAATATTTCTGTAAATAATACTACTTCTTAATATAATTGTATGTAATAAAATTTTTTTAACTTTATTTGAGAAAATATTCGTTTATTCAATTCTTACAATATTATTATTACTTTTTTTTGGAGATTTAAGTTGTTTTATTTGAAATTACAATTTTTACATATAGATAAATCATAGTAGAAATACATTAATTGTTTTGCTCCTTCATCTTTCCTTTCTCTATCCATACACGAACAAGTGTCTGGTCCACATGTAATATTTTAATCTGACCAAACACAATCTCCATAATGTTCACCATATTTATTTTGTATTTTTTTTTTATTTCTTATATATTCCAGGTGTGATTGAATATTTTTTAACGACCGAACCCCTCACACTTACCCACCCCACTCGACCGAGGGAGCACGCTCCCTTAACGTGGGGACTGCGTACATACCATGGTCCGATCCCTGGCGGATTCCAAGAGCTGGCAAGTAGATTGTGTGTTCGTAAATCAGCTACATACAATGTCTTCAGCTGATCTTAGGAATAGACAAACTTAAAGAACAAAAAATAGTTAATTGAGGTATTCAATTATATCGCGCTTTACTTTCAATACATTACAATTAAAATCAACGAAATTGTGTAACACATTATAATCATGACAAATTCTGCGGAAAGGGTAAGAATTAGCATAATTAGTCCTAAAATAGATAAAAGAAACTCTAATTCAACGTCACCATTCGCAAGGTTGAAAACAAAGGTGACACTCAACATGGTCCTCTTACTCTCAAGAGAGGAAGTTTGATAAGTTTAAGTCTATTAGTATATGATGGTAAGTCATCATAACTCCAACCTAAACCACGTAGACAGAATAGCAAAAACTTTATCTGCACAGACTCAATTGCATTGGCGTGAACCTAATAATATGGATTCCATATTATTGATGCATATTCCAAAATTGGTCTTACAAGTGCTGTATTAATAAGTTTATTTTTATGTAAATCGCAAACATTATTAGATAATAATTAAAATAACTTGTATATTTCTTTCAATATCATGTTCTGTCTTACTGAATACTCATATCCAAAGTTTACAAATAATCTTTCTTAAATGGTTTTTTAACAATCTTAAAAACAACAAAAATTTTATAATTGATCTAATTTAAGTTTTTATTAACATTTTTCTATCTAGATTGTAAAAATTTTTCTATAAATATCTACAAAATTTCTGTAATATTTTAATAAAATATTGAAAACTTACTCTATTCTTGTGAAATTTTTTGATAGTAGCAAAATTCATATGAAGTTATTGATGTGTAAACATTTATGCGCTCAGGGGGCGTAAAAATCTATTTCACAATACAATCACAAAAAGAGCGTATTGGTGCAAAGATTATAATTTAAATTTATTTAGCAACAACCAACAGAAAGCGCCATGAATGTATAGCAAACAACTGCAACCATCATGTATAACAACCATAGCAGTTGCTTGCTATACAAAGATGGCGGTTACTATTTGATTTTAATTGACGTGTAAATAGATGTTTACACATCTCCCCTGTGATCGGATTTACATAGTTTTTTTTTATATAATTTTGCTCTTCACAAATGAAATTATATCAATTTCTTTATTGCTTTTGTAAAAAATGTATATCTTATATATTAAAAGAATTTATGAATAAACTTTGCATTCAAAATTTTTTTCAATATTTTTCTTCTCTCCAACCTCTATAAATACAGTTCTAATTAACGTAGGCTGTTGACATAGGTCTAAGAACACTCAGTGGATCAAGCTCCTTCTTTTGAGCTATTAACTGCTTAAATTCGTTGGGTTTGAGGAAAGTTATGCGTGGAGAATCAACTTTACTTTTACTGCACGTTAACTTATCTTGGCATATTTTGGCAGTACTGTACGTTAACTTCTTTTGGCAAATTCGTTGGGTTTGAAGAAAGTTATGCGTGGACAATCAACTTTACTTTTACCGTACGTTAACTTCTCTTGGCATATTTTGGCATTACTGTACGTTAACTTCCCTTGGCAAATTTTGGTATTATATTATAAAAATTAATATAATATAATAAAATGCTGCGGAGCAGCACGGGTCCTCTAGTAAATAATGAATTGAATTTTAAACCAAAACACATTTATGCTAAAACACATATTGTATACGATTTATGGTATGCATTATTATATTAAAAGAAACATATTTTTAACTTTAACATCAAATTTCAAATTTTTTGTCTTTAATGATTTCAGAAAAAATTTATTGAAGAAATATTTTGCTTAATTAAATAACTTTGAATGAAAAATTCTTTATTTTCATTTTTTATTACAGATTTGTTAATAGCTTAACTTAAATTTCTCCTTTGTTTAGATTTTCTTTACACAAATGAAAATAAATCAATTTAGTTGTCATTATTTCAATAATTTTTTTATGAAAAACAAAAACCGAATTTTTAATGCAAAAATCTCTAAATTTGAATATATATGATATTTTTTGGAAGAATTAAAAGATTTGTTTACAAAATAATTTTTTATTGGAAATCATTTACATTTGCCAAAATTGTTGAAACAAAACAAAAATATTTCAGTAAAAAATATTACTTGTAAATATAGTTTTGTGTAATTGAATTTTTAGCTTCATTTGAGAAAATATTCGTTTTGCCGAAGGCAAAAATCAATTTTTACAATATTAGCAAAATATTGTTTTATTTTTGATAGTTCTAGCGGCAGATACATCTGGCAATGCTGTCGCAGGGGTTCTGTCCCATAGCGAAAGAAACTATGTTGGAGAGAGGAGCAGTAGCTATAATTTTTTGTATTAGGAAATTAAGACAATATTTACTAGGAAAAAAAATTATTTTCAGAATAAATCATAAGCCACTGTCTGGGTTTAATTATTCGGTTGAAGTTGTAAAGAGAATTTGAATTTTGCCTCACTATTTTGTTTAAAAGATTATGATAGAAAAACTTTGTTGAATCAGATGATAATCTATATCGGGGATGGGCATTTCATAGTTCACACATACTCTTAAGCTCTTTCATTTAGTCGTCAATGAGACAGCGACGAGTGCACATGCTTAGCGGATGTATTGAATTTTTGCACATACACAGCAAGAAATAAATGACAAGCAAACAATACTATTTGGTAAAAAATGCTTTTGGTGACATTCAATGCCTTTTATGTTATTAAATATTTTGGGAATCTATAATATTAATAGCCTAGGCGATTACTTGTGACCTATGTTTTGTTCTACCATTTTATCCTGATTTTGACCAAACGTATATTATTTGAAATCTATTTCTTTTAAGCCGATTTGCAGATTTTTAGATTTTTAAATTTTTTCCTTTATTTTGAGTAAATTGCATTTAAAGCATACATAAAATTATCCAATGCTATGTGTGCTTAATGTGCTTGTAATAAAAATGAGTTTGTTTTTTCGTGTTGATTTGTGAATTGGCTATAATTGATTAGCATAGCTTTAGGGACTTTATTTAATGAAAAAAAAAAAATTCCTAGAATTTGCATTCGAATTTCAAGGGCTGGAATCTGCTGGTATGTTACTAAATGTCATTTTGAATATTTTCATAGAAAAGACAAGTAAAAAAATTGTAGTCGGTCTAAACCGACTATACGATACCCTATACCATGCGTTTAGAGACCCTGTATCTCAGGCTACCTAATTCCATATAGAAAATAAGCATAAACCAAATTTGAGTGGGATTTTTATTAATTTTTTCGGCAGCAGATAGGAAAAAGTTCATATCGGATGCTATATCTATATGGGGACTAGGCCCAAAAATGGACCGATCCCGACCATGTTTGGTAAAGTCTCTTGTATTTTGCAAAAATATATACAAACAAAATTTGAGAAGAATCAGTGCAATATTTTTGTTTTTTGATAGATTTAAGTGGAGATCGGGAAGCAGCTCTATATGGGGCCTATGACTAGGAGTTGTCCAATAGGGATAATTTTTGGACTACTAATTAATGGATGTAATATATACATACAACCCCAATTTGACTAAGATTTGTATGATAATTTGGATCTTATGGCAATATATGTTGATTTCATAGGGGTCATTTGTATGGGGGCTAGGTCTGAACATGGACCGATTCTCACCAATTTCAATAGCGTTCATCCCAAAAGATTCTATACCAAATTTCATCGGAATATATTCATATTTGCGACCTGCAGTTTGATTATAAGCTTTACATGGACACATACACGGACGGACGGACATCGTTAAATCGAATCAGATGTAATTCTGATTCGATCGGTATAATTAAGGATGGGTGTATGTCACTTATTTTTGGTTGTTACAAACAGCAGCACAAGGTCATTATACCCAAACCACATAGTGTTATAGGGTATATTAATAAATTTAATTATGACGAAAGATACGAGCTCTATTATACAAATATATAGATATTCCTTTCATTCATATGATAGTTGTTAAGAGAGGAAATCAAATAACAATTTTATGGTATTTGACATTCATTTCTTCGTAACAGAATAACTTCAGCACATTTAAAAAATATTCGATTACTACGAAACTGCCGTAAGAGTATTAATATAGATGATTTAATTTAAGACATATAAAAAAAAATATGTTGCAGAAAATTTCATTAAGGTAATAAAAAATATGAAAAAGTATGAGATTTTATGAAAAATATGACAGAAATTTGTTAAAATCGACCAATTTTTTGCAGTGCATTAATCTTATTGGGTGCCATTTTTATATGGGAATTAGGCCAAAAAATGATCTGATCATGACCTAAATTAGTAAAGTCGGTTATTTTCACAAAAACATATGTGAACGAAATTTTATACAAATATATTTATGCGCTATTTTTGTTTTTTTCCTACAGATTTAAGCAAAGTTCGAGAAATAGCATTATACGGAGACTAATGATGGTACTATAGCGGTTATTTTTCGATTACTGATTAATTATATGCATATTCTTCCTTTATTTACATATTTCAACAAATTTGATATTTACATTTGAGATCTTATCTATACATATAGATATTGCAGCAAATAATATATAGAATCGAAAGATATTAAATAGTTTTTATTTTATTTCTTAATGATTTTTAAAGGAAAATGGGGCCGAAGTCTGTATGATAGTGTGAATCTTATGAAAATTTAAGTCCTCTCATAAGGGTCACTTGTACGGAGGCTAGAACATGCAGTGGTTTTTATGAATTTCAACAGTGACAAAAGTTTATAACAAAATTTCATTAAAATATTTGCGACCTGCAATTTGATTAAAAGGTGTATATTGACACACAAATATACGGAAAGACAGACAAACGGACGGACATCGCTAAGAAAGTGATTCTGACTCCATCGCTACAATAAAAGATTTGGGTTTGGGTCAAGTATTTTTGGTAGATACCAACATCAGCAACACTCATTATACCATGACCAGCAAGTGGATTAGGGGGTATAAATACCAAACAGAAGTTGAGAGTTCCAATATAATATTGGATTTTATCAATTTATTTCCAAACTAGTGGATTGTGTGGCGCCTAGGCGCCCGTTTATTTTGACTTTAACAAACAAATTTTTTTTTCCATTTTAAAATTTTCTTATATTTTATATATTTAAAAAAAAATTAATTTTAATGTTTTTAGCATTTCTTAAAAAAAAAAAAAAATCGAAAAACAGTTGTAAAAAATACAAACCAAAAACTTCGATTTTCAAATGAAGTTTTGTAAAAGGTCCTTTTATGTATATTTTCGCATAAATTTGCCAGTAACCAAACTTTGCTTTATACTTTCTGCTTCTATACATAAGGAGTTATTAATATTATATGATTTTAAAAAAATATTTTATTTTGATAAAAACTCGGTAATTTTAGTCTTATTACGACAAACTATTAATATCTATCTTTTTTAATAATTTAAATTATGTTTTATAACTTTTTAAAATGCATCAAAATAAACTTATTCAACTCAAAAAGTTTTTAAACCTTTCGGAAAAAACAAAAAAATACTACGGTTATAACGAACTTAGTCTATAACGAACTAATTTGGCCGGTCCCGCCGAGTTTGTTATAACCGGACTCCATTTTATTGTAGAAAAAATAGAATAGCATAGGAAAAAAGTTAATAAAGTCGTATTTTGCATAATTCTTTTTTGAAGATATGAATAATGTTGGATTATTTATTTCATATACACGTTATAGCAAAACATTTGAAGAATCTTTGAGAAAATTTTCAATTAAAAATTTTAATAAATAAGTCCGTGACAGCGAATCTCCGGAGGCATTGTTGATTTGCGGTGAACATCATAACTCGTTACCGGATCATGAGAAATAAAAAAGTCGAAATGCGTTTTAAAGGTGACGTGTTTCCTGAGGTAGTGACGAAGACTTTCTTCAATTTTTTTTTTTTTTTTTTTGCAGCATTTTGAAGTGAAAAACGATTTTTACTATACAATTTCGGGAATTTGTTGTTAAAAAATGGGGAAGAAAATGGAATTAAAAAAAACCCTTCATGGTTACGTGATGATTTATGTGTATAGTGTCTAAAATTTCAAAAGAATCGGTCAAGTAAATTTTGAGTTATGATGTTCACGGACTACGAACATTTATTTGCGCGAAAATCGGTTTAAAGTTTTTTAAATACTGATTTATATACTATATAGCGTACGAGGCCGGTCGCTGGAAACGCGGTGTCTTCTTAAGTTTTGCTCTGATTTACTTAAAGTTTTGACACAACACTCTCGACATGTTGTGCATTCAGAAAGAGAAATGCAAAAAAAGGTTTTAAAACCTACCACCCCTTAAGGAAGTATACACCTACACAAAAGAGAAATAAATATTTCATATTTCATCATAAATACATGTAAAATGAAAAAAGAGAACTACATTTTTTGCAAAGTTATCTATAAATCCAAGAAAAATTACAAAATAAGGGCGTATTAGTTTTACTTCAAAAAAAAAAAACTTATTATTCCAAATCGCCTCTAATTCTTCCATGATAATTTCAATAAATTATTCAAATTAAAATCTTTAATATACCCATTTACGAAATTTATTTATTTATGCAAATTATGCAAAAATTAATATTATCAGTGAAACAAAATTATTTTCCCACCTCTCTTCTGAAATTACAATGTAATTTAATTATGCAAAGTTAGAATAATTTAAATTTTAAACTTTATATTGCACTATTTTTTCAAGTGCTTTTCAATACAGAGCTTTAAACGAAATCACACGTTGGACAACAACAAAATCCACATTGAAGATCTCTTTTTTCTCAAATATTTATCAAAAAATCATACTCTTTGGTAAGTGCTGGCCATCAAGAACCTGAGCGAAAGCACTCATAACAATATAAAACAATTTTGAGATGAAAAACAAAACAGGCAAACGGAAAAGTTTAGTTTGATAAAAGAAGTATCTATGCATATCGGACGACGTTAAATGAGAAAAATAAAAATGTTTAATTAATTTCAGTTTTTTGTCGACCTTTTTTATTGTATTTTTTTTTGATATATTTAGAAATTCTTCTAATGGGCTTTTAAGGTCATAATCAATGTAAATAAAAGATTATTTATTTAATTATTTCATCCTACGTTTCGTTGGGATTTTTTCCATTTTAAAATTTCATTCATTACTATTTTTGCAGAATTTTTTCATTGACCAACAAAGGGAATTTAAAGAAGTATTTGAATAGATATTAGTTTTTCTTGATGAATTTTTTGCGTTCAACTTATTCCATATGTAACACGAAATTTGCATATGTGGTGCTATTGTCGTTAGCAGTGTTGCCAATTTTGACAACTTATTGTATTTCGACGATTTTTCAATTTGTTAAAATGATTTGTTAAATTTGTTAAAATTATGATTGAAGATTTAAAATTTTCAGTAGTATAAAAATTACGATTTAAAGGGTTAACAATTAATGGGTTGTTTATCGAAAATTGATAGTTTTTGTTCATTGTAAATGTAAAATACAAAATATGTATAGATTTAATTCTGGGTCGTTTTTTTTTTTTTTTTTTTTTAATTTTAATTTTCGTTTCAAAACGGAAATACATACCTTGAAGAGCATCTCCATTTAAGATTTAAGTTTTAACTACGGCGATACTTTAAACCTATATTATATGTTTCAGCTATAGATACATATCAATAAAATTGTTTAGTTGATTGCTGTGTTAAATTTTTTTCGTTGAAATTTCATCACTAATAGATTTTTATATGTCGAAATAACCAATGCTGTAACAAAATAAATTTTATTGTTTCCTTTTGCAATATTTTTTCGAATTTTATAAGCGGTAAAATTTTTTTTGACAATTTCTTGTTTTAAAAATAACGACTTTGGCGTTCTAGTTTCAAAAATTGTCGATTTTCAGAAGCTTTTATTAGCAGCACTGGTCGGTAACAAAGAAGAGAGAAAATTTTGTGTGAAATGAGAAAAATTAAATTTTGTTTGTGTATTTCACATAGCTTTGTAGGGAGTACTATGTGTGTGTATAATTTCAGCGTTACAGAATCAGTCAGTCAGTCAGTGAGTCAGGAATCAGCGTAAATATATTTAAAAAAAGAAGAAAAGAAGATAGCAAAAAATTTAAAAACAATTTGAATAACAAAATTTTAATCATATTTAAAAAAAAATAATTGCTTATTGGGCAAATTGTAGTTGATATTAAAGGCGAAAGATTTGAATTTAAGTTAATTTAAGTATATAGCGAGAAAACGGAAGCTTATATATAAAATTAAAATTTTTTTTGATAAAAGTACCATGAAGTACTCATAAATATAGAGTGAAATAAATATCTATTTGGAGAAAGTCACTTTTGATGACTTCCTAAAATTAGTCAAAATGTGCTTCTATAAAACTTCTAGCCTATGACAAGCCCATGTTGAATTCATTGGTTATGATCCAAATTTTCGCAGCATAAGGATCCAATAATGACATCAATTTTATTTCTTTCAATGCTCTTCTTTTAGTGGCAGAGGATCTTTACTATTGGCAAAAATTTATTTTATTTTTAAATGGAAAACAGTTTTAATAATTGTTAGTTGAAAATACCGTTAACGGTATTTTAGCGGTAACGGTAGCCAGTTGAAAGTGTTTTGAATACAAAATGCCATATTACAAGTAACAGTACCCAACTTTGTTTTTGATATAATATAAGCGCACAATCGAGAAATATATTGATATTCGTTCTTTTACTGGAGCTTGTGAACAACAGCTTAGTAAAATTTATAACCAAGTTGTTAATTAAATTTAGAATATGTACATATGTGTACATACGGGGTTTGTAATAAGTACAAAATATCATTCAATAAACTAATATAAATCACCTGAACAAAATGCTAAAGGATGCATACATACTTACATAACAATACACACACGTAAAGGTGATTTCACTTTTCTTTATTATGCCATATTTAAGTAATTCCATTTTTTCCTTCTAAAGGGGAAAATGTTGCTCAGAACTTGCGAATATCAATAAATAAATATACACGATACAATATAATGTGGATCATAAAGCTTGACAATACAATTTAATGAGCCAGTGAGGTAATTACATTGTAAATGTCACAACCATAGGTTGAATATGAAACGGAAATACGAGCCTTTATAACACCCACGCATAAATACTAAAATTTTAAAATCAGATTTTGTGTACCAAACAGCATCTACTACCACTGTTTCTACCAGTCGTAAAAGAGTTTCGTTTTTAACTTGAGAAATGAAACAAGAATGCTTCTCGGGTGTGATAAGTTCCATTGAAGACGTTCAATGTGGTACCTACTATTTTTGATTTATTACAATTTATTTCTACTTTCGGTGTTTTTGAGGGATACGTACTTTTTGTTTATTTATATATTTTATTTATTTATTTTTATTTTGGTAACATTTATAACAAAACATCAGTCTTAAAGTAGTAGAAGTGCAAACATTGATAAATGCAAAAACAAATGAAAACAAGTAAGAAAATTATAATCGTTCTAGACCGACTATACGATACTCTATACCATGCGTTTAGAAAACCTATCTCTTAGGGCAAACTAACTGCACATAGAAAGTAAGATAAACCAAATTTGAGTGGGATTTTTATTAATTTTTTTTGCTGCAGATGTGAAAAAGTTCATATCGGATGCTATAACTATATGGGCACTAGGCCTAAAATTGGACCGATCCTGATCATGTTTGGTAAAGTCTCTTGTATTTTGCAAAAATATATACAAACAATTCGCAGTTCGTCCTTTTTCCATTTTTGCCTTTTTTAACTTTTTATAATATTTGAATTGAAAATCAGAGTTAAGTTCAGAAAATAAACGACTGATAGCAAAAAATCGGACTAAATCAGAGTTGATTTTAACTAAAACAGGGTAACATCCTTAGTTAGCCAGAAGATAAAAGGTGTTAAAAGCATTCTAGTTGCGCACATCGAATGCATAACTTAAATTTATGAATACGGCTGATAATAAATATATTACTATATTGAGACTAGTATAAAATGAGAGCAACGAAACGAAAGAAATGTCAACAGTCGATTATACTATTATACTAAAAGGTGGGAGCAAAGTTGTATCATAAAGTTACTGGTCCGCCAGTGACGGTTGATACTCCGCCCATGCCTATAACCTACCTCCACGTGGTGCTCCCGGGCAACGCTAGGCAAAGCCAGTTAATTCTGGTGATTATTCCTAGCGGCTAAAGGTTAAGGTCAGGTCCGCCAAGTACTATTCTTTTTGGGGAATAACTTGGTAGTGGCTAGTATGTGGCCAGACTGGCTGCGAAGCCTTACCTAAGGCTATAAATAGGTACCACGGGTAAGCTATCAAGCCCAAGGTTACCTCACGGCGTCTTCATACTCAAAGACAGCATAAGCAAAAACATAAAACTGGAGGTGTTAAAACCTACCAGATGAAATGGTTTTCACATCCCATAATTGTGTAGTTGTCCCAAAAGGGAATGGAGTAATGTAGGTAAGATGGCAAGATGGTACATGAGCGAAAGGAGACCGGGTGTGGGTGCGTCAGTTGTCCTGACAAGATACCATGACGGAGGAATGGAGCGAGAGTGTGGGTCGAAGACAAGTCGAAGGCGTTTGAGGCAGACGCGTATGTCAATACAGCGTCCAAGACAAGTCGGAGACCAGTTGAAAAGCGAATTACCGAAAGTTGACGTACGCATCATCTAGCATGATGGCGCCGATTAGTAAGTTCGGAGCGTAGTAGACGGAAGTAGGCATGAGTCGAAAAGTTCGGAGCTGCGAATGCAGTAGAATAAGTAGGCAAGAGGGTCGGATGGAAGATGAGTCCAAGAACGCTTGAGTCATTCGACAATACAGTGTTTCGCGGACGAAACGGAAGTCGGTTGAAATGTTGGTGATGAACGTTGTACATATCAGGGCCACCTGATAATAACAGCTAGTAAAGAACGAATGTAGTAGACAAATGAACGGTTATTGGAAGTATGTGTTTTTGATATTGCTGCCGATGACCGAGGACAACGTGTTGTACCCTTAAATAGCTTTTATGGGAACGGCCCTTCGGGGAGTTTCGTGGTGGCTGTGGTGGCCCAAAAGCGCGGGAAGAACACAGTTCGATGTGGAGTTGCATTTCAACCAACCGGGTCTACGACCCATAGGCTATTAGATCGGGCCAACCCAATAGCAAAGGAAGGAGTTTTGCCAAAACAATTCTCCTAGTTTGCTACCATCTAAGGAAGGGGCGAAGGCAAGACGCATAGTATCTTCCATGTGCTAAAACCACCGTGTGGTTAAGTCGTCAAGACAGGAATACACGTAAAACCCAAAGAGACTATACTAAAAGGTATAATAGATCAAATATATCCCCATTCAGGTTGATTGTCCCATGTGAGTTATTTGATAAATCTTGTGACGAGTAAAAGTCGTAAGACTCGTTTTTACGCCAACATCAATTATGATATTAATTGAATTTTATTATATTTGGCTCTCCGCCCTAATTTGTATTAGAAAAAAAAAGAACATGTAAAGAGAAAATGAATTTAAACTATAATTTAATTCATATATATTTAACTCACTTGTTTATTTTGTTCTCTCACTTTAAGTTATAATCATAACCAGTAAAAGCTTTTATTTATATTAACATTCAGGCAATTATAATGTTACCATAATGAGTATAGTGTTATTTCTATAACATCACTTTCAATTATAATGTATTTATTTAACATACATAGCTTCTAAGTTAACATACGACGTACTCATCAAATGTTACCCGCACATGTTAGCTATAGCTGCAGTCTGTAATTGATGTGTCGCGTACAGACAGCGATTAGTATAAAAGGCAGTGCACTGGTGAAAAATGAGGAGTTAGCCAGCGACCGGCTGTGAGGTAAGGTCGTATTAAACCGAAGAAATTGGGTCTCCGTTCTTCAGTAAGATACCACTTACTAAGCAACAAGACATTGACTCAGACAAAGACTGCTTGCTCCGACCAACCAAGAGAACGGGTCTCCACTCTTGGTTAAGTCAACCGACCATCCCACTGCGGCCTACCAAGAGAACGGGTCTCCACTCTTGGCTAAGCCAACTGACCGTACCAGTGCGGCCTACCGAGAGAACGGGTCTCCACTCTCGGCTACGCCCGACTGACCAACCAAGAGAACGGGTCTCCACTCTTGGCTCAGTCAATCGACCATCTCACTGCGGCCTACCAAGAGAACGGGTCTCCACTCTTGGCTAAGCCAACTGACCATACCACTGCGGCCTACCGAGAGAACGGGTCTCCACTCTCGGCTACGCCCGACTGACCAACCAAGAGAACGGGTCTCCACTCTTGGCGCAGTCAACCAACCGTAGCACGGCGGCCTATCAAGAGAACGGGTCTCCACTCTTGACTAAGCCAACTGACCATACCACTACGTCCTCTCGGGAGAACGGGTCTCCACTCTCGACTGGGCCCAACTGACCAACCAAGAGAACGGGTCTCCACTCTTGGCCGCGTCAACCGACCACACCGTCCAACTAACCGAGAGAACGGGTCTCCACTCTCGACCACGTCAACCCGACGCCTCACGACAGCATCGGTACGATACGAGTACGGTATACTTTGGAAAGTCGCAAGTGAACGGCTCACGCGAGTACAAAACCAAAAAATAAATAAATATCCATTAGTGAATTACGTAAAATAATAAAGTGGTGTTGTGTTTCATTTATTTCTCTTTTCCGTCGATAATAAATTAGTGTAACGAATCCTGGGCACGCTGAGTTATGCCCCAGCATAAAGCGGAAACGTGTCGTTACAATGGCGCCCGAGCAGGGACAGTCTCCGAACACTGTCCACGACGGAAAATAATTAAATGAAAATAACCGCGGAAAAACATTTGTGAAAAAAATAAAACAATTAAAGTTTAACTAAATAATAAGTGCTATCGGTGGATAAAGACAAACTTAAAAACCAAATCATATAAGATATTTCCAATTTGTGTTGTGCGGGAAAATATAATGAAACAATAAATGAACAAACAAAAAACTTAAGAAAAAAAAAACAATAATCAACGAACCAAGTCGTTCGTGAAATTCATATTCTTCAATAAACTATGTTCAATTTGTGTGATAACCAACCGGTATTACGAACAGTGAACTTGAGTAAAAACCGTACTTGTGTTACCCACCACAAATAATTTTTCATATTCGATATACCACACATATTTCTACCGTCGGGGAAATATAAAAAAAAAAACAATAAAAAAAAAAATAAAAAAATCTATACGATAAAAGTGAAAAAAAAGAGAGAAGACAATACATATTCAGTGAACTATAGATTCAGCTTTACCGTGAATGAATCGTGTCAATCCCAACATGTTGCGGACTACGTGGGCGTACTCCCTGAAGCGCGAAGAGCTACTTCTGTATGCTGCGGAGTTCAATTTGGAACCCACAGGTACAGTGGAGGAACTACGCCGGCGGTTTGCGAAGTTCATCGTTACCGAGCACGATGAAGACTGTAAGCAACGCCTACTTGGGCTACAATCAAAATACGAAGCGTCCCCTAAACCATCCGGGTTGACAGTGTCCGTGCCATCCCGAATACACACAGACGACTTACTAACCCCAGATGATAATGAAATGCGCCCATGTCCTTCGCCTGTCAAAGATGAGCCCATATCGGGAGCTATACGTAGCCAGGTGCCTACAGTAAGTGAAGCAAGTACTGCTGTGATTGATCAGGTTCGGAAATGGAACTTGAAATATAATGGTGAACAAGACCCTCTGAACTTCATCGAGCGCATCGAAGAGTTAGCAGATATGTATGGGGTTCCTTTAGATCGGCTACCCAGGACAATGCCCGAATTGCTAAGCGAGAAGGCCTGCATCTGGTATCGTAATAATAATCAGCACTGGAATAAGTGGAAAAACTTCAAAGATGACTTCCTAGAATTCTTTCTGCCACCCCGTTACTTCGAGAAGTTGGACGATGAAATCCGAAAGCGCACACAGCGGCCACGCGAAACTTTTAAGGACTACGTCCTAGTACTACAAAATCTCATGCGCCACTCCAACCTCAGTGAGACCGAAAAATTAACCCGCATCTTCCGGAATGCTCACCCGGACTACCAGTGGTACATTCGCAGGAAAGACTTTGTCACTTTGCAGGAGTTAACTTCGCTAGCTAGTGATTTGGAAAGCATCCCAAGGCACCCGTCAACTACATCGGCCGAACCCTCACGAGCTCCCAACTCAGCAGCAAAATCAAATTTTTCACGAGGGCAAAACAATCGTGAAACACTTAAATGTGTAGATTGTAATAATGTCCCTACAGAACAACTTTCACGGAAACCTACTTCGCCACGATTGAGGACGGGCGATCCTCGGAACAAACGCCCCTCAACAAACCCAACCTATTTGAGATGTGAAGAAACGAGAATTACGGCCACGGTTTTAGTGGAAAACCGTCTGGTTACAGCCACCCTCGACACGGGAGCCTCTCGTAATTTCATAAAGAGTGAGTTCGTACAAGCGCTCGGGAAACGTCCCACCAACCTGGCAGAAGGCATAAATATTGTACTGGCCGACGGTTCCCAGAAATGCATAACAGCTGCTGTCAAGTACACTATCACCTTTGGGAATCGAACCGCCACGTGCACATTCCTGATCATGCCCGACTTTAATGCAGACATCATTCTCGGGCTGGACTTCTTACGAACCTTCAACACCATCTTGAACTGCGCAGGGTTGTCAGTCAGGTGTACGTCGACATCATCCAAAAACGAAGCATGTGGGCTAATGCAGCCTACACATCAACACGTGAGTATGAAACCCCACTTATGTGACACACCAAATAAATCGGCCGCTGAAAGACCCGACTCCAGCATGGAGCACGGTCTTAGCGAACAGCAAATTAGTACCAAATTCCTTGAAACAGAACTACCCCAGTTCCAACACATCCAAGGCCCTCCCCATATAGCCGAACATCACATTATTATGAAGGATGAACGGCCCGTGAAGATTAGGTACGCTCCACGGAACCCCGCCATGCAGGCGATTATAGACGCCGAGGTCAACAAGCTCATTGCACAAGGATGCATCGAGCCATCGCACAGCCCCTACAGCTTTCCCATCACCCTTACAAAGAAGAAGAATGGAACATGGCGAATGTGTATGGACTTCCGACAACTCAACCTCAATATAACAAAACACAACAAATTACCTGTGGATCAAATGGCAGACCGGGTCGAACAAGCCCGAAAACGGTTCAGAGTCAACCTCGAACGCGAACAGGCTAAGCGGCGAAGATCAATTTTTATGGAACCTGATCCAATGCCTAGCACCAGTAGAGGCAAGCGCCGATGCCAACCCACTGATCGAGCGGCCACCACAAATCCGCCACCAACTTTTACTCCGCGAGTAACAACCTTCTACAGGATGTCCGCCGGACAGCGTCAACCACAGACAGATGACATAAACACACCAATGCACAATTCGGGCTCTCCCCAGTATTCTTCTTGGAGTCCACCCACCGGGGAAAACCCAACAGTGACATCCAACCCACAACAACACTCCTCGCCAACCACGGCACAAAATGTCGTATGTGGAGACCGCGAAGCGGAACTCAGTAGCGAAGCAACCACACCAGACCCGATCGAGGTAAAACTACGTCGTTCCCTCCTAGGCTTCTACGACCGTACAATCGATCACAGATTGGTCACACAACTATCCACACCAACCCCACCATCAGCGGTTGACACACAACAACAAGGCGTAGCTACTCCGTCATCGACCTCTTCATCATCGCCGTCATCATCATCGACATCACCATCATCATCATCGACATCACCATCATCATCATCGTCATCACCATCGTCATCATCGTCTTCGGCCTCTTCATCTTCACCCATTTCTGTAAATTCCGCCGGAATCACCCCAGCCTTATCATCCCACGGTATACGCTCCATACCGTCAACATTTTCAGTACCCGTAATAATGGTACCACCTACCGCACCAGCAGTCAGCAGCACTACCCCCGACCATCCATTGATGGAGACAATGCCATCGGGCCACCTGCATTCACCAATCAAGGCAGCCGCCATACCCGGCAGTGTGATGCAATTAATAGAACGAGCCATCCAGAACAAACCACGCGTACCTCAACGTTTCCGCACAGTGGTGGACGGAGTCCCCTATCGCATCTTGATCGACCGAAATGGCGACTATCGCATCAACCCAGTTGCCATTAAGGGAGGAAGGCTGTGTGACGAGTAAAAGTCGTAAGACTCGTTTTTACGCCAACATCAATTATGATATTAATTGAATTTTATTATATTTGGCTCTCCGCCCTAATTTGTATTAGAAAAAAAAAGAACATGTAAAGAGAAAATGAATTTAAACTATAATTTAATTCATATATATTTAACTCACTTGTTTATTTTGTTCTCTCACTTTAAGTTATAATCATAACCAGTAAAAGCTTTTATTTATATTAACATTCAGGCAATTATAATGTTACCATAATGAGTATAGTGTTATTTCTATAACATCACTTTCAATTATAATGTATTTATTTAACATACATAGCTTCTAAGTTAACATACGACGTACTCACCAAATGTTACCCGCACATGTTAGCTATAGCTGCAGTCTGTAATTGATGTGTCGCGTACAGACAGCGATTAGTATAAAAGGCAGTGCACTGGTGAAAAATGAGGAGTTAGCCAGCGACCGGCTGTGAGGTAAGGTCGTATTAAACCGAAGAAATTGGGTCTCCGTTCTTCAGTAAGATACCACTTACTAAGCAACAAGACATTGACTCAGACAAAGACTGCTTGCTCCGACCAACCAAGAGAACGGGTCTCCACTCTTGGTTAAGTCAACCGACCATCCCACTGCGGCCTACCAAGAGAACGGGTCTCCACTCTTGGCTAAGCCAACTGACCGTACCAGTGCGGCCTACCGAGAGAACGGGTCTCCACTCTCGGCTACGCCCGACTGACCAACCAAGAGAACGGGTCTCCACTCTTGGCTCAGTCAATCGACCATCTCACTGCGGCCTACCAAGAGAACGGGTCTCCACTCTTGGCTAAGCCAACTGACCATACCACTGCGGCCTACCGAGAGAACGGGTCTCCACTCTCGGCTACGCCCGACTGACCAACCAAGAGAACGGGTCTCCACTCTTGGCGCAGTCAACCAACCGTAGCACGGCGGCCTATCAAGAGAACGGGTCTCCACTCTTGACTAAGCCAACTGACCATACCACTACGTCCTCTCGGGAGAACGGGTCTCCACTCTCGACTGGGCCCAACTGACCAACCAAGAGAACGGGTCTCCACTCTTGGCCGCGTCAACCGACCACACCGTCCAACTAACCGAGAGAACGGGTCTCCACTCTCGACCACGTCAACCCGACGCCTCACGACAGCATCGGTACGATACGAGTACGGTATACTTTGGAAAGTCGCAAGTGAACGGCTCACGCGAGTACAAAACCAAAAAATAAATAAATATCCATTAGTGAATTACGTAAAATAATAAAGTGGTGTTGTGTTTCATTTATTTCTCTTTTCCGTCGATAATAAATTAGTGTAACGAATCCTGGGCACGCTGAGTTATGCCCCAGCATAAAGCGGAAACGTGTCGTTACAATCTTTGACCCTAAATTTTGGACTATTTGGATTTAGTTCGCGAGTACGTGTACAGGGAAAATCCTAGATTAAAGCCAGCGGCTCTCCCTTCTAATGTCTGAAATCAAATTAATCCACCGGGAAACTAATGTTTCGAAGGTCATGTAAAACATATATTGCTTATCAGAATATGCGTGGACTTAATACGAAGCTTACTTACCTTTATAATAATAGTCTTTATTTGGATTTCGATGTTGTCGTACTTACAGAAACTTGACTTCGCGAGAATATACCTTATATGGAGATTATGTCGAGGAAATTTCAGATATTTCGACGTGATAGACTATTAACGGCTGGAGGTGGGGTTCTAATAGCTGTAGATAGTAAGTTTACCTCAAGTTTGGTTGAATTTGATGACATTGATACTAGTATTGAGTTCATATGTGTGAAAGCTACTTATATCACTTGTTCCTATATCCCCCCATGATCTGTCAATACAGTATATGATGCTCATGTTAATGCGATTTCCTCTGTAAGTAATTGTCTGAAACATGGTGTCTCATTTATAATACTTGGTGATTTCAATTTACCTAACGTATTATGGCATTATTCGCCTGATTCCTTATCGTTTATTCCATCTACGCCATTTCCCTTTTATGATAAACTTCTTGAGAGTATATCTGATCTGGGGTTATTTCTGATAAATTGTGTTTTGAACTTGAACAAAAAATTTTGCACCTAGTTTATGTGGATAATGTTGAAAGTTTTGTAGGGAATTGCAGTGACCCAATATCCCTACCTGAAGATCGATATCACCCTACTCTTGGTATAATTCTTAATGTTGGCCAAGAAGAGCCTATAACGTTGCTAAATACTGCGATGAGTAATCATATTGACTGGTCATTTTTGGTTGTTAATCGGCTCCTTAATACTTGCACCATGGGCACTCTTTTGGTAAAATTTTATGATATTTTGAAAGATTGTTTTTCTAAATGCATTCCTCTTTCCCATCAGAACTTTGAGCATACTTGTCCTCCGTGGAATTCAAAGGAATTGTCGAGGCTAAAAAACAGAAAATCTCGCCTTTTTAAAACATGTGCAAAATCCTATTCAACTTTAGATTATGTTAAATATTCTACCGCTCGCGCTGATTATAATTTACACAATAATAATTGCTATACGAGGTATTTGGATAATTTAGAATCAAACTTTGCTAGTAACCCAAAGTCCTTCTTTGACTTTGTACGTGTTAAACGCAAATCTTCATCGATCCCGCCTACAGTGTTTTGCAATGATAATTCACGCGAAACTTTTAAGGACTACGTCCTAGTACTACAAAATCTCATGCGCCACTCCAACCTCAGTGAGACCGAAAAATTAACCCGCATCTTCCGGAATGCTCACCCGGACTACCAGTGGTACATTCGCAGGAAAGACTTTGTCACTTTGCAGGAGTTAACTTCGCTAGCTAGTGATTTGGAAAGCATCCCAAGGCACCCGTCAACTACATCGGCCGAACCCTCACGAGCTCCCAACTCAGCAGCAAAATCAAATTTTTCACGAGGGCAAAACAATCGTGAAACACTTAAATGTGTAGATTGTAATAATGTCCCTACAGAACAACTTTCACGGAAACCTACTTCGCCACGATTGAGGACGGGCGATCCTCGGAACAAACGCCCCTCAACAAACCCAACCTATTTGAGATGTGAAGAAACGAGAATTACGGCCACGGTTTTAGTGGAAAACCGTCTGGTTACAGCCACCCTCGACACGGGAGCCTCTCGTAATTTCATAAAGAGTGAGTTCGTACAAGCGCTCGGGAAACGTCCCACCAACCTGGCAGAAGGCATAAATATTGTACTGGCCGACGGTTCCCAGAAATGCATAACAGCTGCTGTCAAGTACACTATCACCTTTGGGAATCGAACCGCCACGTGCACATTCCTGATCATGCCCGACTTTAATGCAGACATCATTCTCGGGCTGGACTTCTTACGAACCTTCAACACCATCTTGAACTGCGCAGGGTTGTCAGTCAGGTGTACGTCGACATCATCCAAAAACGAAGCATGTGGGCTAATGCAGCCTACACATCAACACGTGAGTATGAAACCCCACTTATGTGACACACCAAATAAATCGGCCGCTGAAAGACCCGACTCCAGCATGGAGCACGGTCTTAGCGAACAGCAAATTAGTACCAAATTCCTTGAAACAGAACTACCCCAGTTCCAACACATCCAAGGCCCTCCCCATATAGCCGAACATCACATTATTATGAAGGATGAACGGCCCGTGAAGATTAGGTACGCTCCACGGAACCCCGCCATGCAGGCGATTATAGACGCCGAGGTCAACAAGCTCATTGCACAAGGATGCATCGAGCCATCGCACAGCCCCTACAGCTTTCCCATCACCCTTACAAAGAAGAAGAATGGAACATGGCGAATGTGTATGGACTTCCGACAACTCAACCTCAATATAACAAAACACAACAAATTACCTGTGGATCAAATGGCAGACCGGGTCGAACAAGCCCGAAAACGGTTCAGAGTCAACCTCGAACGCGAACAGGCTAAGCGGCGAAGATCAATTTTTATGGAACCTGATCCAATGCCTAGCACCAGTAGAGGCAAGCGCCGATGCCAACCCACTGATCGAGCGGCCACCACAAATCCGCCACCAACTTTTACTCCGCGAGTAACAACCTTCTACAGGATGTCCGCCGGACAGCGTCAACCACAGACAGATGACATAAACACACCAATGCACAATTCGGGCTCTCCCCAGTATTCTTCTTGGAGTCCACCCACCGGGGAAAACCCAACAGTGACATCCAACCCACAACAACACTCCTCGCCAACCACGGCACAAAATGTCGTATGTGGAGACCGCGAAGCGGAACTCAGTAGCGAAGCAACCACACCAGACCCGATCGAGGTAAAACTACGTCGTTCCCTCCTAGGCTTCTACGACCGTACAATCGATCACAGATTGGTCACACAACTATCCACACCAACCCCACCATCAGCGGTTGACACACAACAACAAGGCGTAGCTACTCCGTCATCGACCTCTTCATCATCGCCGTCATCATCATCGACATCACCATCATCATCATCGACATCACCATCATCATCATCGTCATCACCATCGTCATCATCGTCTTCGGCCTCTTCATCTTCACCCATTTCTGTAAATTCCGCCGGAATCACCCCAGCCTTATCATCCCACGGTATACGCTCCATACCGTCAACATTTTCAGTACCCGTAATAATGGTACCACCTACCGCACCAGCAGTCAGCAGCACTACCCCCGACCATCCATTGATGGAGACAATGCCATCGGGCCACCTGCATTCACCAATCAAGGCAGCCGCCATACCCGGCAGTGTGATGCAATTAATAGAACGAGCCATCCAGAACAAACCACGCGTACCTCAACGTTTCCGCACAGTGGTGGACGGAGTCCCCTATCGCATCTTGATCGACCGAAATGGCGACTATCGCATCAACCCAGTTGCCATTAAGGGAGGAAGGCTGTGTGACGAGTAAAAGTCGTAAGACTCGTTTTTACGCCAACATCAATTATGATATTAATTGAATTTTATTATATTTGGCTCTCCGCCCTAATTTGTATTAGAAAAAAAAAGAACATGTAAAGAGAAAATGAATTTAAACTATAATTTAATTCATATATATTTAACTCACTTGTTTATTTTGTTCTCTCACTTTAAGTTATAATCATAACCAGTAAAAGCTTTTATTTATATTAACATTCAGGCAATTATAATGTTACCATAATGAGTATAGTGTTATTTCTATAACATCACTTTCAATTATAATGTATTTATTTAACATACATAGCTTCTAAGTTAACATACGACGTACTCACCAAATGTTACCCGCACATGTTAGCTATAGCTGCAGTCTGTAATTGATGTGTCGCGTACAGACAGCGATTAGTATAAAAGGCAGTGCACTGGTGAAAAATGAGGAGTTAGCCAGCGACCGGCTGTGAGGTAAGGTCGTATTAAACCGAAGAAATTGGGTCTCCGTTCTTCAGTAAGATACCACTTACTAAGCAACAAGACATTGACTCAGACAAAGACTGCTTGCTCCGACCAACCAAGAGAACGGGTCTCCACTCTTGGTTAAGTCAACCGACCATCCCACTGCGGCCTACCAAGAGAACGGGTCTCCACTCTTGGCTAAGCCAACTGACCGTACCAGTGCGGCCTACCGAGAGAACGGGTCTCCACTCTCGGCTACGCCCGACTGACCAACCAAGAGAACGGGTCTCCACTCTTGGCTCAGTCAATCGACCATCTCACTGCGGCCTACCAAGAGAACGGGTCTCCACTCTTGGCTAAGCCAACTGACCATACCACTGCGGCCTACCGAGAGAACGGGTCTCCACTCTCGGCTACGCCCGACTGACCAACCAAGAGAACGGGTCTCCACTCTTGGCGCAGTCAACCAACCGTAGCACGGCGGCCTATCAAGAGAACGGGTCTCCACTCTTGACTAAGCCAACTGACCATACCACTACGTCCTCTCGGGAGAACGGGTCTCCACTCTCGACTGGGCCCAACTGACCAACCAAGAGAACGGGTCTCCACTCTTGGCCGCGTCAACCGACCACACCGTCCAACTAACCGAGAGAACGGGTCTCCACTCTCGACCACGTCAACCCGACGCCTCACGACAGCATCGGTACGATACGAGTACGGTATACTTTGGAAAGTCGCAAGTGAACGGCTCACGCGAGTACAAAACCAAAAAATAAATAAATATCCATTAGTGAATTACGTAAAATAATAAAGTGGTGTTGTGTTTCATTTATTTCTCTTTTCCGTCGATAATAAATTAGTGTAACGAATCCTGGGCACGCTGAGTTATGCCCCAGCATAAAGCGGAAACGTGTCGTTACAATCTTTGACCCTAAATTTTGGACTATTTGGATTTAGTTCGCGAGTACGTGTACAGGGAAAATCCTAGATTAAAGCCAGCGGCTCTCCCTTCTAATGTCTGAAATCAAATTAATCCACCGGGAAACTAATGTTTCGAAGGTCATGTAAAACATATATTGCTTATCAGAATATGCGTGGACTTAATACGAAGCTTACTTACCTTTATAATAATAGTCTTTATTTGGATTTCGATGTTGTCGTACTTACAGAAACTTGACTTCGCGAGAATATACCTTATATGGAGATTATGTCGAGGAAATTTCAGATATTTCGACGTGATAGACTATTAACGGCTGGAGGTGGGGTTCTAATAGCTGTAGATAGTAAGTTTACCTCAAGTTTGGTTGAATTTGATGACATTGATACTAGTATTGAGTTCATATGTGTGAAAGCTACTTATATCACTTGTTCCTATATCCCCCCATGATCTGTCAATACAGTATATGATGCTCATGTTAATGCGATTTCCTCTGTAAGTAATTGTCTGAAACATGGTGTCTCATTTATAATACTTGGTGATTTCAATTTACCTAACGTATTATGGCATTATTCGCCTGATTCCTTATCGTTTATTCCATCTACGCCATTTCCCTTTTATGATAAACTTCTTGAGAGTATATCTGATCTGGGGTTATTTCTGATAAATTGTGTTTTGAACTTGAACAAAAAATTTTGCACCTAGTTTATGTGGATAATGTTGAAAGTTTTGTAGGGAATTGCAGTGACCCAATATCCCTACCTGAAGATCGATATCACCCTACTCTTGGTATAATTCTTAATGTTGGCCAAGAAGAGCCTATAACGTTGCTAAATACTGCGATGAGTAATCATATTGACTGGTCATTTTTGGTTGTTAATCGGCTCCTTAATACTTGCACCATGGGCACTCTTTTGGTAAAATTTTATGATATTTTGAAAGATTGTTTTTCTAAATGCATTCCTCTTTCCCATCAGAACTTTGAGCATACTTGTCCTCCGTGGAATTCAAAGGAATTGTCGAGGCTAAAAAACAGAAAATCTCGCCTTTTTAAAACATGTGCAAAATCCTATTCAACTTTAGATTATGTTAAATATTCTACCGCTCGCGCTGATTATAATTTACACAATAATAATTGCTATACGAGGTATTTGGATAATTTAGAATCAAACTTTGCTAGTAACCCAAAGTCCTTCTTTGACTTTGTACGTGTTAAACGCAAATCTTCATCGATCCCGCCTACAGTGTTTTGCAATGATAATTCATACTCTGATTATCTTGATATTACAATTCTATTCAAAATACTTTAACCATCGCTACCTATCCATCTATAATAAAAGTTGCATCGGTATCAAATATTCCGCTCTTTGACACGGAAACTGTCTTTAAGTCTCTGATTCAGTTGAAATTTTTATACAAGCTTAGTCCTGATGGTGTCCCAGCTAATATTTTAAGAAACTGCGCTCAAATTCTAAGTGTGACCATAACGTGTATATTTAACAGTCTTTTGAAAATTGCTTATTTTCATACTTCTGGTAAAGAATCATTTATTATACCTTTGTATAAGTCAGGTGGTAGGGCGAATGTACTTAAATATAGGGGAATAGCTAGGCTAAGTGTTATCCCTAA
The DNA here is from genome assembly GCA_963682025.1 of Cordilura impudica. NCBI lineage: Eukaryota > Metazoa > Arthropoda > Insecta > Diptera > Scathophagidae > Cordilura > Cordilura impudica. Next base: position 173,378,204 of record OY821520.1, on the reverse strand, counting down.
GTTAATGGAAAAACTTGTTACTGATTATCTCTTTTATCAACTAAAGTCAAATATGTCTCCATTTCAACATGGCTGTTTAAAATCAATATCAACAGTTGCTAATCTTCTAAAATTTTCGAGTCATATTTTCAAAGGTTTCGTCCGTGGTGAGCAGGCATATGATTTTAGTAAAGCTTTTGATAGGGTGGATCATAATATTTTACTTCTCAAACTAAGACTCATTCGCATACATGAATCTATTATTTTGTGGATTGAATCGTATCTCACGTTTAGATTACAAAGGGTCATGTTTCGCAATATTGAATCTAATATTATAAGAGTTACTTCTGGCATTCCCCAAGGCAGTCATTTGGGCTTGTTATTGTTACTATTCGTAAATGATCTTCCGACTGTGGTGTTAAGTTATTTCACAGTTTCAATGACATTAATGGTCATATTACTCTTCAGCGTGAGCTTGATTTATTAGTTTAATGGTGTAATGTGAATTTGATGGAACTGAATCTTAAGAAATGTAAACATATGGCATTTCACAGAAAGGGCATAATTTCTAGCGAGTATTACATTAATGGAATAGTATTGGATACCGCTCAAACATTTCTGTATCATGGTGTACTTATGGATAGAAAACTTGTCTTCATTCGTCGTATTAGTGTGATTGTTAGTAAGGCAAGATCTACTCTTGGTTTCGTTAAAAGATGGGCTAAGGAGTTTTCAGATCCATATGTTACTGAACAGCTTTATACAGCACTTGTAAGACCAATTTTAGAATAAGCATCAATAATTTGGAATCCATATTATCAGGTTCATGCCAATGACTCTGTGCAGAGAAAGTTTTTGCTATTCTATATACGTGATTCACGTTGGAGTTATGATGACTTACCATCATATACTAATAGACTAAAGCTTATCAGACTTTCAACTCTTGGGAGTAGGAGGACCATGTTGGGTGTCACCTTTCTTTTCAACCTTACGAATGGTGACGTTGACTTAGAGTTTCTTTTATCAAATTTAAATTTTAGCACACCTTGTAGATTCAAAGATATTTTAATCCGCTTCATTTGGACTATTTTATGACTAATTATGCTAATTCTTATCCTTTCCGTAGAATTTGTCATGATTACAATGTGTTACACAATTTCGTTGATTTTAATTGTAATGTATTGAAAGTAAAGCGCGATATAATTGAATACCTCAATTAACTATTTTTTTGTTCTTTATGTTTTTTAAGTTTGTCTATTCCTAATATCAGCTGATGACATAGTCTGTAGCTAATTTATGACCACCGCCAGGGTTCGGACCATGGTGTGTACGCAGTGCCCACTTTAAAAGGGGGTACCCCCTCGGTCGAGTGGGGTGGGTAAGTGCGAGGCGGGGTTCCGTCGTTAAAAAAAGTATTTTTGTTAGTTATAAACATTAGCACAAACCCTGACCACAGAGTGGTATGGGGTGTAATAATACACTACATTTTATTAAGTAAACTAAAGTACTATTTGAAAAATTTCGATGTTTTCGAATGTATAAAAAAGTCTCTTCGTGCAGCTCTATAATATGTTATATGTATAATATAATATCAAATCAACACGGTAAAGGCCATTATTACAACTTGCCAATAGCTAAAGTCGGGATGTTACGGGACAGGTTAATAGTTTTTCGTTATTATAAATATACTTTAGCCTAACAGTGACCGATAAGCAAGAAGGAAAATAGTGTTGCCTTTAATTTTTAACGTCAGGATTACGTATGTTGCCACATTTTCTGATCTATGAAGAAGAAGAAATAATTCACATTATTTGCTGTTTGGCGTCATCATTTTAAATTTTTTAATATATTTTGGTGTATTTACCACACGACACAAAAAGAAAAAAAATCCCTAGTCTTCGAAGTGTTGGGAGTGACCCATAATATTTTTGTAACCCTACCCAATTCATTTCCCTTCCAAATTGAAGTATGCGAACTGGTCGTCCAGTCGAAAAGTTTCAGTTTGAGGGATGGAAAGGTATAGGGTTTTTCAAATTGACTCCCTCCAGGAAAGAACCTTTCCTGACCAGTTCGTTTGCAATCTCGTTTCCCATTATACCACTGTGTCCTGGGATCCAAACGATTTCCAGTCTTCCCCTTGTAGTGAAGTTTTCAATCTCTTCCCTACGTCTGAGGACCGTCCTTGATCTTGTTTTGTGCGAGGATATCGCCCTGATAGCCGCTAGACTGTCCGAAAATATTCTCCCGTGCGTCAATAGATCTTATGCATTCCGTTATTGCGACCAATTCGGCCTGAAAGACAGAGTTGTGAAAGACAGTGAAATAGTCTACATCATAGAAACCTATGCCAGTCCTACCATGCAGACTAGATCCATCTGTGTAGTAGTGTGACCCATCACTGTGAATCATCACTAAATTAATATGACGTAACTAACAAAAAATGCAAAATCGGATATTTTTATTGAATATGATGGATTTCATCATATCCAATTTTATATACGAAAAAAAAAAACACAAAAATTTGTTTGCTTTTCCTGTAAAGAAATAAAAATGTTAGTTACATAGTTTTGCATTTACACTAACGTTGTGTAATTTGTATTAAATCTCCTCCTCACACTTCTGTCGTGTATTTATTGTTGACTTGAATGTTGGCATCTTTGCGAAATTTAACCAACAATATAATGCTAAAATCATATATTGTTGTTTACATTTTTTTTTTAATATATGACACTTAAATTGGAAATGCACCGAAACCGAAAATATTTGAGTGAGATTTGGCATATACTATCATATTAGTTAGACCCGTTCATGTAGGATTAAATACCCTAAAATTTAGTTTATCAGATAATCAAATTAAGTGTGTTCATTTATCCACTAATCTTCAGTCGAAAATGTAATAATACATTATGTAAGTATGTATATTTTCGTATTTGTATACATTGTTAGAAGAGATTTCCCTAAATATGGTCATGATAGGAAGTCCTTAGCATGTAATCCGTATGTCAAAATCAGAAGCGATATGAACACATAAGCACAGAAACAGTCATCTAATACATGGGAATTTTTCTTAGATTTTTCTATGTCAATTAACTTTCATAATTGTTTTCTAATGAAGAAATCAATTGTGTCAACATAAATTAGATTATTATAGATAACATATTTATGTATGTACTCGTATCTTTTATATTTCAAACCATCTTTTTAAATATTTTTTATTGGCCGCCCGGGAACCTGCAATTTTCTGTGGAGCTCCCACCTTGGGTACTACACCAATAATTATATTGTCATATATAATCAATTCGAGATAGTATTGGAGAGTAATACATATTAAAATATAAATATATACGTATATGGTTATACATATGCACACACATTACTTTCTTTAATAACTTTTTTGTTATAATTAAATCTTATTCAAACAATAAAAGTAATTATTCAGAATTATGACATACCCAACAAAAAACAACAAAGGTACAAAACTAACCAAATTTTTATTGTTTTAAACAATAATATTTAAATATTTAAATTAAATTGTGCTATAAAAAAATGTTAATTGGTTTTTCACAAATTCATACGAAGACGAATTGGTACCTGCTTTGCGCTGTGTAGGTCTTGTGGTTGAAATCTTAACTCAGATGACAAATTAAATTTACAAAATACATTTTGGTTAGGGAATAATGAGTTAGTTCTAATGCTGTTAACCATTCGAATGTTCAGAATCGTTTTCTATCAGACTACGAAACTACGAGTTGCAATACAAAAATATTTAAAATAAGTTTTATACATTTTATTTTCGATCTAGCTCTTGGTCTTAAAATATTCCAGATTGCATATTAGGCTTCTTGGGATCTAAAATTTTTCTCTTAAAAATATTTTTTCTGGTTTTACAGACTGGAACACACTCACGTAAGATATGGTTCGTTGTGTCGTCATCTGCCAGATATACTTGACACAGATCTGACGCAATCCGGTTAATGTTTGTTAATGGTAGTTTAATTTGAGGTGTCGCCTGTTAGTGACCTTATGTCACTTTTACTGTAATTTAAGCTACCTATGTATTTTAATATTCGTTTCGTATTCTCGTTCTCCCTCCCAAAGACTGAAGTATTTCATATAACGTGGACGGCTATTGAGGGATATTAAAACATTCCAATGAAAGTTTATTACAAGGGTACCATCGACAAAAGTTTGAAAATATTTAAAAAATGAGCGCCATTGTCGTTAGCTCATTTTATTAATGTAAGTACTAATTATTATGATTTTAAATTTCTTTCCGATGCAAAGCTCAGTGTTTATACGATCTAGAGGTACATATGACAAATTTGTTTTTATTTCTTATTTTCTTATTTAAAGGAGTGAGTCCAACAATACTAGCTATTGTAGTTTGATAAAGTTTGAATATTGCTCTTTGTTTCATTCTATGGACCCACATGATCATTTTCAGCTAAGGACGCCTGGTTTTATCGACAAAGCCTAAATCAGTTAATGCTATGTTAATAATGTGTTCCAGATAGGTATTCCAAGTTAGTTTCTCATCTAGATTAATCCCTATATATTTATGTCTTACTGAGCCATGATAGAGTATCCTTACAAGTGAACGATACTAAAAGTCTTAATACGGTTAATAGATTGACCCAGTTCAGTACACCAGTTCGTTATCCTGCCAAGAGCATTGCACATAACGACTGAAATGATATTGCTAAATTTACCAATTATAATAACTACAAAATCATCCCTGTATTACGTCAATATCTTTGTCATCTACAGTAAATTGGATACCATCCAAAAACAATAGATTTTTTGAGTAATCCTTCCATTGATTTCAAAAGAGAAGAACAACATCTTTATTTTCTTGCACATATCTTACATTTTACCTATTCTCCTGATATGAATAAAAACTTAGTAATTTTGCGAGAAATGGAATAATAGGCGAAAGATTGCCTTGAATAACAAATCTTTTTTGCTAGTGATCTGATTATGAAGTCTCATCCGAAAATATGGCAGGCATGAAATCAATGAAGTCTGAAAGTGTAAGATATAATACGAAAATTATAGCCATTCTAGACCGACTATACGATACCCTATACTAAGAGTCAAGAGAGCCTTCCCTAAGGTCCAACTAATTGGATATAGAAAATAAGCATAAACGCATAAGCATAAATTTGAGTGGCATTGTTACTAATTTTTTTGCTTTCGGATATGAAAAGGTTTAGAAGTTGGCGACAAGGTTGACCGATCCGATCATATTTTGCTTTTTGATTGATTTAAATGTATATCGTGAAGCACCTTAATACGGAGCCTCACCAAACCAAAGATCTTTATGATAATATGGATCTTATGGCAATTTTAATTCTGAATGTGCATCGGTTTTCACCAATTTCAACAGCGTTTGCCCTATGCTCGATAAAATATATTTATTAAAATATATTCATATATGTTGCCTGTAGTTTGATTACAAGGCGTACATGGACCATGGACACACAGACGGACTCACACACGGACAGACGGACGGATGGACATCGCTAAATCAACTCACAAAATGATTCCGAGTCGATCGGTATAATAAAGGGTCCAGGTAAAACATTGTTGGTAGTTAAAAACAACATCATAAACTCATTAAACCCTTACCACTTTGTAGCTTTATTTAATATTAAATTTTATTTCTTTTTGATTACTGATTTTTTTTACAAAAATGACAACATCAATAAAATAATTCGGTTGTGTTCATCATTTTATTATATATTTTTGGTATTTTCAATAGAATTCGAATCAAGCAATTTCTGTTCAATTATAGATACCAAAAAAATTTTCATTTCTTTTGTAAAAGCCGATAAACAATTTTAAATTTTAATTGCTCAAAGCATTTTTTGATTTAAAACAGTTTGTTAGAATTTGTAATTGTAACCACCAATTGTTAGGATTGAAGCTTCTGATTTAGTTGCCTAAATTGAATTAGTTTAATAATTTGAATTAGTTTAATAATTTTAATAATTTGTATAAAGAACTAATTTTGCAATTGTAGCTACTTATATTAAATAAGAACTATCTTTAGAAGGAACTTAAAATATTTAAGAATTACAATAAAAATACTAATTATCGAGTCAAATTTTTTTTGCGGTAACTGTATTCGAATCAATCGTTTTTCTGTGTGTATAAATTGGACGCAAATTTTCTTGTTTAATTGATTTTGAAAGAAAGAAATTGAAACCATCATTTGTATTTGGAATATTACACTGCAATAACCTCATAACATAATACGTGTTTCTTCTTTGGTGCAACTTGGTTAATGAACAAAATATATAATTTGATTTAACATTGATATTGCTGCTAAGAAAATAAATACAAAACAGAAGAATGACCAGTAAAACTTCCATGAAATATATTGAAAATTAAATAGTCTTATATTGTTTGCTCTCAACTCATAAATAGATTGAGAGGGAAAAAATAGATCTGTAAAAGCAGATCATTGGCCGTGGAAAAAAGTAACTGGCGATTTCAAGTCATCAAAAGGTTCTCCAAATTAAAGTAAATTGTTTTAAAGCTTCGATTCAAGCCGTCTTCTTGTTAAATTATTCACAAATGCGCACGGAACAAAGTTACTGATTGTGTGTTTTCATAACTGATTGCAGTGTATACATAGCTTACACAATCCTTTAATCCACTATATACACATATTTATGCATAAAAAATTTAAACTGATAAAAATGCATATGCTCTTTTTTATTATTATTATTATTCTTTTATTTATTTTCCAAAAATGAGAAATTAATTTGAATATTCAGTTGGGTTCATCATTTTATTATCTTTTTTGGTACTTACAATAGTATTTGATTCGTGCAATTTCCTTTCGGTTATAAGTATATAAGTTATATATTACTATTGTTATAACCGTATTCTTTAATTCCAGTTACAAATTTTGTTGGATTATATTAACGAGTAGAAACAATTTGTTCCAATATCAGTTAATATACATACATCTTCGGTTTATAGTATGTTGTTATAATAGTATTAGCTGTTATAGTCACCAATTATTAGGATTAATTTTTTTAATAAATCCTATAAAGACTTTTGCAGTTACTTTCGTTTTATAAGACTTGTGTTTATATGGGACACAAAAAAGAAAAAACTATTGTATTTTAAAACATTTAAGAACTGAAATAAATATTCTTATTATTAATGGTGCGCGGTAGAGAAGAAGAAAGCATATATTTCTAATATTCATAACTATTCTGTATTCTTAATAAGACCGGTTTCTGGTATTTCAGCCTTCATAGGTGATTTTATTCAAAATTGTAATAATTGTAATGTTATAATTCTTATTTAACTAAACATTTTCTGTGATATCCGATATCCAACTAATTTTTTTTCTGTGTGTGATTCTGAAAAGAAATGTAAGTAAAAGGTTACCATTTGGCAAGGACCAGTAGTATGGAAGGGTTTATAATTACGACTAAGCATCCTCTTAGCCATGCATCTATGATCATATACTGTTCCACCATAGATTAGGAGTAATTTATTTCATAAATTATCATCAAGATAATTTAATGTAACGGTACAGGCTCTCAGCCTATATAGTCTGACTTCAACCAATCATTCCAAGCTCGAACTACGTCGTTATTTAAATTTTTTTCTCCCATTTAAAACGATTTGCTATACAATGTGTTTCGAGGAAGGAGTCCGAATATAAAGAAAATGTCAGTTCCATCATTATGAATTTGTTGCTTGTCCTAGTCCAAGTATAATATAATATATACCATCTCTCAAATTTGATTTTTGCTTATTGAAATCTGATCATTTAAATAGTATTTCAATTGTTGAAAATAACTCAAATATCGTAGCTCTCTTTTAATTTAGCAGTGCCATTCATAACTTAGTTGTGATAATTTATCTACTTGTGGGTTATTTTGCTGGGTATTTATTATCACCACACATTTATACGATAATAAAAGTATAATTACAGAATTTGTCTTGGGCTTGGTAAGAAATAGGAACTACTTCAACAAAGACTAACTTAATCTTTGAACAGATTAAACAACATTTATTTTTCCAACAACTTTTTTGTTTTGGAAAATATTTGCCATAACTTTTTTTCGTTTGCCTGATAAATAGGTATATACGGGTATGTACATTGTACATATACCACATAAATTTTAATTATCTTCATTAGCTATTATAAGAAAAAGATGAAGAAGATACGAGCAGATTGTAAGTCAGTATACAAACATACGAGTACTGCGTGGAATGGAGAAAAGGTATACGAATACGAATAACTAGTTTATTTAACACAAACAAATAAAAAGTTTGACTAAATTAGATATTCTCAGTAAGTAACTAAGTCTGTGTGTAGGTGTGTTTATTACGGTCGTTCACAATGAATGTCTTAACTTTATTATATTGATATTTTCTAGAACATTAAGCCTTTCCCTGTTTTTGCCGAATATATTCGATGTCAAAGCTGGCATTTATTGAAATGAAAAAGTTAAGGGCATATTTAAATTTTGCATTGCTTTCCTTATTTATATGATTGGAAATATATGTATATTTACTAGAGTGGTCTTTAAAAATTAAAAAGCGAGTTTTAGGATAGGTGGGGTCCAGTTTGTTACCTTTCAATATAAAACTAATAAATGTGAAGTTTGGGGACAGTATAAAGAAAAGTCGCGCCTGAATATGGGGAAAATATAACTTTTTTTTGAGATTTTACGAAAATTTCGTTCTATACTTTATTTTTTCCGACCAGTTGTGGTAATAATCGGGATCAGTATTAAACTAACCTTTCAAAAAGCTACAAAAATTCAAAATCGAATAAAAATTCGCCAAGAAATAGCAAATTCCCCAGACCACTTTTGTGCAAAAAAAAAACTAGGTCATGAAATTTAATAGCATTTTTTTCAACTTTGAGAAATTGACTAAAGCCATAATTTTTTTTGTTGCTATATTTCTAATTAATCAGATGTGAAGTATTGTTAAGTATTGTTAACCAATTGCGGATTGAGACCGAAAATGGGAATTTTTTTTTATAAAATTTTGAAAACTCCTTTTTTAAGTTTTAAAAAATTTGTTAAACAATATTTAAAAAAACGGATCTGGCACTTTAAGGTTTTTATTAAGTATATGTGAGAGATTAACTGTGTGAATTTTTTGTTAAATCCCTATCACAGAATTTTTTTAACAAGGATTTTATTTTTTCGGATTTCGAGAAAAATGGGATTTTTGTGAAATATACTGTATATGTAATCTTTCTAAATTCTATATACAAAAATTAATCAGTTCTCTACTTTTAAATGATATATTTTATCTTATCTTATCTTCGGCAAAAAATAATATGACCCCATTAACCCTTTTGGAATTAGGGTCACATATGATCCTAAGCTAATAAAAGACAATTTATTTGAAAATTCAAATATAATGCAAATAGTTTTGAATTTTTACAAACACTACTTCAAATATTATAACCAAATATGTATATCTTCCGATCCTAAAATTTGGGATAAATCCGAGAACGTTAACGCATTATTGGCCAAGGCCAGTTTTTGTTTTTTAGATATTTCGAAATAAAGATTACTGAAAACGAGTTTTTCTATTAAACTCGGTGAAACCACTTTTTAGTATGTAAGAAATATAATTCGGTTAATTTTTCTTTTTAGTTAGCACTTTAATGCTCCTAGAGATTTACCCAAAAATTCACACAGTTAATCTCTGACATGTATTTAATAAAACCTTAAAGATCCATTTTTTTTAATTTCGTTTAAGAAAATTTTTTAAAACTTGAAAAAGGAGTTTTCAAAATTTTATCAAAAAAATTTCCCATTTTCGGTCTTAATCCACAACAGGTTAACAACGTGATAATAAAACAATAATTCATATCTGATTACTTATAAGAATAGAAACAAAAAAAAAATTATGGCTTTAATCAATTTCTCAAAGTTGAAAAAATGCTATCAAATTTCATGACCTAGTTTTTTTTTTGCACAAAAGTGGTCTGGGGAATTTGCTATTTCTTGGCGAATTTTTATTCGATTTTGAATTTTTGTAGCTTTTTGAAAGGATAGTTTAATACTGATCCCGATTATTACCACAACTGGTCGGAAAAAATAAAGTATAGAACGAAATTTTCGTAAAATCTCAAAAAAAAGTTATATTTTCCCCATATTCAGGCGCGACTTTTCTTTATACTTATAGTTATTTTTTTGACACAAAAGTGGTCTGGGGCATCTGCTATTTGTTGGCGATTTTTTATTCGATTTTGAATTTTTGTAGCTTTTTGGAAAGATAATTTAATACTGATCCCGATTCTTACAACAACTTGTCGGAAAAATTAAACAATAGAACGAAATTCTCGTAAAATCTCAAAAAAAAAAAGTCATATTTTCCCCATATAAACACACTTGAAATTCTCAATCGATTTCCGGCGCGACTTTTTTTATCCGATTATCCCCAAAATTCACATTTATTAGTTTTATATTGAAGGGTAACAAACTGTACCCCGCCTATCCCCAACATCGCATTTTCATTTTTAAGGACCACTCTAATATACGTATAGTCTACCTGTTAGGTAGACCTTATCGCCATTACTAGATAAATATTTTTAAATTTTTAATATTATTTTTGACACGGAGAGGGTTTAAATGAAATATGGTCATGATCGTAGGATTTTAGACCTACATATAATATGAAGTTGCTCAAGTTCATAACGTGAGAGCGTAATAAACTAAATATGATTATATACAAAATATTTTACTGTAAATAAAAGACAATTTCAATGAAATTATTTAAAAACTGAAACAATTCGTTTTTATAAGCTTCAAGAACTGAATAAAAACCTACATATTATGTATATATATTGTTTTGAAATTTTTTTGAATTTGAAATCCATAATTTGGCTTCATTAGCGTTTCATGTTAATTAAACATGATTTTCTAATAAAACAAAAATATTTTTCAATTTAAAAACAACTATAAATCACGTTAAATTAACATTGTAATTTCAGTTGAATCATAGGGATTATCATGTTGAAGTGACGTTAAGGTCCTTATTAATCAACATTATGCATACACGATTTCATGTTGAATTAACACGAATTTATTATTGAATTAACTATTAAATCATTTAGAATTAACATAACATGTTAATTTGAAATGATTGCAATATTGATATAACATTTAAACAATATTGTTTTATTAAAAGGCAATATATTTTTTTTTGTTCAATTGCTTGTAAAAACATATAACATAGATATTGAAATAAGATGCACCATGAAGCTATCCATAGCATTTGCTATACAATTTTTTTTTTTGATTTTTCCAAACTTTATGTGGGAAACGTGTCGTTGGTAAAATTACTTCATTTAGTGGAATGGCATATATACAATCCAAAGAACCTAGTAAAAAAGGTGGTGAATTAAAAAAAATAAAAATAAAGTGATTATACAATACTTACTTTGGTCAGAAGTATCTTTTGAGTTTGGTAGAACTTCTTTAAATTTTTTTTTATATTTAGTTCATAATAACTGCTGATTTTTTCCAAGAAACCCTCCATTTTGCAAAAAGACGATGGTTTTTGTTTGGATTCAGTAGTTCGAAATCTATATTAATCTATAAATGATAATATTGAAAATAAGTCAATAATGCACTATTTTCTTAAGTTTAGTAAAGCTTACTGATTTGTTGGATCTGCTATTTGAATAAAGTGGCCAATCGCTAAAAATTGATGTCTTTGAGATGTCTTCAGTTCTATTTCCCTTAATCCAAAGTCCTTTGCCGATTATCTTTCACTTCGTCCCAGTTAAAAAACCTGATCATCTAACAATCCAAGTATTCCAAAATTTAATTTTCAATGTGTAACACTAACATATGTAGTTGAAAGTTTCGATGCTATTAAATCGAATGCAGTGGGCCTTGATAATATACACCCCCACATTTACAAAAATGATTTGCCATGTATTGTCCGTTTCATAATGTACTTGTTTAACTCCATAATCACTACTAGCATCTTTCCAATTGAGTGGAAATATACCAAAATTATACCAATATCAAAAACGGGTAACGAATACCCCCCCGATTGCAATTCTTCCATATCTCTCAAAAGTTTTCGAGCACCTTTTACACAGACAGATCTTTAGGTATTTAAACGACAACAACTTACTTACAGAGCGTCAATCCGGTTTCAGACCCCAACACAGCTGTATAACAGCTTTATCTAATGTAGTTGAGGAGATAGGAAGCAACATGGATGATGGTAAAGTATCTTTTTTGTTTTTATTGGACCACTCAAAGGCATTTGATACAGTGCAACATTTAATTTTATGCCTCAAACTGAAGAAGTTTTTTAACTTTTCTGCATTAGCAGTAAGACTCATGTCGTCATATCTCACAATTCTGTTGCTAATGGCAGCTCCATCTCAAACTCACTACAAGTTATAAGAGGGGAACCACAGGCCCGATCCTTGGACCACTACTTTATTCGATATATGCCAATGATCTTCCACCAAAAATTAAATTCTTTAAGATTCAGATGTAAGCTGATTACATTCAGCTATATTTAAGTAGTACCAAGGATTCAATTATTTCCAAAACTCAAGAACTCAAACGAATTCATGTATCCCAATACTCGTATTATGTCTTCCACATGTCTGTTGGCAACTGTATTAAATTCAAAAATATTATAAAATTATTATAACAAAGGCTCCAAAATATCTTTTTGGACGATTAAGGTTCGCAAGATCTTCCAGAGGAAATCGAATAATTCAATTTAAATACCGGGACCATGCCTCTGAACGTCAATTTTCTATTCTAACTATTCGTCTCTGGAACCAACTTCCTAATGTTATGCAAAATACATGCAACGCAATAGGGTTTAGAAAATTATTATATCAATACTTTAATTGATTTTATTTGATTTTTAATGTTTTTCAACTGTAATTTATAATATTTTAAATTTAGACTAAGAGTTACTGATGTTTAATATAATGAATAACTTATCTGATTCCATTACTGTAATTTATAGGATACTGTGTCTTGTTGTAATGGAAAATCAAATATAATAAATAAATACAAATACAAGTACAAATACAAATTCTGGACTAGCTTTCTGGAAGATTAAAACTGAATTTTCCACTTATGAACGCACATTCTTAGTTTTTTGATAAACGTATTTGTCGCAAAGTTTACCGCCGGGATGCGCTTTCCTACCTCGTGGTATAAAGTAGTATTCCTGAAAGATAAGAATATTTAAATAAATATCTGTAATAGATTAGGAAGAATTAAATACGTACTCCTATTTCACAAGAGAAGTTTTCTATGATTTCATCTACTATTATTGGGTAATTTTTTGACGATAATTGTTCATCGCGAATAAACGTATCTTCTAGTATTATATTTATTAAATCTCCACGGAACGAATCGGTTAGTTGAAAATTTTTTCATCATACTTTATAATGGATTTTCCTTTAAGGCTGTCTTCTAAAATAACTTTAAGGCTCTAAAAAAACAACATTGATAACAAATTAATAATTACCAAAAAGCACAATCGTCATTTCAAAGTTTACCTTAGATAGCCTAGAATCGCCAACCGATGTAGCAAAAGATGAAGTTGGTGTTGTTGTTGTTGTACTAACATTAAATTGATTTTGATCAATGGCATACTGAAGCAAAATTACGGAAAAGTTAGTCAAAAATCAACTAAATACATTTTTAATTATATATTTACCTCACTCAAAAAAAAATCATGCCACATTTTATGAAACAAAATTTCGTAGTCAAATCTTTCGTAGAATAACGAAAGTTTCTTTTAATTTAGCGAAATAATTTCATATCTGTATTATTTCGTAGAATGCAAAAAAGTTTCTTTAATTTACAAAATAAATTTTATTACAAGATTTTTATATTTTGCGAAAATGATTTATAAAATTTAAGTTCTTATTCTGATAGTGGTATAAGTCAAATTTCCAAAAAATAAGAAAAAGATAGGTTAATGATGAAGTTGTATGGAGTATTTTGGCATACTTTTACTACAAATGAATTTCAGTCAAATCGTTAAAAATCGCTGAAATTTTAATGGGAAAAATTTTGCTGTTTCGTTATCTTGCAAAACCTTTATCATTAAAATTTGTAAGCTAGGATCAATTACATAGTGCCAGATTTGTAAGGACTCCCATATCGTATCGTAATAAACAGCGAAGTGGATTTATAGCACTACCAAAATAAGCCCTTAATTTTTTGTCTATTTTGTTTATAAAAGTGGCATGAAGTTCTTTTGGTAAATATTTCATTTAAGCCAAATCCACTCTCCTATTTCCGTATTATGAAAGATAGAAAAGACGATCGGTAATGTCAAAAAAATGTAGGGAAATAAAATTCAAAATAATTTTTTTCTACACAATTCTACTTAAAGTGGTTAAAAAACCAGACCTACTCTGTTTTTAAATCATTAAATTCTTTTAACATTTCAACTTTTGTGCAATTTACAATTTTATTGCTGTAATTTTAAAAATTATTTCGCATAATAACATAGTTTTTCCATAAATATATGTCGATTTTCATAAATTTTCTTTAGCTAGTACCTAGTCCTTGAAACGTTTTCAGTGAATAATATTTTCAATATATTGTGTAAAATGGCCTTTCGAGCCCTTATTAAAAAACCTAATTAATGGAACTAGTAGATTCTAGCCCTCGAAATTCGAGCGCAAATTCGAGCAAATTCTAAAAGAATTCTAATGAATTATAGCCGATTCACAAATCAACACAAAAAAAAAATCCCTTTTTAATTACAAACACATTAACAAATTTAATAAACACACACATAGCATTGTATAACTTTATGTATGTGTTAGTAGCAACTTTAGATGCAATTTACTCAAAATAAAGTAAAAAATTTAAAAATCTGTAAATCTGCAAATCGGCTAAAAAAAATACCTCTCAAATAATATACGTTTGGTCAAAATCGGGATAAAACGGTAGAAATCGCCTAGCCTATTAATACTATAGATGCTATTTAATCGCATACCAGTTTGAACGACCCTAGTACGTATGTGTGTATGTGTATGTATTTATGTGCCTGTGTGGTACTGAGTGCAGCGTATATACATATATATATATATATACTTTGTTCGGTTTTATCTTTAACACAAGTTAAAAAAGAAATGCAATTGATGTAATTAAACATTTTTATTATGTGTAATTTATGCAAGAGATTCTCATCTAAACTAACTTTCATATTTAATGAACAAGTAAAGAAAAAAAAGTAATTTGCATAGCGTGACCACATATCTGAACTCTCAAAGCAATATTTGAAGAAAACTAAAGAAAGTCTGAATTCTATTTTAAATTAATTACTTACATCAATTTTTATACCCTCCACACCTCAGTGGCAGAGTATATATATAGGTTTGTCATTCCGTTTATAATGCATCGAAATAAATTTCTGAGACCCCAAAAAAATACATTTTCTTGATCCTTATAACAAGGGAAGTTGATTTACCGATGACCGTCTGTCCGTCTGTCTGTGGAAATCACGAGCACGCCGTCAATATCTAAGCTAGACCGTTCGTTTTTGTACAAAATCGTCAAAATCGGTCAAAGGGTTCACGAGCTATGAATGAAACTTTAAAAAAACTCTTGAAAAAATAAAATTTTTCAGTGTGTTTGTTGTTTTTCTTATGATATGTTGTAATTCTTCGTATTGTTGATTGAAATCATTACAGTTGTGTGTATATTAATACTGCACGTGTCACATTGGCTTAAGCAAGTTTTACCACATATTTTTTTTGTCATAAAAATTAAATATTAAAAATTAAAAATTAATAAAAATAAAAAAACGAAAAATGGAAAATGAAAAATGTTAATTGGAAATCGAAAAATGAAAAATGAATAATGAATAATGAATAATGGAAAATGGAAAATGAAAAATGAAAATTGAAAAATGAAAAATTAAAAATGAATAATGAATAATGAATAATGGAAAATGGAAAATGAAAAATGAAAATTGAAAAATGAAAAATGAAAATTGAAAAATTAAAAATAAAAAATAAAAATGGAAAATGAAAAATGGAAAATAAAAATGAAAAACGGAAAATGAAAAGTGGAAAATGAAAAATTGAAAATCGAAAATGGAAAATGGAAAATGGAAAATGGAAAATGAAAAATTAAAAATTAAAAATGGAGAATGAGAAATGGAACATGAAAATTGAAAAATGAAAAAAGGAAAACGGAAAATGAAAAATGAAAAATTAAAATTTTAAAAATGGAAAATGAAAAATGAAAAATGGAAAATGGAAAATGAAAAATGAAAAATGAAAAATGGAAAACCGAAAACGAAAAATTAAAAATGGAAAATGGAAAATTAAAAATGAAAATTGGAAAATGAAAAATGATAAATGGAAAATGAAAAAAGGAAAGTGAAAAATGGAAATTAAAAATTGAAAAATGAAAAATGGAAAATGAAAAATTTTAAATTTAAAATTAAAAATGGAAAATGGAAAATGAAAAATTAAAATTGAAAAATGGAAAATGAAAAATGGAAAATGAAAAATGGAAAACGAAAAATTAAAAATGGAAAATGAAAAATGAAAATTGGAAAATTAAAAATGATAAATGGAAAATGGAAACTTAAAAAAGGAAAGTGAAAAATGGAAAATGAAAAATGGAAAATGAAAAATGAAAAATGAAAAATGAAAAATGAAAAATGAAAAATGGAAAATGAAAAATTTTAAATTTTAAATTAAAAATGGAAAATGGAAAATGAGAAATTAAAAATTAAAAATGAAAAACGGAAAGTGGAATATGGAAAATTAAAATGGAAAATGAAAAATGAAAATATAAAAATGAAAAATGAAAAATGAAAAATGAAAAATTTAAAATGGAAAATGAAAAATGAAAATTGAAAGATGGAAAATGATAAATGAAAAATCGAAAATGGAAAATGTAAAATGAAAAATGAAAAGTGGAAAATGGAAAATGAAAAATTAGAAATTAAAAATGAAAAACTAAAAATGAAAAACGAAAGATGAAAATTGAAAAGTGAAAAATGGAAAATGATAAAAAAAAATGAAAATTGAAAATGAAAAAGGTGAATTTAGCACTCACTTGTTTTTACCAAATTCGTTTTTAACTTTAAACAATGATTCATATTTTAGGATTATATTTATTATTACATATAGGGAATTAATTTAATTTTTTAAAGAAATATTAAATCCGGCTGCTAAAAGGAATGCAAACTAACTTAGTTTCAGTAAATTAAAGTGGTAGTATGGCTAAAACTTTGCATTCCAATTTCTTAGAAACGTCTGTAGGAGCTGCCACTACGAAGAAGAAGTCGGAAGCAAAGTAAACAGATCTATGGAAAGTTGTCAAATCAGGCCGATGGTTTTAAAGAAGATATTATATTAACCAGGGATTGTAGCGAATTACTTTTTGCAAAAAGATAGAAATGTATCGATTTTTTACGATATTTCTTATAATAGTAACATAAAAAAATTAACATATAATATTGTGTGGATATTTATATCCAGAAAATAAAATTCTAAAGTCTCTTAGAATTTCAAAATTTTACACTTGTCGCCCTTCAATAACAAAACCCAGTAAATAGCCGCACATTGCTCTGCTGGTATTTACTAGACAGAACTAGTCATTTACTTCATATATAACAAGAAGGGAGTTAAGTATGTAGTTCAATATATCTGTGGTCACAAGCATCAATCGCCTATGTCAAAAATCATGCTTTCGAGAAAAATAACTTTTTATATAAATACAATGGGGCTTCATTACGACTTAGGTTAGTACGTTTTCATTAATAACTTTTTAATAAAGGCTGTTAGAGAATTGGGGATTCCACGTAAATATAAAGCGTAGAATGTGATAGCATACTTAACTCAAATCGTTCTTAAGTCGATTTAGGCGATTATCGCTCGTGACCACAGATATATACCTACTGCATTTTCTTAGAAGAAATAATAGAAATATATCCTCAATAGAGAAAGCAAATAGAATATATTTAAAATATCTAAACATATTCTATTTGCTTTCTCTTTGTTCTATAAGCATTCATGCCTTATTACAATTAATACTTTTGCCATTTTTCAGCAGTTAACTGCTTCACTTACAATATATATAAATATTATAAGTATGTTTATAATTTTTTTTAGTATTGGTTTTTCGATCATAAAAAATTTTCCTTCCCGATCTAATTCATTATTAATTATATGCGTATTAAAAATTCAAGTGACTGTTATAGATGTAATGTAGCTTTAACCACCTCTCTCTAAGAAATTTTATTTTTTTATAGAGTATGATTTTGAAATAATAATACAAAAAAAAATTCCAAATCTGGATAAAAACTAAGCCAGTGTAGTAAAAAATTCAAAGGATTTGGCGTTCTTAAGCCAATTATTTTTTTAAATTTTTTTAAATTTTTTTATTGATGATTTCTAATTTGAGCTGAGAACGCCAAACTGTTTAGAAGTTTCACTATACTGGCCTAGTATTTTCACCCTGACTTTGAATTTCTCACAGTGGTAGATGGAGTAGCTGCTTTCGAGCAACACGACTTCATCATCAGCATCATTCTGCTTAATACTTAAACTCATGCTTAATCATATAATTAACCCAAACAATAGAAGAAAAAAATAACATGAAATCTATTTTCTTCTTATACGAAAGTTGCTAATTAGATGGAACGGTAACGTCATTGTGAATACTAATAATTTTACAAACCCTAATTTATTACAATGAGTTTATTTATTTTCTACTAGCTGTTTTTACCCGGTCTTGCCCGGGATCCAAAGGCCTTTGACTTGAAAAATGGTTCACTATGCTTACCAGGCGCTGAGTAGTTAGTTCCCAATGAACAAATTCCTCAAAAAAATTAACTTTCTCCCCAAAAATTTGTATGGGTTTGGGGAATTTGTTCATGATGAAAAAAATTCCCCAACGTTTACGTTTTTTTGGGAGTAAATTCATTTTTTATTTCAATTTCAAATTTTTTGATTTTTTAATTTAGAGGTTTTTTTAAAAGACGCTACAACAAAAGTAGTTCAAAAATATGCTGCGAAACCGCTTGAAGTTTTTTTTTTTTTTTTTGAAGTTTATTTATTTTGTAAACATCACATATAACGGAATCGTTTGCAAATTAAAGGAATCAGAAGTTTTAAAAATTGAATTACTTCAATTAATTAATGATCATTATTGCGCAGAGACGTCAAATTTATAGAAGTTTCAAAAATGAAAATGAATGCGATATTTAAAATTGTGCTGCAAGGTTGCTTTAAGCTACTGATTATAGTAAATGTTTGGCCTATTTTGATCAAAAGGTAATTATTGCACACACGTAGATAAAATTTATCATAAGACTTTTCACTGAGCTGTGTTCCGCGAGCGATTCGCGTCCTCGTCCGCGCGTTTGGCAACTACACCCGTGCTGCCGTACAGTTAGCATCAACTTATTTTAATCGCCAATTGCTGTGTACGCGAGCGCGTCCCGTCCGCGTCCGCACTTTTGGTAGGCACACCAGTGCCAAATTATATTTTTATATTTTTCAGGTCATTCCTATATTTTAGCTAAGCTCTGTTCCACGAGAACGTCGCGTAGCGTCCGCGAGCCGCCTCAGCGCGTTTGGCAGCCACGCCTGTGCAGCCGCGCAGTTGTCGTCACCTTATTTGAATAGCAGAAACATATTTTTCAGATCATTCCGATATTTAAGCTAAGCTGTGTTCCGCGAGCGCAAGCGCGTCGCCTCCTCGTCCGCGCCCTGATTCCGCGCACCGAAATGATGCTATTAAAAAGAATACTGATATTAAATAAATTTGTTGTAGGACAGATATTGAAGCAGTATGGGTAATTTGTTTATTCCTTTCGGGGACATTTTTTTAATTTGGGGAATTTGTTCATCGTGAAGTTATTCCCAAATTTTTTGGGGAAAAAGTTTTTTTGAGAATTTATTGCTTGGGGACTATGTACTCGACGCCTGCTTACCATTACAACCATTGAGTGTATGATGTCTAAAAGTTACGAATTTAAGTTATTCTAGAGCTTTGTGATATACAACATTTCTGGTTTTTCCTTCTGGTGCATATACGAAAATATTATACTCTGGAGCAGGCGACATAAAATTGTCCATGATTCAGCTTGTCTTAACCGCTAGATTTCTAGATGCACTTGAGTAGATTCAGAAATTTCCGTTTCTGTTAACAAAGCTTGCTGAGCTGCGTTCTGCAAGCGCGTCGAAATGATGCTATTGAAAAGTATACAGATTTTTAATGCGTATATTGCAGGACAGATATTGAGATCAGTATGCAAATTTTCACTTAGATAAATATTTAACAAAATTCATTAAATAAAACATGTAAGGAAATTATAGTCAGTCTATACCGACTGTATACCCTATAACATGCGTTTAGCGACTCTATCTCATAGGCCCAACTAACTGGACATAGAAAATAAGCATAAGCCAAATTTGAGTGGGATTTTTATTAATTTTTTTGGCTGCAGATATCAAAAAGTTCATATCGGATGTCATATCTATATGGGGATTGGACCCAAAAGAATAAGAATAATTTTTGGACTACAGATTATTGGATGTAATAAACGCACGCAACCCCAATTTGAGTAAGATCTATGTGACAATTTGGATCTTATGGCAATTTATGTCGATTTCATAGGGGTCATTTGTATAAGGGCTAGGTCTTAACATCGACCGATTCTCACGAATATCAACAGCGTTCATTCTATGGCCGATAGAAGCTTATATACCAAATTTCATCAAAATATATTCATATTTGCGACCTGCACTTTGATTAAAACGTTTACATGGACACACAGATGGACGGACGGATGGGCGGACATCGTTAAATCGAATCAGTAAGTGATTCTGAATCAGTAAGTGATTCTGATTCGATCGGTATAATAAAAGATGGGTCTAGGTCAAATATTTTTGGTAGTTACAAACAGCAGCACAAAGTCATTATACGCAAACCACATAGTGGTATAGGGTATAAATATTTAAAAATTTAAGAATGAGTTTGGGGAGTAAGTTCATTTTTTATTTTGTTTTAAAAAAAAATCGGGAATTTGTTCATTTCTGTTGGGGACCTTTTTTTAAATTTGTGGAATTTGTTCATCGTGAAGTTATTTCCGTGTTTACCAAATTTCAGAGAAATCCGTTGAAAAATAAAAATTTTTATATCAAACAAATATACAAAAAAACAGAAAATGAATTTTGTATAAAAAGTGGGCGTAAAAGTAGGCGTGGCCAGAAAGATATATAATCCGACCTTTGCTGAAGTACAGAGATCACGTATACCAAATATCAGAGAAAGCTGTTGAAAAATAAAAGTTTGTATAGCAGCCAAGCAAAGAAACAAATAAAAGAAAAAAAAAAGTAATTTTTATATACATAGAAGTAGGCGCGAAATTAGGCGTGGCCGGTAAGAAGCA
Organism: Cordilura impudica; assembly: GCA_963682025.1. Taxonomy (NCBI): domain Eukaryota; kingdom Metazoa; phylum Arthropoda; class Insecta; order Diptera; family Scathophagidae; genus Cordilura; species Cordilura impudica. The sequence continues at coordinate 173,356,799 of OY821520.1, read as the reverse complement.
TATGGCGACCTTGCCTGGAGTACCGAGATTGTGCGTCAGAGAAATCCGTTGTAGAATAAAAATTTGTATAGGGGACAAATATACCAAACACCAGAGAAGGAACTGTAGACAAAAAGTGGGCGTAAAAGTAATCGTGACCGGTAGAATATGGCGACCATTCCCGGAGTACAGAGATCGTGCGTACCAAATTTTAGAGAAATCCGTTGAAAATTAAAGTTTTTATATCAAACAAATATACCAAAAAACAGAAAATGAATTTTGTATAAAAAGTAGGCGTAAAAGTAGGCGTAGCCTATGTGAAGCATATTTTGACTTTGCCTGGAGTACAGAGATTGTGAGTACCCAATTTCAGAGAAATCCGTTGAAAAATAAAAATTTGTAGAGCGGTCAAACAAACAAACAGAAAATTAATCTATAAATATAAAATTCATTTTCTGTTTGTTTGTTTGTTTGTTTGTTTGTTCGACCGCTATACAAATTTTTATTTTTCAACGGATTTCTCTGAAATTGGGTACACACAATCCCCGTACTCCAGGAAAGGTTGCCATATGCTTCTTACCGCCCACGCCTACTTTTACGCCCACTTTTTGTATACAATTCATTTTGTGTTTTTTGGTATATTTGTTCGCTATACAAATTTTTATTTTTCAACGGATTTCTCTGAAATTTGGTATGCACGATCTCTCTACTCCAGGGAACATCGCCATATCCTTCGTACCGGTCACTCCTACTGTTACGCCCACTTTTTGTATACAATTCATATTCTTTTTTTGGTACATTCGTTCGCTACACATTTTTTGTTTAAACGAATTTCTCTGAAATTTGCTACGCACGATTTCTGTACTCCAGGGAGGTCGCCACACTTTTTATACAAAATTCATTTTCAGTTTTTTGGTATATATGTTCACTATAGAAATCTTTATTTTTCAAGGGATGTCTCTGAAATTTGGTACACACGATCTCTATACTCCAGGCAAGGTCACCATATGCTTCTTACAGCCACGCCTACTTTGTGCCCTCTTCTATGTATATAAAATTTATTTGTTTCTTTGTTTGATTGCTACACAAACTTTTATTTTTCAACGGCTTTCTCTGTAATTTGCAAAACGTGATCCTCTCTACTCCAGCGAAGGTCGCACTATAATCTTTCTTGCTACGCATACCTTTACACCCACATTATTATAAAATTAATTTTTGGTTTTTTGGTATATTTGTACGTTATAGTAATTTTTATCTTTCAACGGCTATCTCCGAAATTTAGTACATATTCCACGGAAGGTCGCCATATGATTTTTACCGACCGCGCCTACTTTTACGCCCACTTTTCATATAAAATTCATTTTTTGCTGTGTGTTATATTTCTTCCCTATATAAATTTGTATTTTTCAACGGATTTCTCTGAAATTTGGTACACACGGGAATAACTTCACGGTGAAAAATTCCCCAGATATAAAAAAGGTTCCCAAAAGAAATGAACAAATTCCCCATTTTTTTAAACACGTGTATAAGTATTTTCGTATGACATAACCTCTAAATGTAAACAACAGCTGATTTAATTTGGGAATTTACAAAAATTTATTGTTAAAAAAGTTATATATTTTTTAATTGTTAATTAATATTAGACAATTTATTTTTCTTTCAAAATTAATCTTTGTAATTTACTCTGTTTTTCTTTCGCCACAAGCAGTGTTGTATTTTCATATGTTTGTCATGCCAAAATAGAACCTGTCCTAAATGAAAAATGTACATGTGACTTTCCTCAAGTGTTGTACATAAACAATGTTTTATATGTACCACACGATGTATACAACTTTTTTTTGTGGGAAAATTTGGCAGTACATATGTAAAAAACACATCGTGTAATAGCACCTTTAGCTAGAATATCGGTATGATCTGAAAAATATATTTTGGCAATTAAAATAAGTTGGCAACAATTGTGCGGCAGCACAGGTGTGGCCGCCAAACGCGCGGACGCGACGCGCTCGCGGAAACAGCTCAGCTAAAATATCGCAATGATCTTAAAAATATATTTTAGCGATTAAAATAAGTTAACGAGAACTGGGCGGCAGCACAGGTGTAGCCGCCAAACGCGAGGAAGCGGAGCGCGGACGCGACGGATGCGGGCGCGACGCGCTCTCGGAACACAGCTCAGCTATAATATAATATATAGTAATGAAAAAAATCCCCATTTTTTTTTAACGAAATAAAAAATTAACTTACTCCCAAAATTCATTCTTAAATTTTTACATATTTTTATTTAATGAATTTTGTTATATATTTATTTTTGCATACTGCTCTCAATATATGTCCTACAATAAACGCATTTAAAATGGGTATTTTTTCAATAGCATCATTTCGGTGCGCGAAAGTTACGCGCACGCGGAACACAGCTTAGCTAGAATATCGGTATGATCTGAAAAATATATTTTGACAATTAAAATAAGTTGGCAACAACTACGCGGCGGCACAGGTGCGGCTGCCAAACTCGCGGAAGCGGTGCGCGGACGCGGACACGACGCGCTCGCGGAACACACCTCAGCTAAAATATCGCAATGATCTGAAAAATATATTTTAGCGATTAAAATAAGTTAACGAGAACTGCGCGGCAGCACGGGTGTAGCCATTTAATTTGTAAACGATTCCGTTTTATTTGATATTTATAAATAAATTTAAAAAAAACTTTCTTATAAAAAACTTCTAAATTAAAAAAATCAAAAAATTTTTAATTGAAATAAAAATGAATTTACTGCCCATACAAATTTTTGGGGAATTTGTTCATTGGGGACTAAGTACTCAGCGCCTGGTAAGCATAGTGAACCCTTTGTCAAGTCAAATGCCTTTTTAGCCCGGGCAAGACCGGGTAAAAATAGCTAGTTTTATATATATAGATATTTATATAGATATTTGCAGTATATTTGTTGTTAAGCGGTGCACCTAACGCGTGCATCACTGCTCATTTCGGATTTGGGTCAGAGGCAGTTATACGACGTGTAATCCTTTTCCGAAATTTAACCCCAAATGATATGATAATTGCGGGTCTTGGAAATGATAATTGCGGGTCCTGGAATAGTGGTCTTACTTGAATAGCCCAAATTCGGTAAGAGTAAATATCACCAAGGACATTGATTGGAAGGTGTTTGGATGTTTCGTGGTATCAAAAGAATACCTGAAATAAATTTTTTTAGGTAGTTGTTAGGAGAGACACTAAAACTTTACAAGAAATAATAATGAGACTTGATTTGCCTGGCTCCACAAAAGTAACTGCTGGGTGGGGGCGTATCCAGGCATCAATAACGTCAACTTTTATAATTATGAAGTGGTACATGACTCTGTCGGATTTCTCAGAAGCGATGGCGAATACGCAAACACAATGTAGGTTAGTTGCTCAATGATTAAAAAGAAAGTTCCCATTAGGCGTAGAAAATATATCGCCAGCTCTTTTTGGTGCTTTTTAGGAAACATTTTCTTATATTAATTTATTTTTTCATTGGTTCATTTATAATTTTTTAAGTTTTTGAACTTTTTTATCAGATGTCAGATATATTGATTTGCGTAGCTATATCATTTGATTATAATAGAAATTTCTTTGATCAAAGCATTACCTTAGAAGGGGTGTGTGGGAACAACCGTAAAAACTCAATTAAAGTTTTATATATTACAATAGAATTATAATAAAATTGAGAGTTTAATATAAAAATAAAAATATTTTTTTAATAATTCATAATTTATTTAAACAAAACAAAGTTTTTAGTATTTCCTTTTTTTGCGATTTAGACCCTTGGCCAAGGGCGCCACAAATGCTCGTGGCGGCGCTCGTTAAAAGTATTTTGTTATAATAGAATTTGTTATTGTTATCATCAATATTTAAGATTAAAACATATTATACTCGATTTAACCCTTATCTTTAAACCACATTGATTTGCCACGTTCATAACACCAAGGTCTAACCAGACCCGGCACATAACTAGAGGACTTTATATAAAAGAGTGTAGGCTCGTTTGCCTCACTCAAGTTAAAAAATATTATTTATCTTGGTGGTACACCAAGATAGTGAAATTGTGTTTTTACTTTTCCAAGTGTTGCACAAGGATAAGTATTTCGATAAAAGTATTTTTTCTCAGGGTGGTGCACCAAGAGAATAAATATTATCAACGCATTCAATTATAGTTATCAGTAGAATGACAATTTTTATTATTTTTCATGCTCTATATATATGAATTAAAAATACATGAACAAAAGGGAAAACAATTAAAATAAAATTCCATAAACAAAAAGAAACAACAAAAAATAAAAATTAAAACTAAAACCGAAAATTGTTTATGCAGCAACAAAATATTTTCCCATAGCCAGTCAATGCATATATTCCGCTAGCCAATGCAAACAAAGAATTTCATACTGTCTGGCTGGCAATTTGAATCGCACGTGTAGTAAAATATTTAGTATAAATATCAATTATGCTGGCGTATGAGTTCTCACGCATTGCTTGACCAAACGGTGAGAAAACAATCGCATTGAACACAATCAAAAATATTTAGTATAAATATTCTTGCTCGTGTCACAAATTGTGCTGACGTATGAATTCCTTGCCTGACTAAACGGTGGGAAAACAACATTATTAAACAAACCAAAAATATTTAGTATAAATATTTTTGCTCGTGTTTAATTGTGTTGACGTATGAATTATTTGCTGACCAAACGGTGGGAAAATATTGTTACTGAACAAAACCCAAACATTCATTTAATTCCATTGAAGATTCGTTGTCTTAAACGAATCATAAGGAATTAACATATTGCGGCCCCTAGGGGGCCCATGAACATTAATAGGTCTGGTTGCATAAACAATATCCAGCATCTTATGCTATGTTTAAAGGCCGAGTCAAGCTGGTGGATCCAAAGTAATGTCCCAGGTTGACCTCCTTGGAGCAGGTTGGGGGACTGCATGGCGCGCGTGAGCTCTTTTCTTTAGTATGTGGTTTCTTAATACGATAATGATCAAGATTAAAATAAGTGCTAATCCTGAATAACTGACTGCTAAACTATGCACTTTATGATATGCGGCTGCAGGTGGTAGTTCACGTAGTTGTGCCTTTATTTCCGCCTGTAACTGGTTAATGTCCTCAAAACTTGATCGGTAAACCGAGGGTTGCGTCAGATTATCCACATTGTGCAATGAGTTAGAAAATGACATCTCATTGATTGTATTGGCTTGATGCAGAATGGATGTGATAGTTTGGTAACCTTGTATGGTGATCACATCGTTTCTCATGGTGCATCCTGCTGGTAGTGTGAGCAACCCAGTGCCTTGCAAAAGCTGATAACTGCTTTTCCAGTTGCAAACTGTACTTAGCTTTAACTGTTGATGAGTGGCCACTAACCATTGATTCTTTTTATATAGTTGATACCACACGTTGTTGTTGGTTATTACCTCTATATTACAACTTGAGCCGGATTCATTATTGAATAAATGTATTTCGCAGCTGCATATTGGTGCACCCTTATTATAGATAGCTTGATCGTTTGGGCAAAGAAATGTATTGTGCTCGAGTGTCTTGCAGTCAACCAGCTTGGTTTCATCCATAGGGAAGTATTCATCACGGTGAGCGTTGAGAGCAACCATTTTTGATGTCGGCACGATAGCTACCAACGAATTATTTACCAATTGTGGAACTGGCGTAAGGTAAAATAGATCGTATTCATTTTGATGTGACAATGGAATGAACAAAGTGCAGATAATGTGTCGCTTTGAAATAACCGCATGAGCTGTCACTATGCCATACACATGAAGGATATCAAGCACCGGTAATGTCAGATCTGCTGGAAGATTTGCCTTTATGTTGTCAACTTCAGCAGAGAATTGTTGTGGGGTCAGCAGAGCAGGACTAATTCGACCATGATGAGTATCAGCTAACAAATTAATCATGGATGTATGCATTTTTTGTAGATTGTCTGCAATGATAATTAACTGGATGCTGAGGGACAAAATTAGCTGTGATCGTTGGTTGCTGTCATTGTTTGTGAGGTTCATGAGTCTGCTGAGTTTTACATTGATTTTTTCAAAGGTATTCTGATTCCGAGCTTCAGACTGCTTCATAAGGTTAAGGGTAGAGTCAAGAAACGATGTTTGGTTCCGCAGTAGACCTTGTAGGTGGGCTTCGTTGTCTTTAATGGTGTTGATTGTGTTGGACATTTGTTCAGCATATTTTGAGTCCAAAACACCAAATAAGGAATTCGCTATGTTGCCAACGATATCTATCGCCCCTCGTTTTTTTCGTGTAGTGAGGTTTGCCAGACCGGCCTCCATTTCGTCCTTGAGATTCTGAAAATGTGTTATAATTCCGGTACATTGATTGTGGAGGTATGAGTGATTACAGGTCTTCATCAAGGCGTCTGTCCCGTTAATTAGAAGCTGTAATTCATGATGGAATGGTGTTAGTTCGAAATATATCAAAAGTTTCCACTCTGATATAATTGGTTTAATTTGACCTATATGTTCAAAATGTATCCCAGGGTTGCTAGAAATCTGTGTATATGTGACTTGTTGACACAGTACTAATGGAACGAACAGTACTAGAAGCATGAGCATGCTAGCTGTGGCCAAATTGCAACGCTTTGAAAGTGGCGAATCTTTGCTTTTTTCGCTGGGTGCACTGCTTCTTTTGAGAGGTAAAGGTTTATCTTTTCTTTCATCGTCAGTAGTAGTTATTGGTGTTTCCAGGGGAAGAGGAGCGAGCAAGTGGATTGCTCGCTTAATGACACCAGTTGCTGTTTTTACCGCGGCTGTCCTGACGATACCATCAGACCCAGGATATATTTCAACTACCTTACCAAGCCGCCACTGCATGACAGGTAAGTTGTCCTTTATTACTACTATGGTGCCGAGTTGCAGATTTTGAAATTTGGTTTGCCACTTGTTACGTTGCTGCAGTTCATTGAGGTATTCCTGTGACCATCGTTTCCAGAATTGATGTTTTATTTGAGATACTAGTTCCCATCGTTTTGCTAATGTTGTTGACGCTGCTTGTGCAGTTGCGTCGACTTGAGCCGTTAGGGGCTCCCCAATCAAGAAGTGACCGGGAGTCAATGCAGCTTCATCATTAGGATTATTCGGCAAAGGTGCGATTGGCCTTGAATTAAGGATTGCTTCAACCTCTATGACAACGGTTTCCATTTCTTCATAGGTCAGGTTTGCATTTGCTATTTCTTTAACTAAAAGCCTTTTAGCGGATTTTACTGCGGCTTCCCATAGTCCACCAAAGTGTGGGGATCGAGGAGGTATAAAGTGGAAATTAATGTTTTTGTTTGCACATTCTCGCTGTATGGATTCCTGAGCGGTTGTAGCAAATAATGCGGACGCCAATTCTTTCAATTGATTTCGCGCTCCCACGAAGTTTGTAGCGTTGTCAGAATAAAGATTCTGACAGTGACCTCTGCGACTTATAAATCTTTTTAGTGCACCAATGAAAGCATCAGTTGTGAGATCGGTGACCAGTTCTAGATGAACGGCTTTGGTGGAGAAGCAGCAGAAAACGGCAATATACACCTTTTGAGGTCGTTTTCCCCTAGTCTTGAAGTGCACCCATATTGGGCCGCAATAGTCAACTCCTGCGTTGATAAAAGGCCTTGCGGGAGTCACTCTCATTTCAGGCAAATTTCCCATAATCTGCTGCAAAAGTTTTGGTTTTGATCTTGAGCACTGTATACATTTATCGACAGTTTCTCTTGCCATGTGTTTGCCTTTGATTGGCCAGAATCGTTGCCTTACGTTTGCAAGAAGTGCGCCAGGACCGCAATGTTTATTTTCCTTATGGACTGCCTCGAAAATTAATCTAGTTATCGTGTCGTTAAATGGCAAAAGCATGGGATGTTTTGCGTCAAGGCTCAATGCCGATTCTTTTAATCTACCTCCGACTCTTAGAATGTTATTTTCATCTAAGAATGGTGTTAGACCTTTTATCTGGCTCGATCCCTTACGTTCCCTGTTCTTTTGCAATTGTTGGATGTCTTCCTTGAAATTCGACAGCTGTGTAGTTCGAATAATTATGACAAGAGCATCATGAAGCTCAAAAGGGGTAAGAGTAGGTCGGTTTTGTCGCTCTTCCTTGTTAGTTTTGGCGTTTTTAATAAATCTTAGAATATATCCAACAATTCGTTGAAGCGTTTTCAATGAGTTTCGGTGATTCATATTGTTGAATAGATTTTCACTTCTGACCGATACCAGTAAATTATGTTTCTTTTCTATGATTGTTGAGTCAGGACTGAGACAAATCGTTGAAGGCCAATGTTGTTCGTTGCCATGAAGGAAGAATGGACCGTACACCCAGTGCGGTGTATGCTTTAACTGTTGTGGGTCCAATCCTCTGGATACGATGTCTGCTGGATTGTCCTTGGAACTTACATGTCGCCATTGCTCAGGTTTCGTACTTTCTTGGATTGAAGCTATTCGATTTGCGACGAAAGTATGAAAGGAGGACGACCTCGAGTTTATCCATGTTAACACTATGGTTGAATCAGTCCAGTAGAATGTTGGTATTGTAGTCATTCCCAAGTCGTGTTTAACTTTTACAGCCAAGTTAGCTCCTAACTGTGCAGCACATAATTCCAGTCTTGGAAGCGTTTGCTGCTTAAGAGAAGCTACGCGAGATTTTGCACATAGCAAGTATACAATTATTGTGTTATTGGGTAGAAGTGTTCTGATATATATTGCCGCCCCATATGCCTTTTCTGAAGCATCAGTAAAGACATGCAGTTGGGTTTTGCTGGAAATCTGGCCTTTGTAGATATGTCGATGAACTTGAAAGTTTTTGAGGTCATTGAGATTATTTCGAAAATTTCGCCACCGAGAATCAAATTCTGAAGGCACCGCTTCATCCCAGGAAAGATTCAAAGTCCACAACTCCTGGACAAACATTTTTGCCTTGACTACCACAGGGGACAAAAGACCAAGCGGGTCGAAAATGCGTGCCAAATCTGAAGTAACCGTTCTTTTGGTTACAGCCTTGATTGGTTGTATGTTGACCTTGATCTGGAGTTGGTCACTTTTGGGTAACCAGGCTAGTCCTAGTGTTTTTGTGTAATCAGTTTCTTCTGTGGAGAAGTCGAGGCTGACTTCTTGATCACAATCTGGGATATTACGAAGCAATTGAGCATGATTGGCGCACCACTTTCGTAAATTAAATCCATGCTGCGCCATGACTTCTTGCAGTTGGCGTTGGGTTTCCAGAGCTGTATTTAAGCTGTCGGCTCCACCTAACCCGTCATCAACATAAAAATTGTTCTCCAAAAAACTGGCTGCTAAGGGATAATTCATCTTGTTGTTCTGACTTATTTCCTTCAAACATCTGATTGCTAGATATGGTGCTGGTCTGGTTCCATATGTGACGGTGTTTAATGTGAAGTAGCTTATAGGTTCAGCGATATTTTTACGCCACAGGATTATCTGGTGCTGCCTATCCTTTGGATGAATAGCTATTTGGCGGAACATTTTTTCTATATCAGTAGTAAACACGAAACGCGGAAGCCGAAATCGCAGCAAAGTAGTAAACAGTTCATTCTGTAGTGGTGGTCCGATGTGCAAAATATCGTTCAATGACTTTCCTGATGATGTTTTCGAGGAGGCATCAAATACGACTCTAAGTTTGGTGGTGCTGCTTTCGGGTCGAAGCACGCAATGGTGAGGTATAAAGTATTTAGACCCTTTCACTTCGTCTATGTTGATTTTCGTCATGTGCCCTAATGTTTCATAATCGTCCATAAATTGGGTGTATTGTTCCTTTAAGAAAGCGTCTTTTGATAAGCGACGTTCTAATGAAAGAAATCGATTGTAGGCGATGCTATGTGAGTCTCCTAAAGCAGATTTCTCCATGCAAAATGGAAGTCGTACTACGAACCTTCCATCTTTGTCGCGTGTGGAGTGCTGATTAAAGTAGGCTTCACATTGTGCATCTTCGGGTGACAATTTTGGTTGTAGGCCTTCGATCTCCTCAAGTTTCCAAAACCGCTCAATTGCCATATTCATTCTATCTTCTTCAGTCAGAACCCCGCATATTGCTGCTGATAGATGTTGACCAGATACCTTTCCTGATACTATCCAGCCGAAGGTCGTATTTTGCAATACTGGAAGGTCGCTAGCAAGTTTAATTTGTCCAATTGCTAGTAGTTGGTGATAATATTCGGCCCCCAACAGAATGTCCACCTTATCTGGACGGTTGAACGTTGGGTCTGCCAATGATATATTGTTTGGAATAGACCACTTATCAATGTGAATAAGCTGAGCAGGTTGAGGCGAAATTATTTGTGGCAACACGAATGCCTCTAGACGTGCTGAAAAGTTGTTGAGTCGGGATTGAAGAGTAATGTTGACTCGATGTTGTACTTTGGTCTGGTTTTTTCCAATTCCATTGATTGAGATAGATGTACTCTTTGCAGAGAGTCCGAGCCGGGCAACTAATCTTTCTGTAATTAGGTTGACTTGCGATCCGGAGTCAAGAATAGCTTTGCATTCGGTTTCCAACCCATTTGCCTTCACCTTTACTAAGGCTGTTCCGAGTAAAACATAGGGCTTTTGGCTTGCAGAACTTAATGCTGTGCTCCTGACTTCAACTGCTGGTGTGGTAACAAGAGAGGTCGCTGGTTCTTTTGACTGATTTTTAGGCCATGTTGAAGGTTGGCGTTCTACTTTGGTTGAATTAATTGATTTATTAGAAGATTTTCCTTGTTCTGTGGATGTAGTGGCATTTTTGGGGGTTTGTTCCAAATGAACCAGCGTGTGGTGCTTTTTCCCGCATTTTTGACAGCGGCTTAAAGTTGTACATTGTTTTGTAGAATGATTGCTGTTGAAGCAATTTACACATAACCTTTGCCTTTGAGCAATGTTGAGTCGGTGTTTTGGGTTAAGCGATATAAACTCCTTGCAGCGATATAGTGGGTGAAATTCTGTTCTGCAGCTGATGCACTGACGAATATTCTGATTAGTTTGAGCTGTAAGTGAACAAGTTTTGGTATTGTTGACCGAAGTTCTCTCTTTATATCCCATTGCTTCAAGAGTGTGGAAGTAGTTCTCGAGGAATGTTAGGAAATGGTTGATTGTTTGTAACTCCTTTGGATTTGGGATTGATTGTTCATATTGTGTATGAACTGTTTTGTCGACCTTTTTAATTAAGATGTATATTAGAAGTGGATCCCATGACGTAGTCTGGAGACCCATGTTGGAGAGAGCTGCCAAGCACTCCCTTGTTGTATCGTGCAATCGTTTGATGGCATTTAAGGTGCAGGCGCCAGATGGCTGATCGAGCAGTCTTTGAATTGCCGTCGTCACCATAACTCTTTTATTATTGTAGCGATCTTGCAGCAATTGCCATGCCGCTTGGTAATTTTCTTCGGTGAGAGTGAGATGGTTAATGAGATTTGCTGCTTCGCCAATGATGTTGGTCTTTAAGTACCACATCTTGTGAGCATCAGACATCTGTTGCTCATGAACGATTCTGATAAAGAGGTCAGAAAAGGAAGTCCACTTCATATAATCGCCATCAAATTTGGGAATAGCGATAGTAGGTAGTGGTAATGAAGTTTGTCTCACTATAGTTTCCGGAGTTGAGGAATGGGGGTATCTATTAGCACTTGTTAGCTGGATGATTGCTGACTGAGCCTCCTTCTCGAGGTGAACATATTGCGTTGAGTTATAACCAGCTAGGTCTGGATCAGGGTATTTGTCCAGTATTTCGTCATTAAGTTGTTCTAATTGCTGCCATAGCTGGATAATTGCTGCCTTCTTAATTTCATAATAAGATTTTTCTTGTTCAGCTTCCAGTTGCAGACCTTCTAACTGTCGAGTTAAAGCTGCCATTTTTCCAATAGCCCGGCTGATGAGTCCATTATGACCACCAGCTGCGCCAGCTTGTGGTGGATCTCTTTTCATGGTTGTGGGTTTTGATAGATGCTGGATGTCTGATCCTTGGCCTTGGTTGTCAAGCTCACGTTCCATGAGAGTTATGTATTTTGATGACATGGTCTGAATTTTATCATAGTAGTTGGAGGCGAAATATTCATCGGACGTATCTACATCCTTTAAACTCCGTAACTTGTTGTCAGCCTCATCAAACTCTGCCCACGCTGCCTTGAGCCTGGTCAGTCGTTCCTGGTAGTAGGTTGGGGTTTTGCGGCTAATGGGGTCCTTTGTAAAATTTCGTATGATACTGGCGATATTATCGCCAATTTCCTTCAGCTGTCGGAGGAGCTGCGTTGCGTTTTCCATAATGTTTGTGGTGGTCGCCGGTAGCTTTCGTTTGAAAGATTGGTGATTGTGGCCTTGAGCTGGTAGCTATCGGTTCAAAGCTTGGTGATTGCGGCTGGGGGATTGCGGCTGGGCGCTGGTAGCTGGTAATTGAACGCTGGTGGACTATGCTAAAATTGCAAGTCCTGTCACGGTCGCCAATTGTTAGAGTGTAGGCTCGTTTGCCTCACTCAAGTTAAAAAATATTATTTATCTTGGTGGTACACCAAGATAGTGAAATTGTGTTTTTACTTTTCCAAGTGTTGCACAAGGATAAGTATTTCGATAAAAGTATTTTTTCTCAGGGTGGTGCACCAAGAGAATAAATATTATCAACGCATTCAATTATAGTTATCAGTAGAATGACAATTTTTATTATTTTTCATGCTCTATATATATGAATTAAAAATACATGAACAAAAGGGAAAACAATTAAAATAAAATTCCATAAACAAAAAGAAACAACAAAAAATAAAAATTAAAACTAAAACCGAAAATTGTTTATGCAGCAACAAAATATTTTCCCATAGACAGTCAATGCATATATTCCGCTAGCCAATGCAAGCAAAGAATTTCATACTGTCTGGCTGGCAATTTGAATCGCACGTGTAGTAAAATATTTAGTATAAATAACGGGTGATTTTTTAAGAGCTTGATAACTTTTTTTTAAAAAAAAACGCATAAAATTTCCAAAATCTCATCGGTTCTTTATTTGAAACGTTAGATTGGTCCATGACATTTACTTTTTGAAGATAATTTCATTTAAATGTTGACCGCGGCTGCGTCTTAGGTGGTCCATTCGGAAAGTCCAATTTTGGGCAACTTTTTCGAGCATTTCGGCCGGAATAGCCCGAATTTCTTCGGAAATGTTGTCTTCCAAAGCTGGAATAGTTGCTGGCTTATTTCTGTAGACTTTAGACTTGACGTAGCCCCACAAAAAATAGTCTAAAGGCGTCAAATCGCATGATCTTGGTGGCCAACTTACCGGTCCATTTCTTGAGATGAATTGTTCTCCGAAGTTTTCCCTCAAAATGGCCATAGAATCGCGAGCTGTGTGGCATGTAGCGCCATCTTGTTGAAACCACATGTCAACCAAGTTCAGTTCTTCCATTTTTGGCAACAAAAAGTTTGTTAGCATCGAACGATAGCGATCGCCATTCACCGTAACGTTGCGTCCAACAGCATCTTTGAAAAAATACGGTCCAATGATTCCACCAGCGTACAAACCACACCAAACAGTGCATTTTTCGGGATGCATGGGCAGTTCTTGAACGGCTTCTGGTTGCTCTTCACTCCAAATACGGCAATTTTGCTTATTTACGAAGCCATTCAACCAGAAATGAGCCTCATCGCTGAACAAAATTTGTCGATAAAAAAGCGGATTTTCTGCCACTTTTCTAGGGCCCATTCACTGAAAATTAGACGTTGTGGCAGATCGTTCGGCTTCAGTTCTTGCACGAGCTGTATTTTATACGGTTTTACACCAAGATCTTTGCGTAAAATCTTCCATGTGGTCGAATAACACAAACCCAATTGCTGCGAACGGCGACGAATCGACATTTCACGGTCTTCAGTAACACTCTCAGAAACAGACGCAATATTCTCTTCTGTACGCACTGTACGCATTCGTGTGGTTGGTTTAATGTCCAATAAAGTAAACTGAGTGCGAAACTTGGTCACAATCGCATTAATTGTTTGCTCACTTGGTCGATTATGTAGACCATAAATCGGACGTAAAGCGCGAAACACATTTCGAACCGAACACTGATAATGGTAATAAAATTCAATGATTTGCAAGCGTTGCTCGTTAGTAAGTCTATTCATGATGAAATGTCAAAGCATACTGAGCATCTTTCTCTTTGACACCATGTCTGAAATCCCACGTGATCTGTCAAATACTAATGCATGAAAATCCTAACCTCAAAAAAATCACCCGTTATCAATTATGCTGGCGTATGAGTTCTCACGCATTGCTTGATCAAACGGTGAGAAAACAATCGCATTGAACACAATCAAAAATATTTAGTATAAATATTCTTGCTCGTGTCACAAATTGTGCTGACGTATGAATTCCTTGCCTGACTAAACGGTGGGAAAACAACATTATTAAACAAACCAAAAATATTTAGTATAAATATTTTTGCTCGTGTTTAATTGTGTTGACGTATGAATTATTTGCTGACCAAACGGTGGGAAAATATTGTTACTGAACAAAACCCAAACATTCATTTAATTCCATTGAAGATTCGTTGTCTTAAACGAATCATAAGGAATTAACAGTAAATATAAAGATTTTGTGTTTAGAAAATTTGTTATTATTCAAAATAATACATGCACATGTTTTTATTAAATAACTAAACAAAAAATTTAAATAATAATAGTAATAATATCTCAGGAATTAAATAATTTAAAAACTTAAAGAAAATGTTGAATTTATTCTTGAAGCTCCTCAATTATGCATGAGAAACATGTATAGGCAAACATTTTTCACAAAAGGAGCGAGCTTTGCGACGTATTTTATCACAGGCATTACATAATTGACAGTCTCGTCGCTTCTCCATAACGTTGGCTCCGCTTGATGTAGTAACATTTGTTGTAGCTGTCTAAAACAGTGCTTCTCATATTGCGGCTCTCTAAATTCCGAAACAAAAGTTTCATTCCCTCCCCCCCCCCCCCTCAAAAAATAATACTATTCAAACACTATTTATCATTAATTTTGTTTAAGTAATATTTTTATTAGAAATAATAAATCCATTTAAATCAATTTTTTTAAACAAAAACTTTTTAAAATAAACTCAAAAATAATATTATATAAAAATAACTTTTACAAAAAGAATATCTAATTTTTACGATATAATAATTTAATGAGAAGGATGTGATTGCATACACAAATAATCAATATCGGGTGAAATTTCAGAAATACTAATTCGAAGGTTTTGTTCCAAAGAGCTCGTTGAAAGGTACGATCTATGTTTATATTTAAGTAGTAGTAATGAAGAAAAAGCTGTTTCATAAAGATACGTTGTCGCAAAAGGTATTAATTTTAGCAATGCCACTTTTGCGATAGTCGGATATTCTTGCTGTCGCCTTATCCAAAATTCTGTACAACTTTTTTGGTTAAACTCTAATTCAAAAAAATTATCTGATCTAATTTCAATCAATTCTTCTTGAGCTACCCAAGAATATGATCATATTTCAATGTTTTAGCAAATGGCATCCTTATCCAGTCGTATTTTCGTTCCTCGTTCATGTTTGGGAAATATTTAGCAAAAAATTTGATATTGATATTTCATTGGTGCAAACAAACTCATTCAGACATAGGAACATTTCCATATTTCCTTCGTTAATAGAGTTTGACCATGAACAAAGTTTTTGTTGAAAAGAATAAGTTTTGTATTCAAAACTAAAATATTGGTTTCTTTTCCCTGCAGAGAGAGATTTAATTAATTTATTTTAGCAAAAAAATCTGCTAAATTTGATGCTAAACACATCCAACTTTCATCACTAAAGCGCGTAGCAAGATCTGGTTTTTTATCTAAAAGAAATAATCGTAACTCATCTTTAAGTTCTAAAATTCTATTTAAAACTTTTCCACGTGAAAGCCACCTTACTTCAGTATGATATAACAAAACCTCATGCACTGATCCCATCTCCTTACATAAAATATTAAACAATCTCGAGTTTACAGCACGATTTTTTACAAAATTAACAATGTCACTCAAAATTTCACTGAGTTCGGAACACATTCGTCGAAACAATAAATGTTCTCTGTGTATTACGCAGTGAATATGTTGCGCATCTGGTGATACTTTTTGTACATCTGCTTTGAATCCAGAAATTCTCCCAGTCACCGCTGCTGCACCATCTGTACACACTCCTACACATTTTCACCATTCATGTTTATTCTCTGAAAAGAACTCATCTACTTTTACAAAAATGTCAATACCTCTTGTCGAAGTTAATAGCTCCCGACAAAAAAGTAAATCGTCATGAATTTGGAAGTTATACTGATATCTTACAAAAACCATTAACTGCGCGTAATTTGTTATATCAGTAGATTCATCAATTTGTATCGTGAAGAAGTTGCTCTGTTTAATACGAGATATTAATTGGGTTTTAATATTATATCCCATGCTATCAATTCTTCTTCTCATAGTATTGTTTGAGATAGGAATAAACTTCAAAGGATTAGCAATTTTTTCACTGTATATAGTTTCACAAATTTTAATTGCTGCTGATAATATAAGATCTTCTCCTATCGTATAAGGTTTTTGTTTTTTGCAATTAATAGGGCAACTTCGAAAGATGCTTTTAGCAGGTCATCATTAAGTTTTGTATATTTTGTAAGAGAACCAATTTGTTCCTTTTTATCTGCTGCCTTTCTTTGAAAAACTTCGAGTGGCTTATTTTGATATTCTGGGTGCAAAGTAGTTAAATGACGCAGTAGTTTTCCTGGCCTCATACTATCGTTTGATAGTTGGGTGAAACAAATTACACACATAGGTCTTTCTTGATTCTTAAATGTTGACGAAATAAATCCATATTTCAAATAATCAGTATTATATTTACGATTTTTCACTTGAGGTGTATTATCTGCGGCGACTTTTCTCTTATTACCAGTTGTTAATCTCGATGTTGAAGTAGAAGTTCCTGGTAAAGATGATAATTCTACTGGTTCTTGTAGATGTTCAGATGTAAGTTCTATTAATTCATTTACACTTTCATAATTTTCTCGCTCTTTAGGTATTTTTATTAGCCACTTATCCATTTTTAAACCCGTACTAAAATCGTTAAAATTTAAGAAAATAATAGTTAAATTTATCACCTAATTAAAAGAAATTATAATAATTACCTTGAATATAGAAAGAAATATAATTATTTTATAATATTTAATTATACTTTTTTTGGCTTTAATATATTCACTTTTTTAACTTTTTTAATATGACATAAAAAAAAAACTACAAAAATCGTCAATGTTGAAAGCACATCACTAAATGAAGATAAAATTTAAAAATGTGCTTCTTTTTGCAAACTAACTAAGCCTACTGCGGAAATTAATTTTTCAATTTAATAAAATTCTAGGAAGTTAAAAAATATGCTTCTGTGTAACTAAGCCTACTGTGAAATTTAATTTGAACAAATTTTACGATTTTAAATTTAGGAATACACCATTTTCAAAGAAATTTATGAAATAAAAAAAAATATTTTAAAGAATGTTTTGCGGCTCCTTTAAAAAAGTTCTACGCCCCACTAGGGGGCCGCGGCTCACAGTTTGAGAAGCACTGTTCTAAAATACCAAACAGAAACAAACTTATAATATATAATACACATATCAGATATAAGAACTTACCAATATATGTCGGCAGAGGAATGATTCAATAGCTGATCGACTGGAGAATTGCTTTATGACTTGTGGATTGGTTCAACGTTTCTTTATTTCAGGACGACCTAGTGATTCAGATAGAGAAAGCAGAAAATTTCTGCCATCATCTGTATTTTTGAGGCCATTACTTCTTTACAAATTATATAACTTTCCAATGCCATAACATCTATTATATTAAAAAAGCTTAACTCCATCTCCTTGTGCGCCTTTTAGTGGTATAATTCCCTAACATTTGGTCCATTGCATCGACGCCGCATTTGTTTTGATTATAATATTTAATTGTTTCCGGTTTCTTTAGTACGCACATTCTTATTATAATAAACAGTAGAGAAAAGATTAACGACTTTCTTTTTTTCGGAACAGATGAGCATATAGCAATATCATTTTCAAAAAAACGAAATTCAGAATTGGCCGGGAGCTGTGTTTTTTCATTTCAAGTGGAATATATGTCTTGCTACTCCGAACAAAACCAACAAAACCCAAACCAATATTTATTTTTCAGTTAGCCGGTAATAGTTTCAGTTTTGTAGCTTTATCAGTTTGCGCACGAAATGCACGTGTGCGGCTATCATCAAATCGGATACAAGGCAATAAAGAGATGAAGCGATGTTACGACATCGTCGCTCTAAAAATTGGTAGACTTGTAGTTTTCCAGAGGACATATACATGCTGCATATTGTTATGGCTTACACCAGAAGTTAAAAGTATACATATGAAAGCATCTAACTCATCTTCTTAAATGTCTTCCACACTTTGTCCTTGTCTTGGTTATTTTGATTCAACTTGGATATCGAATCGTTGACATACTGATTTGTTGCATTTAAAATAATAAAAACGCTGTTGTGGGTAAAAAAATTCTTAAATACTTCAATTGGAGTTGAATTTTTTTGCACAGGACCTCCAGTAAATCACATAATGTTATGAGTGCGGATACGAGCGTCTGCATGTGGCACTTTGCTCTATTTTGAGCTATCTTTTCTGTAAAAATTCGAAGTTCGGTCTATATCATTACCCTCTGAATGCACTTGGACTTTTGGCTGAATATCATCGTCAGATTCATTGCTGTCATAGTTCTACTCTATCTCCAGCCCTTGTTCCTGCTCAATATCGGAAGCTGCATCCTCATCCGGGACATAATCGGCAACAATAGTTTCGAATCCCTCTACCGTTTACTTTTCCCGCTCAAGAGAATTGGCTAAAGCAGTAGCAGCTCGTTTGTAAAATTTTGGGTCAAAACATGAATACGTCTGATAGACCAAGTCAACTTATTTTATCCCTTTACTATTTCTTTCAATTTTTATTACAAAAATCAACAAAGAAAGAACAGCAAATCACAAATTCTGCACAACCGCTTTTGAATCACAATTTCGAATGAACGGATTGTTTTCATTGGAGCTCATGCTCATTGTTGTTCATGTTTACTTTGTTGAAAGTAATTTTTTCAAATTTTGTGAAGAAAAAGTGCCACCAGACCCAGTTGTTACAAATATGACTAGAGTTTGAACAATCCTAAAATTTATGCCCTTTTTGAAAAAAATGCAAAAAATGCTTTAATTTAGCAAAAAAAAAGTCTATAATTTTTTTTTTTAAAGTATTTTTTTTCCGAAATATTGAAAAAATAGCTATCTAAACTATTTGGGAGAAAGTTTTCTAAGAACAATAGGTAATAAGTTGCATGGTTGAGAAAAAACACCTGTTTGGCCAAAATGTCAAATTTTGATCCCCTCTAACTCAGACAGATCTGGACCGATTTTATTGAAAAATTGTGTCTAAACTACTATCCAATAGGACTAACCCGATCGGAAGACATCGGTTTCAAAAGTTGATGCACTTGACATGAGATCCCCCATATATACGTATATATAGGGTCTGTGAAACACCGGACTATTCAAAAGGCATAAAAAAGTTCATGGATGTATTTATTTATAACACATAGAATTTAATTTTTAGGCAATTATAAATAGAAATAGAAATGTGTTAGTAAATGAAATATGTTAGTAAGTTTTTTTTAAACAGCTTTTTTAAGTATTGATAACACAAGGGAACAATGGTTCTGTTGATTAAGAACTTAATATTGTTTTTAAGGTTATTTGGGACGCTGAATCCAAATCTGCCCTTGGTTTTTTTCTATCAGCTCGACTTTTCGAGATATACCGTTATGTTCAAAATTAAGGCACTTCCGCTACATATATTGGAATAACTTGAAAACGGTTCACCATATTAAATTAGAAAAAAAATCCGAAACTCGCAAACAATATTCTCTTAAAGCCGTGCTTACTTTGTTTTTAAATTTTCCAAGTAGTTTTAGAGATATCGTTCAAGTTTTGAAAAAAAAATTAAAATTTTTTTAAAAAAAACATTTTTTTTGTTCTTTAAAAATTCCTAAAAAATAAAAATGGGACAAAAATCACAGTTTTGGTCTACAAACAGTTAGCTAAATATATTTCGAATAAAATGAGCTTTATTTCATTGCAATTGGTGCACAACTTTTGATTTTGTTCACGATTTACTGAATTGATATAAATCGCGATTTCCATACAAAAATAACATTTTCTAATGTGTAAGTGTTTGTATGTAATAAGTTAGTTTTTTATGATTCTAAGAATTAAAAAAATTAGGTAATAAAAAAAGATTATTTCATTTTTATGGTTGCGGTAGCAAACTCATAACGCCTATAAATTTTATTGTCCCTTTATGACACCTAGTCAGTTCACAGTCAATTAAAGAGAAAAAAGAAAAGTCCACTTGTTTTTATTGATGTGTGGTTTACCGTTGGTAACGGAGGATTTTTTAAAGGAATTCCCCTGAACACATGTGTTCATTCATAAGTGACTGTCAATAAAATTGTGGATATAATTTTTTTTGGTACTTCAGTAAAAAACTACTAAGTATTTATATGGGTTCATTCAACCAATTTTTCTCATTCAACAAGTGTTTACGAAAGCGAAAAGTATAACGACAAAAAATATAAATCATTTTACATTGAACATTTAATCAGTCAACACAAAAAAGTTCAATTTTGTTCCCGTGTGTTATTTATTGAAAATTGTGTTACTTTGATATATACTTCAAAATTGTGCAATGGCTACGTCAAGAAACACCTGTAAAATCAATCCCAACTATTTTTGTAACATATGTGGCGAATACACGTTTATAAAAAATAGAAAAAGTGTGTCAGATTTTATTAAAAAAATTTATTTTGACTACTTCGGATTTACCATGGAAACCCGTGACAAGTACTGGATTCCTAATACTGTATGTAAAAACTGTGTAGAGTATTTAAGGTTATGGGCAAACAAGCAACGGACCCACTTCAAGTATAAAACACCAATGATCTGGCGGGAACCTTCGAATCATTATGATGATTGTTATTTTTGCGCTGTCAACATAACAGGCATTAATAAAACAAACCGGTCTAAATGGATTTATCCTAACGTGTTGTCTATTACCCAACCAGTCCTGTACTCTAGTGAGGATTCAGAACCACAACCATCTACATCTACACACAATTTCCACGACTTACGACAAAATGTTCCTTCACCAATTTCTGAATTTGGATCAGATGACTTGCATTTAGATATTTCTTCTGAACGCGAGCAATTTTATCAGGAGGAGCTTAGTGATTTAGTGAGAGACCTTGGACTTTCTAAAAAAGCATCTGAAATTCTTGCTTCTCGATTAAAGCAAAAAAATCTGTTAACCCAAGGAACAACAATTTCATACTACCGTAACAGAGAAAAAAACTTACTTCCATTCTTTTCCGAAGACGATGAATTTGTTTATTGTTCAGATGTTCCTGGTTTAGTAACAGCGATGGGATTAGAGGAGTATGATCCCAATGACTGGCGACTATTTATAGATTCTTCTAAACGCAGCCTAAAATGTGTACTTCTGCATAACGGTAATAAATTGGGTTCGTTGCCCATTGCACATTCAACTAAAGCTAAAGAAGAATATTCTACAATTGCCTCAGTTATAAATAAAATAAAGTACAACGAACACCGCTGGCTAATTTGTGTAGATCTAAAAATGGTGAATTTTCTTCTAGGCCAACAAGGTGGCTACACAAAATATCCGTGTTTCATTTGTTTATGGGATAGCAGAGCCAG
The DNA here is from genome assembly GCA_963682025.1 of Cordilura impudica. Classification (NCBI taxonomy): domain Eukaryota; kingdom Metazoa; phylum Arthropoda; class Insecta; order Diptera; family Scathophagidae; genus Cordilura; species Cordilura impudica. The sequence goes on along the minus strand of OY821520.1, from coordinate 173,335,039 downwards.
ATCTGAACACTGGAGTAAGAAAGACTGGCCTTCGAGGGAAGCTATGGTTCCAGGAAACCACAATATAGTTAATCAACCACTTGTGCCCAGGGATCGCATAATACTGCCACCTCTCCATATCAAGCTAGGACTTATGAAACAATTTGTCAAAGCTCTCAACAAGGACGGTGATTGTTTTAGATATATCAGTAAAAAGTTCAACAATTTGAGTTCGGAGAAACTGAAAGCTGGCATTTTTGATGGCCCTCAAATCAAAAAATTAATCAATGATGAAAATTTTAGTAATTCCATGACAGATATTGAAAGAAATGCTTGGAATGAATTTGTTTGGATAGTGCGCAATTTCCTGGGAAACAAAAAGGGTGAGCACTATTCGGACCACGTGGATAACATGTTGTCACATTTCAAGCAGCTTGGTTGTAATATGAGCATTAAGGTGCACTACCTACACAGTCATTTGGATTGTTTCCCTGAAAATATTGGAGACTTCAGTGAAGAACAATGTGAACGTTTCCATCAAGATATCCGCACTATAGAGGAGCGGTACCAGGGTCACTGGGATAAGCATATGATGGCGGTCTATTGCTGGAGCATTAAAACAAATCCCTCTAAACAAGGTTATTTAAGAAAATCTTATAAAAGAAAATTTTTCGATGAGTTGTAATTACATTGTAATATTTGTGTATTAAAATTTTTTATTTTTCTTTAAAATTCTCTTTTTGTGTTAAATTAAAAAGTATAGCTGACCATAAAAATGAAATAATCTTTTTTTATTACTTAATTTTTTTAATTCTTAGAATCATAAAAAACTAACTTATTACATACAAACATTTACACATTAGAAAATGTTATTTTTGTATGGAAATCGCGATTTATATCAATTCAGTAAATCGTGAACAAAATCAAAAGTTGTGCACCGATTGCAATGAAATAAAGCTAATTTTATTCGAAATATATTTAGCTAACTGTTTGTGGACCAAAACTGTGATTTTTGTCCCATTTTTATTTTTTAGGAATTTTTAAAGAACAAAAAAAATGTTTTTTTTTTTTAAATTTTAATTTTTTTTTCAAAACTTGAACGATATCTCTAAAACTACTTGGAAAATTTAAAAACAAAGTAAGCACGGCTTTAAGAGAATATTGTTTGCGAGTTTCGGATTTTTTTTTTTAATTTAATATGGTGAACCGTTTTCAAGTTATTCCAATATATGTAGCGGAAGTGCCTTAATTTTGAACATAACGGTATATCTCGAAAAGTCGAGCTGATAGAAAAAAACCAAGTGCAGATTTTAAATCAGCGACCTCAAATTAGTAAAAATTTGCTATAAATTTCAAATCAACACAAAAAAAGTTCAATTTTGTTCCCTTGTGTAATCATAAAGTTTAGTGTCTTTAAATGCGCGATTAAATTCATTATGTGAAAACTCTATCTCTCTCTCGAAAAAGAAATGACTTTATTTCACTTTTTGCATGATTTTCTTACAGGCCTTTTTATCTCCAATCTCTCCAAACATGTTAGGGGCGCTCCAATTACTACGGAATATATTTCTTATGTTAATGCTATACACTGAACTTACTCAATCGTATAATTCATGCATTTTACATACTATATGTACGAATTTGCACACGAAAAAATTGTAATCTTATAAAACTTTAAAATATTTTTTTAAATAATTTTTTTTTTCTTTATTTATTTAAAGTACTCTTTTACATTGTGTTGCTATTTACAAAATTATATGATTCATGCAATTTCCATTATGTTTAAAATTTAAAAACAAGTCAGAAGTTTGGGTTTCGATTGTTATAATCGAAAAATAATTCTAAATACAAATTTAGTTTTCAGTATATTAAGCAAAAATTGGTTATAATGTCTAATAATCCATTTGATGTTTAGTAATTAACTTAGTTGTTGCAATTACCAATAATTAGGATTGAAACATAATATAGTATACTAGCTGTTTTTACCCGGTCTTGCCCGGGATCAAAAGTCTTTGACTTCAAAAATGGTTCATTATGCTTACTCCCCAATGAACAAATTCGCCAATAAAATAAACTTTCTCCCCAAAAATTTGTATGGGAAGTAAATCAATTTTTTATTTCAATTCAAAATTTTTTGAGTTTTTAATTTAGAAGTTTTTTAAAAGACGCTGCAGCAAAAGTGCTTCAAAAATAAGCTGCGAAACCGCTTTAAGTTTATTTTTTTGAAGTTTATTTATAAACATCAAATATAACGGAATCGTTTGCAAATTAAAGGAAGCAGAACTTTTAAAAATGTAATAAATTCATTCAATAAGTGATCATCATTGAGCAGAGACGTCAAATTTATAGAAGTTTCAAAAATGAAAAATGAATGCGACGTTTAAAATTGCGCCGCAAGGTTGCTTTAAGCAGCTGCTTATAGTATATGTTTGGTCTATTTTGATAAAAAGGTAATTATTGCACACACGTAGATAAAATTTATCATAAGACTTTTCACTGGGCTGTGATCCGCGAGCGAGTCGCGTCCGTATCCCCGCGTTTGGCAGCTACACCCGTGCTGTAGCGCAGTTGTCGGGAACTTATTTTAATCACCAAAATACATTTTTCACATCATTGCTATATTTTAACTGAGCGTATGGTAGCCACACCAGTGCTGCCGCGCAGTTGTTGTCAACTTATTTTAATTGCCAAATTATATTTTTCAGATCATTCCGATATTTTAGTTAAGCTGTGTTCCGCGAGTGCGTCGCGTCGCGTCCGCGTCCGCACGCCGCTTCCGCGCACCGAAATAATGCTATTGAAAAGAATACAGATTTTAAGTACGTTTACTGTAGGGCGGATATTGAGAGCAGTATGGGGAATTTATTCATTTCTTTTGGGGACCTTTTTTAAAAAATTTGGGGATTTGTTCATCATGAATTTTTTGGAAATTTGTTCATTGGGGACTAAGTACTCAGCGCCTGCTTGCCATTACAACTAGCTTTGTTTATGCATGGATTATTTTGTGTGTATGATGTATAAAAGTTACGAATTTTAGTTATTCTAGAGCCTTGGGATATACAACATTTCTGATTTTTCCTTCTGGTGCATATATGAAAAGATTGTGCTGGCTCCCAACTCTGGACCAGGCGACATATAATTCGACATATGATACCTGCTAACGTAACAGACTGTCCGCTGAATTTCTAGACGCACTTTAGTTGATTCAGGCATTTCACTTCACTTAATAAAGCTTGTCTTTATTTTTGGGCTTCAAGACGTTATTGAGTTTGCTCAGATGTTTCAGCATTTCTCGACTCAGATGGTCTAACTCGTTGAAACTCGATTCGAATTTGGATCTGATCGGGTTCTCTAGAGCTCTGTTTTGTCTAAGCCTTTTTGCATTTGAGGTAGTACGGCCTATATGCTCCGCTTTCATGAGCAAGTCACAATTGAAAATCATTTTTTTTCCACCAGTTTGTTTTCCAATGTAGTTAAAAAGGCGAGATGGAAATATTTGTATGAATTAACCTCATCGGAGTAATCCTACATTGGCAGTCAGCCCGTATCTGTTCACCCATGATCTGTGTGATTTACAATATTTATTTCATAATGGTGTAAACTCAAGAGTAGTAAGTAAAGAGATTTGTGCATTAAGTTTTAGGGAAGTCCATTGAAAAATTAAAATATGTTAACAAACAATAAAAGGATATATAAAAATTTAAAAATGTGGGCGTGGCCGATAAAAATATATGATGGCCTTGACTGGGATATGAGAATAATGTGCAGAAAATTCGAGTGAAACCCGTAAAAAATTTAAAAAAATATGGGCATAAAGATAGGCGTGGCCGGTAAGACAGTCACACATGATCTGGGGTATAGATCATGTGTACCAAATTTCAGAGAAATCCGTTGAAAAATAAAATTTGTGTAGGGAACAAATATACAAAAAAACAGAAAGTAAATTGTATATAAAAAGCTGGCGTAAAAGCGGGCGTGGCTAATAAGATGTATATGTGACCTTTCCTGGGGTACAGAAATCGTGTGTACCAAATTTTAGAGAAATCGGTTAACAAATAAAAATTTGTATAGCGGTCAAACAAACAAACAAACAGAAAATAAATATTTTATACATAGAAGTGGGCGTTAAAGTAGACGTGGCCGGTAAGGAGCATGTGGTGACCTTCCCTGGAGTCCAGAGATTGTATGTACCAAGTTTCAGAGAAATCCGTTAACCAATTTAACAAATAAAAACGAATTGTATACAAAAAATGGGCGTAAAAGAAGGCGTGGCCAATAGGAAGTATATGGCGACCTTTTCAGGGGTACATATATCGTGTGTGCCAAATTTCAGAGAAATCCGTTGAAAACTACAAATTTCTATAGGGGTCAAACAAACAAATAAACAAACAAACAGAAAATGCATTTTATATATAGATTGATATTAGTTCTCTTGTTTGAAATTGTTAAATAGTTTGTTTAAATACTTCGATGGGTAAACTGAATTAAATTTACTGTAGGAGGTTTTATTATTTTTTTTAAATCAAATTCAACATTGAATTTGAATTCGTCAAATGAAAGCTTAAACTCACAGCTACAATATTTAAAAAAATATATTTTGTCAAATACAATAAGTGTTACCTCATTATTAAAAATAATAATGGCTCGTTTGATGGATAATTGTACCATTAAAGGTCATAGGGATAGAATGACCACTTGGTGGCTGTGCCATGTCATATTAAATGTAGTTGTCTCTCTGGGATTGTTGTTGATGCTTTAAATAATAATAAAGGGTTACATTGGTGTTAAAATAAATGCAGAAAAATTGGAGGGACTTCACCGTTATTTCAATGATACACAAATGAATTCCAGGATATCCAAGAAAAGGTAACTAAATTATCGGTGTCTATATCTAGTTATGGCAAATTATTTGATGTTGTATAAATCATTAGATAATTTAAAATCTCCACCTCTACCTTCACCAAAACGTCGTAAATCGGCACGAAATATAAATAAAGAAAAACCTGATAATCTTCCTGATGTTACTCCGAGTTCATCAACACTAACTTCTGCCTTGATGCCTTTGTTAAATATAAGTTGGGCCCAAAAGCAGAAATTTCGACATATAAGTTCGTTTTTTCCCAACCAAGTTCTGTCACATCCTTTAAAATTACCATTTGTTATGATCTTTTTGACCGTATTATTGAACCTTATAAATTGGTTCGAGACTGTTACAATATTAGCCGTCTTCCTCAAACTGATTTAAGTTTTTCAAACATCTCGTGAAAATAGTTCATTAGTTTACCAAAACGTTCGTATTCTGAGAACGACGCTGTCGATTTTATATGTTGAAAGTTTCAACATAAGTCATCACGCCATCGTATTTACCGAAACTTGGATTAACCATACCTTTTTAAATACTAAAATATTTTGCAATAAATACAAAACTTTTAGACGCGACTGTTGCAATATCACGAATGGCGGTGGTGTTCTTACTGCTGTCTCTAGTATCTTATCAATTCAATATCTTATGAATTCAACATCGAATTCATTGCATTATTAATAAAATACAATCATAAAAAAATATCCCTCCATCATCTCCACAGTCTCTATATGATAATCATGGTGAAGCTATTAATTATTATTACGTACTGCCAATCTGGATGACTCTGTTATTGTTCTTGGAGATTTCAATTTGCTTTCAATTTCGTGGACGTTCTTACCTGAAGAAAAATAGTTTATTCCGACTAAATTTTATATGATTTGATTTAAATATTTTTCAATTAAATGCAATTTGTTAATGAAATTACTGAATGTTATATCAAACACTCCAACCCTATTCTATTCCTGAAGATGGATATCACCCTACTATTGAAGTAAATCTATTCATTCCATCTGGACTTATAAACACACCTAAAAAATGTGACAACATATTTTTGTTTTGCTGAAACAACTCTTGCTATTGATCAAATGGCTGAAGCTTTCTATCACAAGATGTACCCTTTTATTGAGTATGTGTACCTAAACAATTTCTGAAAAACCTTTTTCGACTTCCTTGGAATACTAGGAAACTGGCTAGTGTCAAGAATAAAAACAAAATATTACAAAAAACATAGGAGAACTGGGGGATCATGGAATATCAAAATCCGAAGTCAATCTACAAAATTGTTAACTATAACAGAAAAACTAATGGCTATCCTGCTATTATGAAATTCCTACATAATGAATCCTGTGATGATACTATTGTATGCAATTTACATATTTGCTGATTTCTTCTCTACAACTTACACCGATGCAACTTTTATTATACACTGACTGCGACTCAAATGATATCCATTCCTTCTCTTAAAAAACTTAAACTTTATTGCAGCAGTCCAGATAAAATTCTCTCCTGTATTTTAATTAAATGTGCTGACGTTTTGATAAAGTCAATCATATATATGGATATATATTCTTGTTTAACTTTTAACTATGTGCTGGGTGATTATTGTGTCGATAAAGTAGACAACTTTTTAGATCTTGATTTAAGGCTAAAGTAAACCAGCAAGCTGTGGCAGTCATTTGAACCAATTGATATAATTTTCATACAAAATGTTATTTATTCAAAACATCATATTAAAAAACTATTTCTAAACTAAAAGATTGGATTTTCCATTTCTAGTTTATAGTGACGCTTTTATTATGGTTGACACCCATAAACGTCGCAAATTGGTTAATTAAAAGTACTTAGATGGCCAGCGCATTTTGACTTCAAATGAAATATCTTATTGCCTATGTAAAATTATCATGTTTACCGTCAAAGAGTTAAGAAATATTTTACCCGCTAAAATCAAAAAAATTAAATATTAAAAACAATAACAAATGACAAATTTTAAACGCCGAGGAATATTCTAAGTGCAGATTAATTATATAAGTGTAAAATTCTCTTTAAAAAATTTTATAATTTATTTATAATTGATGATGCGTTTCTAAAGTATCGGATTCAGTGTTCCTGTCAGCTGGTAGTAATATATTGATTGTTACAGAGAGGCCTATAATTCGGTAAGCTGCGTCAAATTTGGCCAAATGTTCAATAATAAAAGAAAGGGCAGTGCTTATTATTACAAATTTAGGCGGCTTTTTTGAAAATAGTTAACAACAGTGCCTGGCATACGACGCATACATAAAATGTTTTTACTAAAGGTTCTCACTCTTGAAAGCAACCAAGTCTAAAACAATGCATATTCACAATGTATACAAAATATTCTCAAATTATATACGTGATGCCTGGTTTTCACTATGTCATATAAACTGACAACAAAAAATTGCCTCAAGTGACATTTCGTAATTTTCTATTAATTACGCTTGCATTCTATTTTGTATACTAACAAGACGTGTGGCTGTCAAACAAAAACAAATTACCAACATGTTGGCAATTTCATTTTTGATGTCAAATGTTGTCAGGGGTTGCAAGTAACAGGACATTAAAACCGTTTTCATACAACTGACAAAAATTGACACATATTGACATTGAAAATGATGTGACGGTGATCTTTTTTGCTCTGCACTGTAGCAGAAGTATTTCTGGTCCAGGCAGAATAAGAAAGAAGAAAAAATAATAACCTTGATCTTGAATTATTTTCAAGTTCAAGTATGTACATATAAACAACACCTTATATGGTAATAGGTTGATGGCATTTTTTTTTATGGCGTATTTTTTCTCTTCATTGTGTTGAAGTAAATCACATTCATATGCAATCATGCTGGTCAAACCACGTATTTTCTTGTATTGATCTCACTTGCTCTCATAGTCATATATGAGTGTGAGTGTTATAAATACTAGAGAATATTATGAATGCATATGAATGTTCTCACTGAATTGCTGGTGATTTTGTTTGTTTAATAAACAGGTTTTTATCTGCAGAGGAATGAATGAGGAAGATTTGGCTTGATTAACAAGAATTGAAAATTAAACGAAGAGTTGAAGTTTAGATTTTGATAGAAAATGTTGTGAAAAAAAAAACCTCCGTAAAAATTAAAATTTAAAATGTAGTTTTTAAGGAGTTAAAAAAAAAGGTTGAGGAAAAACCTGACTTTAAATTAAAAATTAAAATAAAATTAGTTGTAGTGAAATAAAGTTAAATTTTAAGAAAGTTTAAAAGTAAAATTTATAAACACTGTAACAAACTTAATATTAAAGAAGAAAAAACTAAATACATATGTTTAAGTTTAAAAAAAAATAAACAATATTATGGATTTAAGAATAAAAAAATAAAATTCCAGATAAAAACGTTGTATAAAAAAAAAAACCGTTTTAAATTTAAGAAAACGAAATAAAAATCAAAATGTACAATTAAGAATATATAAATATTGTTTAATTGTAAATTAAACATAAAAAAAAAATACTGCGTTAAATAAAAAAAAAAAAAAAAAAATTGTGGCAAATAATTGAAAGTTGTAAGTTTGGTTGTTAACCCTGAACTTTATGAACTTTATGATATTTATAATATTGAATGTCGATGTGAGACGCTGCAAAAGCAACAAAATCAATGGGCATCTAAATATAAACGGACATTAAACATTGACATCCCAAAAGCAGGAATCTTTGCAGCAAACCAGCGATACACAACCTCGGCGTCTGGCGGCAGCAGCTTCATCCTCAACAACTACAACCATATGGCGGTAATTAAAAGAAACTAATTAAAATGTTTTCTTAAATCTAAATTAAATAAAAAAATTTTCCTATATATAAATTAAAAATATTGCTATATATAAATTAAAAATTTTTGCTAAATATTAATTAAAAATTGTTGCTAAATATAACTTAAAATTTTTCCTATAAATAAATTAAAATTTTATAACATTATATATATGTAATTAAAATACAGTGGAACATAAAAATTTGTCACCACTACCTAAAATTAAAATAAAATCTCTTGGAAATGAGAATTTTTTTTTCTTTCAACTTACCTTTAAGTAAAATTACTTTAAATTTCAACTATACACTTTTACAATGAAATTAAAAATTTTATAAATCTACAAATTAAAATCTCGCTAAAATGTGATTTTTTATTTAACCAAAATTTCTTTTAGAGGTTAAACAAAAATTTTTCCAAAATGTAAATAAATTTTCTAAAATTTAAATACAATATTTTTATGACATAAGATTTGACTAAAATGTAAATAAACAAAAAAAAAATTTTTTTTGTCTAGATGTGAAATTGTCTACAATTTAAATTTTCTTACATTTAAAAATTATCCTAAAATTGAATTTTCTAATCCAAAAATTTTTAATTATAAAATTTAAACTAAAATTTTTCTAATGTTAAAATTTAGCTAAAATTTAAAAATTCTCCTAAAATTAAAAATTATGCTATGATTAAAATTTTTCCTAAAATTAAAATTGGGCTATAAATTAAAATTCTTCTAAAATTAAAATTAAGCTAAAATTAAAAATTTTCCAACTAAAAAACTTGGTTAAAAAAAAAAAAAAAAATTTAAAATGTTTCTAAAATTAAAATTTTTGCTAAAATAATTTAACATTATGACCTTAAAATGAAAAGGTTAAATAAAGGACCCTTTTTGTTAAACCCAAAGTAGAAAACCAAACCAAACCAAACTTTTTATTATTGAAGTGGGTTACCTCCAATTAAGATGGAGTCGAGGTAACATGGTTGGGAGGGCAAAAGGAGCAGAACACCTAGTCCCCAATCCCAAGGTAAGTATGGCCATCCGTCCCATTTAGTGTCCGCTTAATTGACAGTTTTTTTTTTTGTGTAAATCGCACGTGAAAATCTGTAGTGCGGTTTCCCTGTGCCTGAGCAAGACCCCACCCATCCGGCGAGCTAGGCCCCTACGCCAGCACGTGCGACCAGCAAAGGCTCAGGGAAACGGAAGCGGATCTTCCACCAACGCCGCACCATTACAGAAATGGCGCCCAACGTGGGGCCTGAACGACAATAGCCCAGTTTTTTATACCTAAATTTTTTTCTAAAAAGGAACTACAATTTTTTTAATTTTAACATCTGTGCACCGGGAAAGCACCCATTGTTCCTTAACATCCTTTTTTTTGCGTAAGTGTCCTAAGTTTCATTCCAGTATTTCCACTTCTGGAATTTCAATTAAATATGTGTTAATCACTATTTAAATTGACCGAATTGGAAACTGAGTTTGAGATTTAGTTCACACTTCAACAATTTAATTTAACTTTTGTGATTTTAATTTGCTTTGGTCAGTAAAAATTATCTGTGGAATACAGGAACTTCGTTCTAAATGAACCGGTCCCCTGTCCAAAATGATTTTTATGGTACCGAAATAGTAGCAAACTCTCGAAAAAAAATAGTAAAGTCTCAAACTTAAAATTTTTATTTTTTTGATGGATGGTCATACTTACTTACGGATTTTTTTTAAATGATTGGTTTGGTTTGGATAACTACATTGGGTTAACAATTTATTGAAAATTTTTTGAAAATATATTGAAAAGTATATTGAAAATTTTTATGGAAATCTTTATGAAGTTAATATCGAAATTATAATTGAAATTTTTTTTGAAACCTTTTGAAAATTTTTATATTGAAAATTAAATTTTGAAAACTATAGTGAAAAGCTATATTGAAAATTAATATAGAAAAAAATTATATTGAAATACTACATTGAATTATATTAAATTTATACTGAAAATTATATATTAAAAATTTACTAACAATTTATTGAATTTTAACTCTATTTGAAAAGTTATATTGAAATTTTTAGAATTTTTTGACATGAAGAATTGTATTTGAACTGGTTTGAAATTTTGATGAAATTATATTAAATTTATATTGAAAATTATATTAAAACTTTATATAGAAATTTTGAAACTTTGTTGAAAATTAATTTTGAACTTCTTGATTTTTCTTAACTTTAATTTTGAAATCTTTTTTTGCAATTTAGATTTTTGAAGAATCTAGAACTTTATTAAATTTAATGGAACTTATATTGAAACTTTTTGATAATTTTTGTAAAATTTAAGTCTGCTTTGAAACTTATTAGAAAATTTAATTTTTTTTGCGTGGGTTCGATTTGAATCTAATTTAAATATTAGAATCCGATTTAATTTTCCAAAATCTTTCTTTTTTTTTTTGATATTGATTTAAATTTAATTCATTATGAAATTGTTGACATTAAGCTAATCTTCATTCATTCATTATCTCATAACATAGCCTAACACCATTTTAGAGATAGTCATGTATTACGCCCTTTGCCAACTACACCTCTCATTAAAGCCTTTTTGTTTATGATAAGAGAGTTCAAAACACCGGTTTTAATTTTGTAAGGTCCCCCAATACCTCTGCGTCCATGTCCCTTGTTTAATGAGAGAACTTAAATCACCGAATTTTGAAAAGAACAAAAATCGCTGGTTTGAGGTCTCTGTTAGATATAAGAATCCAATACACTGAATTTTTAAAATAACCAAAAATCTCTGTGTTGGAATCTTTTCCGTTGAACGATGGATATCGAGCATGTCCATTGTTTAATGAGAGAACTTAAATCACCGAATTTTGAAAGGAACAAAAATCGCTGGTTTAAGGTCTCTGTTAGATATAAGAATCCAATACACTGAATTTTTAAAAAAATAACCAAAAATCTCTGTGTTGGAATCTTTTCCGTTGAACGATGGATATCGAACCATGTTTTGAAAAACCCCAACAGCGTAAACTGCTGTTTTGATTTCTTTTATATATGCATAAGGCTTAACTCAAGGCAAAGTTTTCAAAATGGCCAACCTTAAAACCCATCGAACCATTTTCAGTTGATTTTTCCTTTCATGGAAATCAAAACCATCTGTTTTGTGACGGTGATCTTTTTTGCTCTGCACTGTAGCAGAAGAATTTCTGGTACAGGCAGAATAAGAAAGAAGAAAAAATAATAACCTTGATCTTGAATTATTTTCAAGTTCAAGTATGTACATATAAACAACACCTTATATGGTAATAGGTTGATGGCATTTTTTTTATGGCGTATTTCTTCTCTTCATTGTGTTGAAGTAAATCACATTCATATGCAATCATGCTGGTCAAACCACGTATTTTCTGGTATTGATCTCACTTGCTCTCATAGTCATATATGAGTGTGAGTGTTATAAATACTAGAGAATATTATGAATGCATATGAATGTTCTCACTGAATTGCTGGTGATTTTGTTTGTTTAATAAACAGGTTTTTATCTGCAGAGGAATGAATGAGGAAGGTTTGGCTTGATTAACAAGAATTGAAAATTAAACGAAGAGTTGAAGTTTAGATTTTGATAGAAAATGTTGTGAAAAAAAAACCTTCGTAAAAATTAAAATTTAAAATGTAGTTTTTAAGGAGTTAAAAAAAAAGGTTGAGGAAAAACCTGACTTTAAATTAAAAATTAAAATAAAATTAGTTGTAGTGAAATAAAGTTAAATTTTAAGAAAGTTTAAAAGTAAAATTTATAAACACTGTAACAAACTTAATATTAAAGAAGAAAAAACTAAATACATATGTTTAAGTTTAAAAAAAAAAAACAATATTATGGATTTAAGAATAAAAAAATAAAATTCCAGATAAAAACGTTGTATAAAAAAAAAACCGTTTTAAATTTAAGAAAACGAAATAAAAATCAAAATGTACAATTAAGAATATATAAATATTGTTTAATTGTAAATTAAACATAAAAAAAAAAATACTGCGTTAAATAAAAAAAAAAAAAATTGTGGCAAATAATTGAAAGTTGTAAGTTTGGTTGTTAACCCTGAACTTTGTGAACTTTATGATATTTATAATATTGAATGTCGATGTGAGATGCTGCAAAAGCAACAAAATCAATGGGCATCTAAATATAAACGGACATTAAACATTGACATCCCAAAAGCAGGAATCTTTGCAGCAAACCAGCGAGACACAACCTCGGCGTCTGGCGGCAGCAGCTTCATCCTCAACAACTACAACCATATGGCGGTAATTAAAAGAAACTAATTAAAATGTTTTCTTAAATCTAAATTAAATAAAAAAATTTTCCTATATATAAATTAAAAATTTTGCTATTTATAAATTAAAAATTTTTGCTAAATATTAATTAAAAATTGTTGCTAAATATAACTTAAAATTTTTCCTATAAATAAATTAAAATTTTATAACATTATATATATGTAATTAAAATACAGTGGAACATAAAAATTTGTCACCACTACCTAAAATTAAAATAAAATCTCTTGGAAATGAGAATTTTTTTTTCTTTCAACTTACCTTTAAGTAAAATTACTTTAAATTTCAACTATACACTTTTACAATGAAATTAAAAATTTTATAAATCTACAAATTAAAATCTCGCTAAGATGTGATTTTTTATTTAACCAAAATTTCTTTTAGAGGTTAAACAAAAATTTTTCCAAAATGTAAATAAATTTTCTAAAATTTAAATACAATATTTTTATGATATAAGATTTGACTAAAATGTAAATAAACAAAAAAAAAAAATTTTTTTTGTCTAGATGTGAAATTGTCTACAATTTAAATTTTCTTACATTTAAAAATTATCCTAAAATTGAATTTTCTAATCCAAAAATTTTTAATTATAAAATTTAAACTAAAATTTTTCTAATGTTAAAATTTAGCTAAAAAATAAAAATTCTCCTAAAATTAAAAATTATGCTATGATTAAAATTTTTCCTAAAATTAAAATTGGGCTATAAATTAAAATTCTTCTAAAATTAAAATTAAGCCAAAATTAAAAATTTTCCAACTAAAAAACTTGGTTAAAAAAAAAAAAAAAATAAATTTAAAATGTTTCTAAAATTAAAATTTTTGCTAAAATAATTTAACATTATGACCTTAAAATGAAGGTTAAATAAAGGACCCTTTTTGTTAAACCCAAAGTAGAAAACCAAACCAAACCAAACTTTTTATTATTGAAGTGGGTTACCACCAATTAAGATGGAGTCGAGGTAACATGGTTGGGAGGGCAAAAGGGGCAGAACACCTAGTCCCCAATCCCAAGGTAAGTATGGTCATCCATCCCATTTAGCGTCCGCTTAATTGACAGTTTTTTTTTTGTGTAAATCGCACGTGAAAATCTGTAGTGCGGTTTCCCTGGGCCTGAGCAAGACCCCACCCATCCGGCGAGCTAGGCCCCTACGCCAGCACGTGCGACCAGCAAAGGCTCAGGGAAACGGAAGCGGATCTTCCACCAACGCCGCACCATTACAATGACATTGTGGAAACCAGGCAAGAGTTTTGTTATGAAGTATGTATGAACAAGTAAAGAATATCCTATTATGTGCAGAAAAAGATTTTTTTTATTTCTATAAAACTTTTTAGAGAATATAAACAAATGTACTGGGTGCGGTTCCACATGTACGATATATTTATTTAACTTGGTCCTTTTCAATTCATTTTCAATATATGCCCTTTTTGTTTCATTTTCCATAACTCTTTCGAACATCTCGGGCGGTATAGCAATGATTTCGGCACGAATATTGGCCTCGAGCTTCCCAATAGCCTTGTACACTTTTACTTTCTAATAATCCAACTGCATTTTTTGATTTATAGTGTGGCATTTTCGGGTAGGCATAATGAGCCAACATTCACCGATATCATTTCCCATTGATAGTTTGATCGTTTTCGCAAATAGTCACTTTTTTATCATTAAATGGAATTTCCTGGATCTCGCATGGATACTTCGTTCCCCAAATGCATGTTTACGCTGCCACAGAGTGTGAAATGGGCCTCGTCAGTCAGCATAATTTTCTTCCAAAGTCAGGTTAGGTATCAACCATTTGGCCGTATTGCAAGTGACGTGGAAGGTCTTCTCGCGATATTCTTTAAGTCAAATCATTCTTCACAATGCGCCGCCAATTGGTTCTCGGCAACAGACCCTCTTACAGTTCATTGGAATATATGGGGCGTTGATTAAATGCATGTGCGTGCCCAACAAAATTTGACTCTAAACGATGAATAGTGTTACCAGACGGTGCTTCTTAGTCACGATATTTTCGATGATATGCACGTAGAGTTAACACAATTGAACGACTTTCTTCAATGTACAGCGTCACTATTCGACGGGTTGGCTTGGTATAAATTGAACTGATTTGACGTTTCAAATACGTGTGTTATTAAGTCTATCGGTTGACAAATGTCAAAGTTATTGAATGTTGTCATACCGAAATAAAAGATGGCGCACCTTACAGCTGCCGCTATATAAAACTGATTTAATTTTTTTTATTGAACTAGCAGATTCCCGCCCTCGAAATTCGAGTGGAAATTCTAGGAAATTTAATTTTTGCATTTAATAAAGACTCTAAAATTATGCTAATCAATTTTAGCCAATTCACAATTCAACACTTTTTAAATATTACTATTTATTGGTTTTTGTCCAAGATTAATTTTCAATTCAATACAATTATTATTGTGAATGAAGAAAACAAACCTATTTTTTTACAAACACATTAACAAATTTAATAAACACATACATAGCATTGTATAATTCTATGTATGTGTTAGTAGATACTTTAAAAGCATTTTACTTTAAAAAAATTTAAAATTTTTATATATATAAATCTGGTGGACAGCTAAAAAATTCCTTTTAAGTAATGCATGTTTGGTCAAAATTGGGATAATGCTCTTTAATAGTTCGTTCACATCTAAGAAAAATCTAGTATGTATGAGATTTCGAGCAAAATCTAGCTCATTTTCACTTGATTTCCCATACAAAACAAAATCTAGCTCATTATTAGATTTTAGCAAAATCTCACAAAATCTTGTCAAACTTGGCCACTACCAAATGATACTACTGTGTTTTTTTAATATTGTGGTAGAAAAGTGACATTTAAAATCAAAAACAAAAGCAAACAAGTTAAAAAAAAAGGAAATAAAATATTAATTATTAATAATAATGACGAATCTATAATAAACAAGTAAGAGTGTTAAATTCGGCTGTGCCGAATCTTTGATACCCTTCACCTCGGTTTGAGTATTGACAATAAATGTAAACAAAATATTGGAAAAAGTAAATAATTTGTTAAACTTAATACCAAATTATTTCAGCAAATTCTTTGCGTTGGTTTTCGTCTTTTCTATTATTTCGGATTTATTTCGGTGTTTGCTTTTTGGTCATTGTGGTTGCTGATCGGCATGCATTTAGGTTATATACCTATATGCATGCGTTTCCGGTTATATGACATAACTTCTCGTTTAATTTAGTTTTTGCTAATTAAATAGCTCGCTCTAACCTCCATTGCAAAGGTAATGGTTGTGTAGGGTGGCTACATGCATTAAATCGTGCTAATTGGAGATGGCTGTATAGTTTCTTTTAACTGGCCAAATATTTATTCACTGCGGCCATATAGGTCGGATGGAGTAACAAAATAATAACCAAAAAAAGCTCTCTCAACTTTTTTATTAAAATATTGCCATATTTGGAAAACATAGAGAATAAATTTATAATAATAATAAATAATCAAATTAGGGATGCCAAAAGCAAAAAACCAAATGTCCCAAAAATTTTAAATAAAATAATTTATCATTATTTTCTGAAAAACTTCAAATTTTCATCCAAAAAAAATTGTGAAAAATAATATATAAATAACACTCTCATCAAATTGCGTTTATTTATGTAACAATTTTTGTGTTCGCAGTTCTTAAATATCATTTGAGGTTTTCTAAAATTCATTGAATTTAAATCAATGTTTTCTGTAGTCCGATTCTGTAAATTTCAACGATCCGACAATCGCAAAATATATAGACAGCTATTGTTGTTTGCACTAAGGATTAAGTGATTCGCTAAGTACAGACATCTTAACGACAGTCGACATCTATTTATTTAAATTGTAAACGAGTGGCACCTCTGTCAAAATAAGCGAAAAAACAAAGAAATTAATATCTTTATTTTTTTTACTAATATTTCTGTGTATTTATTTGAAAATGAAATAATGAATTCAATATGCTATTTAATTTTTTTATTTATATAAAAAACTTTTTTAATAAAAGCAAAATATTTTCACTATTTTATGATTTTTATTTATGTATGACGACATTTCAACCTAAAAAATTTAAGTTTTTATCGATTGAATAAACAACAGAAAAATGGTTGTCGTTTAGATACCAACAACAGCTGACTTTAACAATAGCGAATATCGTTTAAAACTTTTACTGATAATTTTGCTATTTTCTTTTTTAACGATTCGACTATCGTTAAAAGAAGTTACTGAAAAGCTATTATGCCAATGCCAATATTTTTTTTAAATGTAAACATTTTTTAAATGTAAACATATTTGGTGTTTTTTTTTGGAATTTCAATTTGTGTTTAACGAATAAAATTTATATATTAAAGATGCAATTGATGTCTTCTAAATTTAAAATTATTATTTCCGACGTTTTGATATGATTTTCTGAAATTCAGTTAATATTTTCTAATTTATAATTGGAAATTTTAATTTCAGTTTTTAGAATTGATATTTTTTTAAATTTGAATGGAAAATTTAAAAAGTGCAATTTTGTATTTATGTGACTAATAATGCTTTAGTAATTATAAACAATTTTTAAAAATTAGATGTAATCGCAATCAGATATTTTGTAGGTAAAGCAGAATAATAATTCTATATAACTATGTAGAACTTTTTTGAAAGCAAAAAAACTCATTGATGAACTCGGTAACTCTATTTTGTAAAGACAACAAAAAGTTAATATGCCAAACTTATGTTCATATTTGTGAAAGAATGATGAAAAAACTTATGAAATAAAAGACCAGCCCGTCTATACTCTTAACATTGTGCTGTATGATATCTATTTGAAAATATTGACATTCATGTTAAAATAGAAATAATTATGTATTGCAAAGATATTAGAACAAAAATTGTGGCGCCATCTACTGTGGCATAGTCACGCTGAGCAAAATGAAGTGACACTGTTAATGCAAAAGAAATGTATTTTCCCCACAACAAAATATTGCAGAAATTTATGTAAACATATTCTTCTATGTGCTCATTCCAATCTGCTATGCAATAATTGTGGAAAAGGCATTTGTTTTTGTTCTTCAAACAATGCATTTATCAAATGCTGATGTTTTTTTTCGCAAAATTTCTGTTTCAGCTTGTGATTTTTTCATTCTAGATGCATAATATAATAATAAAATCTTTTCCTTCTCCGAATTTTCCATTTTCCTAATGTTTTGTTTATTTTTGGTATTTCTAGTTTATATGTTTACTTTTAATCAGCTGTTTATTGTTGTGGAAACAAAATCTCAAAAAATGTCAAAAAAGATAAATGTAAACGGTATAGATTTTGAAGTAGATTTCAACTAAAATCTACTAAATTTTCCTCAGATGTAAACGTACTATAACAAAACATTTGTCACCAGAAATCGCCTTACCTATTAATATTATAGAAAACTATCATCGGTACCATTAAAATAATTTATATATGTAAGTATTTTTATTTAATATCTACAAATAATTTAATGTTTTGTTTTTTTTTTTCAATAATTTAAAAATCATTTGAAAATAATGTTTACATACACAGGAAAAGAGATTGGAGAAAAAAACTTTGAGTTTTCTATGAAAGTTACAAAAAAAAGTTAATTCAATAAATTTTTTAGTATTCCTGTCTTCGAATCTTATTGTTATTTTACTAATAACGGTTTTAAACAATTCTAATTTAAAACTAATATGTAAAAGAACAATTGAATATCTTCTAGGAAGGTTGAACATTTTGTTTAAGTTTTTATTTTGGAATATTTGTAGCTCTTCACGATATTTTTCCACCCATCTCGGTTTCCATACTTGGCATCCATATGTCATTATTGGTCGTATACTTATATAATCACAGTTTATTTTTCCAAATTAATTTAAATTTTCGGCTGTTCCGAAAATGACTGTCTTATCACCCGCTTGTGTTATATGCTTTTTGAACGTCATTTTTTTTTTTATCAAAAATCACTCTCAGGTATTTGACTGAATCAACTACTGGAATTTAAGTCCCTTCCAAACAAAGTGTTATTTGAGGATTTCTATTTGGTGACTTGGTAAAAGAAACATAGTTGCTTGCGTTTTCCAGGATTTATTGCATTTGAAAATTTTCTACGCTTTATTTGAATGATTTATTCTAAAGCCAAACTGCTCCTTAGTCAAAATATCATTTTGTTCTGTAAATTCATGTAGCCCTATTAGTATGATTTTTTCAAAAATATTGTCTAAACCATTCAACATGACGATAGCTTTGTGCGATTTTTATCTTTTTCTGGTGCTAAGATTGGTATTATTTTGCAATTTTAAATTGGTTCGGGAAATAACAATTTTTTAAGCACCAATTGAGTATATAAGTATATTATAATTTTGGATAAAAAACCGGGATGTGGAGTTGGAGTCGGAGTCGGAGTCGCCATAAAAACTCGCGACTCCGACTCCCAAAATAATTCAAATAAATTTTCAAATATTTGACAAAAAAAAAATCGAAATTGGTGACGTAATATTTTAATTTAATCTAAATTATACTCGGTTATTGATCAAGTTTAAAATAGATGTATGGTGTTAATTTAATTGAATTTGAACAATATTCAGCATAAAATTAAATTGATTGGGTTTGCTATAAAATATTATAATTCCATATTATACATTAGAGATCTAGTATTTTAGTTAATTTCTTATTTAAAAAAAAGAATTTTATTGAAAACTGGAAGTCAAAAGTAGACTTAAAGCTTCATGTGAGTAGCTATTGGCATACAAATAATTTGAACTCAATGAAGCATCAATGAAGCCAGATGTTATTGAGGCTATCGTATATCCAAAGACAAATGAGTTATTTTTTGAAGTTTTTAATGTTTTGTTACTTCAAGTTTCCGATCTTATAGTATTTTGTTTATTATTAAATGAATTAAAAAACATAAATAAGACATTTCAAAATATAAATGTTATATTGATTTACTGGCTTCAATTACCTACAACATAATAATTACTGTTTTTAAAAATATGTCTATATATACATTTAGCATCGGAGTCACATTTGGAGTGGGAGCCGGAATCGGAATATGTGTACATATATTTTACAATTCAATACCACAATTAATTGAAGCCTTGGAAAATATGCACGATAAAGGCAAGTTTTTAAAGAAATACTTTTTAAAAATAGAAGACTTAATATAAGTATTGGTAAAACACGTAAAAGCAACCAAAAATATAAGCTTCGGCTTCACCACCTATGAATTAATTCAGTATATAATTAAAAATTCTAGAAAAAAGAATATTACCAATTTAAATTAAGGACTTGAGAGGGCCTCGGCGGTTTATGATATGCAAGCTTTTTAACCATTTTTATCTTGAAACTCATTAAAATTGACTTTATATAAATAAATAATTCGTTTTTACCTAGTAGTTTGCATATAAGGTCATTTATTTGTATTGTTTAACTAAATTGGTAATAACCAATGTAAGTTTTTTAACTATTATAATATATTGTTTTTTAGATTTTTATATTTGACAGTGTTTACATAACCGTATACGTAAATTTGATTTCGTCTTAAACGTGGCAATTTGCAGCTTTGTTTTGAATTTAACTTACCAGTTGTCAAATTACTAACAATCAGTGAATTTTGATGTTGTGAAAGCTTATAACCAAATTAATTTAGTTATAAATCAACTAAATTCAATACGCCGAGATATGGACAACGAATTTGTATTAAAAGGTTCCTACAATGGCTTTCTACAAAAGGAGGAACGCAAAAGTATCGCTCATATATAAAAACAGAGAGCCCGAATATATACTACAGAGGAGCATTATTTCTTCCATAGTGTGTCTTCACACATGAAAGTTTTCTTGCTGAAAGTCTTGAGTTTATAGGTGAGACGGGAGAAAAGAATGGCAGGGATACATACTTTCGTGTACTCTGAAATTCTCTTTTGTTTCTTGCTTCGTAATTTTCAAAATGAAGTTATTTTACGTTTTCTTTGATTTTTATGTTCGTTTGTGTTAAGACAATAATTTGAAATAAAGTTAATTTTAATGGAATAAAATTATAAAATAAATAGATAAAGTGATAAAGTAAACATGAACAAATCTTGAATTTCAATACAAAAATTTCAGTGTGTTGACACGGATGAAAGTTTAAAAGAGAATTTCAAACAATTTCAAAAAAAAAAATTTAATGTGTAAACCGGGACATAATTAGACGAAATAATTTATAACCTAAAAGAAAGGAAAATATTATAAAATCTCTATGCAGCGTAGTTCCCATCAACGTTATAAACTTCTCATGAAAAGATTTCGAAGATCTAATACTTTTTTACAAAACTGATTTGAACGAGCCACATCAAATTATTTTAGCTGAACTATCTCTTTGGATTGAGTTTTGTAAGGATAAAGAAGAAAAACTTTCTAACCCATTAGATACAATTGGAATGTGCGATTTATATATTTATTTTGTTAAAAGTTTTAATTGCCGTTCCTGTCACAACAGCTTCCACAGAAAGAATCTTTTATACGTTAAGAATACTACAACATACCTACGTAGTACCATGTGCGAGATAAGGCTTTCTTCGCTAACATTAATATCAATATATCAGAAGGAAGTTATAATTGATGAAATTATTGAAATATGCTTAGCTTCAAATGGGAAATTATATCTTTAAATTGTTCTAATATGTAATATTTTTTAAATTGATCTCATAAATAAGCAACCCGTTTCTAAAAAACACACAGAATTTACAATAAAAGGTAGAGATGTCACGAACAATGTATTCGGCATTCTACCGAAAAACGAATATTCGGCATTGGGCTTAAAGCGAAAGTTGAATAATTTAATTGCTCATATGGACATACATAAATCAATTATTACTTCAATTATTCTAATTGGAGATAGTAGCTAGTAGATAGTAGGTGGTTAAAATAGTTTTAAAAAATATCTAATAATGAGTTTTTCATTTTATTCATAAGAAAGACTTCAACAATAAATTCTTAAACAATCTATCTATGAAATAATATACAAATCCTTTTTTTAATGTTAGTATATGACGAAAAACAACAAGACATTAGTTAGAAGACATTTGAGGCCTAAAATATTTTTCAAATAGTGTCGGCTGATTCTTTTGAATTGTTAACATTATCAGAAAGATCTCTGATTATCATTCGATGAATTTTCAGTACCAAGTCTTTAATAGCATTAAAGTTTGATTCATCAGTTGACGTTTTTCTCATCCGGGACGCTCTATGTTTTCAACATTATCTATGCCTTCTTGAAACTGTTTGTACCAATTGTAAATATTTTTTTCAATAAAATCGAACGTTGTTAAAATCGCCATATACGCTTCTAGTTATTTGATATGAAACTTGGTACAGATGTCAAAATTAGATTGAAAAGTCACCATTTTATTTGGGCACAGTATTTTAACAAAAACAATTAATATAAATTCATGAAATCATTTTCATTTGTTAATGTAAAAATATACACAAATTGCCCTCACAGAAATAAGTTGGTCACATTAAACACGAAATTTAACAATATTACAGTGCCATAAGGTATGTTATCATACTTTTATAATGAATGTGTGTAAGAAAGTAGGCAGTAACTTATATTTTTAGAAGATTACTTTTACCACTTTTGGACTCACTGGTTATAAATATAGTCACGATTTGTTGCGGTGTCTTTGCTGAAAAAGTAAAGACTCAATAAATAAAGAAATAAATAAGAATATTAACTACGGCTATACCGAATTCTATAAACCTTACTCGCACTAATTATAACTAGCAGATTCCAGCGCTCGAAATTCGAGTGCAATTTACAGGCAGCTTTATTTTCCAACTTAGCCAATTCACATACCAACACATTTATGGTTTATTATTATTGTGAATGAAGATAACAAACTCATTAACAAACACATTAACAAATTTAATAAAACACACATAGCATATGTATAATTTTATGTATGTGTTAGTAGCAACTTTAAACGCAATTTAGTCAAAATGAAGGAAAAAATTTTAAAATCTGTAAATCTGCAAAATAGCTAAAAGGAAATACCTTTCAAATAATATACGTTTGGTCAAAATCGGAATAAAACGGTAGAACAAAACATCAGTCACAAGAAATCGCCTAGCCTATTAATATTATAAATATATATGTGTGTATATGATGAATTGTGGCCCTATGCTCCTCATAGGAGTAAAAGGAATAAATATATATCTATACGATGAATTAGAAATTATCGCCTTAGATAACGTAAGGTAGTTTTTGATAATTTTAACGAGTAAAGAACATTTTTCACACTATCGTGAACACGGTAATATTGCGAGATATCCCATATATATTATAGTTCATTGTGTTACAAACCATAAAAGAAACCTATTTGGCTCATCATTCAATAGAGAAGTTGAAAAAGTGTAAGACTAAAAGTATCTTAAGACATGCAAATAGACAAATATTTGCAAACTAAAAATACTTAAAAAACAAAAAATATCTTACTTACTTTCGTAGGTAATTTTCAGAAATAAAGGGTCCGCCAAATAACTTTTCTTTTTTGAAAATGCTATAAATTATATCAAATTTCTTTTTTATTTGAAAGTACAATCCTTCCGGTTAATAATGGAAAATAATTTCATTCAAATGGCTGCCTCGGCTGGCCATGCAGTAGCCTACACGATCGGTCCAATTTTTAAAACGTCAATTGTCTCTGGCTTGTTGGCGTAACACTTATCTTTGAGGGCACCCCACAAATAATAGTCCAAGGGTGTCAAATCGCAGCTCCGAGGTGGCCAAATGACATCAGCTCTGCGGCTGATAATGCGATCTTCAAAAACAGGGCGCAAAACATCGAGTGTAGCTTCGGCTGTGTGGCACGTAGCGCCGTCCTGTTGAAACCAAATGTTGCCAATATCCTCCTCTTCAATTTTTGTGAACAAAAATTCGTTCAACATGGCCCGATAACGATCGCCATTGACTGTAACGGCCACTCCTTGCTCATTTTCGAAGAAAAATGGCCCAATTATGCCTCTGGACCAAAATCCGCACCAAACGGTGACTCGTTTTGGGTGTATCGGCTTTTCAATGTATGCGTGCGGGTTTTCTGTGCCCCAAATGCGACAATTTTGCTTGTTTACATACCCGGCAAGATCAAAATAAGCTTCATCTGAAAAGATGATTTTTTTTGGCAAAATCGGCATCTTCTGTAAGTCGATCGCAGGCCCACTTAGCGAAGCGAAAACGCATTGGATGGTCCGTTGGCTTCAACTCCTGAACCAATTGGACTTTGTATGGCGTCATACCAAGGTCTTTATGCAAAATTCGTCTCAATGATGCCTCCGAAATGTTCAATTCTTAAGAACGACGGTGAAGTGATGTTGATGGCGCTTCACGCACACTTTCTGCCACAGCAGCAATATTCTCGGGTGTACACACTGTTTTTTGCTTTTCACGCTTTGGTTTATCGATGAGGATGCCAGTTTCTTTCACTTTTTTCACAAGATAACGAACATACGGAGCTGACGGTGCTTCTCTTCTTCCAAAATCCGTACGCAATTTTCGCACACATTCTGCAACATTACCATGATTTTCAAAGTAATGTCGCAATATTTCCCAGCGTTGTTCAAGCGTATACACAACCATATTCGTTCAGCGGAAGGATAAAACTAATTATCTGTCAAATCAGACATGAGCTAAGTGTTACCATTCACGAAATAAGCACTAGTTGAAAAAAAAACGTTAGATGGCGGACCCTTTATAACACATACATAAATATTTTATATACAGAATATTGTCAATGTATTTTACTACTCGTATAACAGTTTGTAAATGTTTACCTAAAAAACTGTTTTTCTATTCTTAGTGCAAGCACAATTTAAATTCATGTTTTTAAATTTTTTTGTTTTTTGGTGAATTCTTAGAAATTTTAATTAAGACTTTATTCTGTAATGAATTTTAATGAGTAGTAATACGAAGAGTTAGACAATTGCGGAACATTGGATTTGAAATGCAATTTATTACATCCATATTTGTCTATCTGTTGATGCTTGTGCTTTTGCAAATTTACCCACTTTAATACACTCCTTTTTTTGTCTTTTATTTATTTTTTAAAACCTTTGTATGGGTAAAGCTTAAATAAAATTTTGAACTGTTTAATTTCATCTCATTTGGGTAATTTTTTGTAGATTGAAAAATTTTCTGATAAACGTTTGACAATTACTGGATTTCAATTGATAATTTTGAATTTCAATTAGAAAAGGTGTAGTGGATTATTCAGTATTCATATGAATCGTATTTAAATGGTGAATTTGGTTCAGGGCTTTTCGTCTCTTATCATGTAAAAAAAATAAGAAGTCGACGGTCCTTAATTTAGTTCAACGACATTTTATAAAAATATTATTGAACGCATACAAGTGCGTAAGTGCTACAAGACGTTTCAGCATTAAATGAGATTTATAAATAACACTGTGGAACAAATTCAGGTTAGCAAAAGTTAGATCGATTCTGAGAGTGAGGGGTGAAAATAGAGGCTAAATTAGAAAACCCGTATCGCGGCGTTTGTTTATGTTAGTTCGAATTTTTTTTTTTAATCGACCTTCGAACTTTGCAATCAAATGCCGATTTTCAGCATATTGTTTATATAGTTTTTTAGCTAAAACTCGTCGACTCAATTATTTTTTCAATCTGTAAAAGCCAAATTATTGCTAGAGACCTGTGCAACAATTAAAATTTTTAAAAAAAAATTGATTTAGAAAATTTTTGTGGTGCTTATGAAGCAAAATGTTGGAAAAATTATTTTTTTTTCATGCTTTTTGAAAATATTTTCCACAAATATTTCTGTTTGGTCTATAATATGCTTCTCAGTTTCTTCAATAAATTTCATTTGAAAAGAAAACAATCATAATACAAAACTCGTCACACTCCATATCGAGTAAAATCTATCGAAATTCCATATTTTGGTTTATTATATAAAGAAGAACTCGCTTCACTTTTGCTATTAACTATGGAACTTAACTCGTTAGCTGTGACAGAGTAAATTACTCTTAGTATTTTATTTTGGAAAATAAAAAAATAATTTCGAACGAAATTTTTCGAAAACAAATGCGACGATTTGACCCCAGAGCTTTTTGTTCGGTTATTTGTATTTTGTTTATTTACTTATACTTGTTGATTTTATTTGTTTAACACCAAAAATAGGTTTAATAATATTATTTTGTATTCCCAATTTCTGTTGTTTGGCAAACCAATCTTATGTATTGAAATTAATTAGGAAAGTTATAGAATTTTTTATACAGTAATGACCTCAATATGGTCATTCATAAGGATCTAATCGCCATCTAGATAAGATTTTTCGTTGCTTCTTTAAAAATCATTCTGCCTCCGTCTATAAACTGTAATTTGACAATACCATTTGCCGATATACACCTGTACACTAGGGTGTCCCAAAAAATTTTGTTTTTCGATTTTCATGGGTCCCCCAGCATTTTTTGAAAGCTAATAGGGTAAAGTATTATTGTGATTTTTTCAGATTTTTCGGAAGAGGTTCAGAGGTCGCTAAAGTCGAATTTAACATAAAAATCGGGTTTTTCCGGGCATTTATTTGTCACGAAGTCAAAATTTTAGAAGAAAAATGTTCAAGCTTTACATATCTGTATAGAAATCATAAGTTTCGGTAATTTTTTTGCTCACTTGGGTACCCTTAATAACATTTTTTCGTAAATTTTGCATAAATTTTGAAAATAATGCTTTGTAACTTTTAAAATTTCTATCAAAGTAAAAAAAAACTAACGACGCAGCTTAATAGGTGGATAAGTTCTGAGTCATTTTGAAAAAAATTTGAATTTGCTCTTACCTGATGCAATTGCACCTGGTAAATGATGTCGCAGAATGCGGCGTGGCCTTGGCTCATTCTTATATTAATGGTAACAAAATCTGAAACAGGCTTTCAGAATTTATTGCAGGGCATAGAACTACATCGTAAAAGCTCTAATAAATAATTGCAAAGCAAAAAAAAAATAATTTTTTAATTTATTTTGGGTATGAGAAGTAAGCTGCTTATAGTTTGGGGGGTGGGGTGTTTCAAAAACCATTAGTTTAACTTTGATAGAAATTTTAAAAGTTACAAAGCATTATTTTCAAAATTTATGCAAAATTTACGAAAAAAATGTCATTAAGGTTACCCGAATGAGCAAAAAAAATTACCGAAACTTATGATTTTTACACAGAAAAGTAAAACTTGAACATTTTTCTTTTAAAATATTGACTTCGTAACAAAGAAAATCGTGGTTATGGGCCAAGTAATAAGTAAAACTAAAAAAATTTTTGGGTAAAATTCGATTTTAGCGACCTCTAAACCTCTTCCGAAAAATCTGAAAAAATCACAAAAACAAATTCATCTCTCTCTGCGTACGGACGTTTAATCGTTGTTCTCCACTAAAAACAAAAATTTAGTGATTTAAAGTGGAAATAAATAATAAAAACCTAATTATTGCAATTTCTTGTTATCTGCACATATAAATATATAAACAAAGAGAGCAATACAGTAATTGAAACAAACAAATAAACTTATTAGTTTTGCTAAATTTACATTTATTGAACTTATATCAAACAATAATATACTAAATAAATACAAACTTTATCATCAAAACAAACGAGAAACCACAATCTCTTTAAGAGTTAAACAGAACCAATTTGAATAAACGAATAAGCTAATGTCTACATACAAAACAAAATCCAAAGCAAAATCAAACAAAATAAACCAAAATAAAATCAGCAAAATGAATACAAAAGAACAAAACAGTGCAACAGCTCAGGGTATTCTTGATCAAAATAATATACCAACAACAAGTTTACCAAATATTACTACTCCCGCGCAAAAGAGAATGAGAGATGTTCTACAATCCTCTCTTCTTGGTAATGTAACAAAAACACCAAGACTAACCGATACAGAATCACCACTTAAATTCATAACAATAATGGACAAGCGATTTGACAAATTAACAGAACAAATACAAACAATAATGCAAACAAAATTTGTGGAATATAAAAACGAACTCTTATGTGAGCTCGATAAGAGATTCGATGAAATAAAGAGTGATTTAAATGCGATTAGAAGTAGAGTAAATAAACTTGAAACAGAGAACGCTGAAATGAAACATATGAAAGACGATATACTTGATTTAAAACGAAAAATATTAAAACAAGAGAACTCGGTAGTGGCCGGCGGTATACGAATTCGTGGTGTACCCTACTATGATAATGAAAATCTTATTGACATTTTTAGTTCTATATGTGATAATTTAAAAATCGATACACCTCAACTAGAAAATATATATAGACTAAAAAAAATATATAGAGAAAATAAACCATACTCACCTAGTGATGAAGTTATAGTTGCTAAATTACATTCTCCGTACGAAAAAAACTTTCTTCTAAGAACAATTGCTAAGTTTAGACGAGAAAATAAAATTACGTTGTGCCAAAAACATGCTGGTTTTAATTGTGATGATCCGATATACGTAAATGAAAATTTAACGCCTTATAATCACAAAATACTACAATCCGCCTTGAACTTAAAAAAAAATAACCAGATTAAAACTACATTTACTGAACGTGGACTCGTATTCGTAAGGAAGTTTGATTCGGAGGAACCAGTACTAATTGAATTTATTGAACAACTAAACCAGCTTTTTCGTTAGCCAAATGATGTATACTTTAATATTACTATCTTGCTATAATCCTAATTTTTTACCATTTTTTTATATAATTGTTTCTATTAATTTGTGCTTCGTTTCAATTAATTCAATTTATTATTTTCTTAATTATATAATTTTTAATTTAAACATATGTTCAATCAAACTTAACTTATATGATTCAACTATTTTCTTATTAAACACTAAAATAAATCGTGTACAATTGAGCGTTGCTGTTGGTACGTATTTCTTTAATGATCCGTATGACTTTGTTACGTAATAATATAACATTTTCCAAAGACAGTACTGCAAATATGGTTAAAATATTGGCTAAACAAAAAAATGGTCTTAAAATTTGCCACATAAACGCACAGAGTCTCGCAAGGAAAATTGACGAGTTTCGGCACATTTTTGAAAATTCTGGTGTGGATATTGTATGTGTATCTGAAACCTGGTTTGACGAATCTATCACAGATACTTTGGTATCAGTAGACGGCTACAATCTTTATAGAGCTGACAGAGCAGATGGATACGGAGGAGTAGGCATTTATGTCAGAAGTGGATTAATTAGCAAAGTTAAACGCAGAATTGGTAATGAAAATGATAAAGTAGAACATTTATTTTTAGAATTGTGTGCAGCTGGAGGCAAGATTCTTATTGGTAGTGTTTATAGACCAAATCGTAATATAGACCTTGGGAATTTCTATAAAATGTTGGCGGAAGATTTTATACCTTTTTATGATAATATTATATTAACTGGGGACTATAATTCAAACCTGCTGGAAAACTGTAGTATGGTCGAAAATATGAAATCTCTTGGTCTTACGCCCGTGAACACGCATATACCAACACATTTCACTACCGTTAACAACTCATTACTAGATTTATTCTTCGTCTCTGATGAAGCAAACACACTGATATATGACCAACTATCTGCACCTGGTTTTTCTAAACACGACCTAATCTTTATAACCTATGATATTCCTTTAGAAGTTCCTAAGAAAACAATAGAATTCAGAGACTTCAAAAACACAAATTTCACTCAGTTGGAGGAAGCGTGTTGCCAAATCGATTGGAACTCGATATACTTTATGTTATCTGTAGATGATCAGCTGGCCTTCTTGGAACATCATGTCTCAGCCTTATATAATATTATTGTTCCGATCAAAGTAAAAACAATAAGCAAGCGACAAACACCATGGTTTACAGTGGAAATTAAAAAACTTATAGAAAATCGTGATAAAGCCTTTTTCCGATGGAAGCGGTTTAAAACAAACGCACTTCATGAACTTTATCGCACAACCAGAAAAATTGTCAATAAAAGCATAAGGAAAGCTAAGGCCACATACTATGCTGAAAAGTTTTCAACATCAATTAATGCAAAAAAAACATGGAAAACAATTAGAGAAATTGGGGTTGGAAAGAGGAAGGGTATAGAAGAAAATTTCATATCAAACCCTAATGAAATTAACGAGAATTTTATTAATATTCCAATGCCTCAAGCTGATCACTCATATTATGGCAACTATACCCCTAATTATGTCCCACAAACCCTTTTTTCATTTGACTGCGTTAGTCCCTTCGATGTACTTAAGAGCTGTCAATCTATAAAGTCTAATGCAATAGGAATTGACGGTATTCACCCTACTTTTCTAAAAATGCTGCTTCCCTTCCTTTTGCCGTATATCACGCACATTTTTAATAAAATAATTACGGTGAGTGATTTTCCCCAACGATGGAAACAAGCTAAGATCTTACCTGTACCAAAGTCGGCAACTGAATATCGGCCCATAGCTATATTACCATATCTGTCGAAGGCATTTGAACGGCTCCTTCATTGTCAAATAACGTCCTTCATAAATGATAATAACCTGCTTACCGACCGTCAATCTGGGTTTCGTGCCAAACACAGCTGTATTACAGCTTTAGCTGATGTAACAGAAGATATAAGGAGAGATATTGATGATGGCCGCGTGGTAATATTAGTGCTGTTAGACCATTCAAAAGCTTTCGATACGGTGGATCACACAGTTTTGCTACAAAAGCTTAAGAACATGATGCACTTTTCACCAACTTCTATTGCACTTATGAAGTCTTACCTAGTAAATCGTTCGCAATGCATAGAAACTAATAAAATTGCATCGACGTTCCTTCCTGTGGTAAGAGGTGTACCACAGGGTTCTATTCTTGGTCCCCTCCTTTTCTCAATTTATGCTTCTGATCTACCTAAACAGTTAATTCACTGCAATATAAGAATGTATGCTGATGACGTACAGCTATATATTAGCAGCAAGAAAGAAAAAATTGAAGATTGCAGTAGAAATTTGAATGATGACTTAGAACGTGTTTCTCGTTGGGCAGCTGCAAATGGACTGAGTCTCAATCCACAAAAAACAAAGTGTATTTTGGTGCGTAACAGATTGACAAGAATCTCAGACAATCTAAACATATATATAAATGATCAACAAATCGAAATCGTTGAACGAGCAAAAAATTTGGGTGTTATCTTTAATAAAACATTGACTTGGTCAGACCATGTCGCTGCTGCCTGTGGTAAAACGTATTCGATGTTACGAACACTTTGGCCTACCCAATATTGTACACCAATTAATATACGCTTGCTACTTGTAAAGACATACTTAATACCAACACTACTATATGCATGTGAAATATTTGCAAGTTGCGATACTAAAAGTAAGTCCAGGCTAAATATAACGTTTAACAATATCGCAAGATACGTTTACGGGCTCAGAAGGTTCGATCAAATTTCATCTTATTCAAAGCAAATTTTCGGTGTCAATTTTGATGACTTATTAAAAATAAGATGTCTTACTTTTTTACACAAAATAATTAGTAACCAGAGCCCAGAATATCTTTATAACCGATTGCGTTTTAGTAGGCTTCGGAGAAATAACAATTTAATTCAATTTCGGCACCATACGTTGGTATCTGAATGGCAGTTTTTCATACATGCAGCACGTCTTTGGAATGGTTTACCTTCTACAATTAAAGGAATCAGCAACGGCTCAATTTTCAAAAAGAAAATTTTACAACATTACATTTAGAAAATTTTTATTTTTTTTTACAATGCACATATACTAACTTGTGTTAACAAATATATATTGAAAATTTTTACTGTATACTTTTTATTTGTTTTTTAAATTATATATGTCACTTATAAATATCTATTATTTGTATATAAATCAATATTTTATTTTTTGTTATTAATATTTAATATTGTCACACTAATGTTAAGTTGTATTGTAAATCAAACTCAAACTAACATATTTAAACCTGTTCTGTTTTGAAGATTTCATGTCTTGTTGAACAGGATACCAAATTTAAATAAATAAATAAATAAAATAAATAAATACTTCACACTATAAGCTTGTAAAAAAGCTGGGGGACAAATTTTTTATTTTTTTTTTTTTTTTTTTGACACACTCTGTACTTATCCGCCTCAATATCTTTTAGGTTTTGGGGGCTAGCGCAGAACTTTTTTACTTTTTTTTTCATACCTTACATACACTATCTCTCCGGAAACGTTAGATTTGTTCTTCTTAGTGATTTAACACGCATCCAGAAAATAAATGGGTTCAATATATGCCGTGATAATTCAGTCTTTTCTGTATTTTACATTGACTAACAAAAGACTTCTTCATCACACATCATGAAATTTTTCAAAAGACGGACGGTTGTTGTTTTTTTTTTTTATTATTTAATTTAGATAAAATATAGTAACACCTGCTCAAAAAATATAAAAATTTTACAGCAATAATAATGAGAGTTCAAATGAGTCATCAATCTACTTTTAATCACGTGCACGGTAACAGATAGATCAATTAAATCATTGGCAAAAATTCTTGGGACTGGATCGAAATGGATAAAATTTTATATGTGGAAATATAGGTAAACAGGTTCGTAAGAAAAAAGTTGTCAATATAGTATAATTAATAAACTTTGTTATCGAAATGAACTCCAAAATCAATAAATGAGTCTACACCAATTGTAGAAGCTATTAAGGTCACATTGGAAACGTAAGCTGTCTTCATTGTTTATGAAGGTTAAGAGAATTCTTACATCGCCGGTATACATAAGGATAGATTTTGGAAGATATATCTATATTAGATAGACTTTGGAAGATTATTCAAAAACAGCCAGTGTAGTGTATGCATGACGTCACACACAAACTAAATATAAACAATGAAAATATGTGTCATGCATTACTATACAGCCAATATTGTGTTTGAGTTCTAGACATAGAGGCGCGCATAACAAGTGTTCATAAAAATAACAAGTGTGACTAAACATGTATGAATATCCCAGGTCAGCTACAAATTAATAAGCGATCATTTTTTGTTTTGATTTAATGTAAACAATTGGAGTAAAAGTTTAAAGTTACATTGTAAATACCAAAGCAGTATATTACAGTGAAAATATTTTGAAGTGTTGAGTAACATTCAATAATCATGAAAGTTACTCAATGCACTATATTCTTTACAGAGAAATGCTTTCTAAATTGCTGGGATATTGATACAAATCCATATAGTTTAGATAGATTTAAATATAGAATAAGAACCCTAAAATAATCAGAAATCATTGAGTGACTTTAAATGTCACTCAATACTAGACTAGTTATAAGAATCTCATTGTAGCTTTATAAGAAAAGAAAAACCAAATAAAGTAACGATTGTTTGACAAAACACCAAACAAAACACTTCGCTTTATTTTAAAAATAGCGAACAACGCTCCTAGATGAGCGTATGTTTCTATAACAACATAGAAACATAATCCATCAACGCTCCTTTAGATGAGCGAATGTTTCTTTAGGACCAGAAACATTACACCAGAATAGGGAGATCCAAGGCGACTCCCTTAGTAATATAATAGTAATATATATTTGAAGTTATTGAAAATTGCACATTGTTTTTAAGTACGATTGAATCTATTTTAGGAAGTTACCAGAGAATTCTATAAAATCAAGCTTCGCTATGAGGAGATCATGTCTAACTTTATCAAAAGCTCTCTAAAGTCTATGCATATAACATCGGTTTGTTTACTTTTGCAGAATTCAGAGTTGATAAAAAAAACCTTGTTGCGCTGGTGGTGGAATTGGTGACATTTCGTGGAAAGTTTATCAATTATTAATTTTTCAAGGAGTTTTGGAATATCCCAGGAAAAACAAACATTACCAAATAATGGGTTTTAGAATGAGATGTAACTGGTTGAAGTTTGCCTGATAAGCTCATTATATTAACACGGGGATGTCATTGGAGGTAAGTAGTTGCCTGGGAACTCATTATTTTCACTTTGAAAGTAATGCAGTATGCAAGGCGCTGGCATGAAATATAAGTAGCTGTATAACACTTATTAGTAACGCCTTATTTTCACTTTAGAAATAATGCAGTGGGCAGTAGTAGGTCATTATTGGTAATGCAAAAATCAATGAGCTGCTATTACGAAATTTTTCCTGGGATCATTTGGTTTTCCAATAACTCTATAATTAGTGACATCACAGCAGGTTAATAGTACGGAATAATAAAAGAGTCTTTCCAATGCTTTGGGAAGAACCAAAATTTTATTGAGTTATTATATAAATGAGTTAAAGTAACCAAAATAAACTTTTATTAAATAAACTTTTTATACTTTTTAGACTCATAAGAACGGTCAACATATCTATGGAGGAATATCATAATAGTTTCGTGTGCTGTTTAACTTCAGATGCAAAGCTGTCAGTATTCAACATCGTTGGAAAACACAGTACCATTAATTTTCATAGTGAATGGATATGACGTAATTTTACGTTTAGAATTTAAAAAGTAATAAAACATACATATTAGAATTTTTCTAATATTTGCTTTCACTATGCTAAAATAAGTATCGTAACATTTTTGATGTGTAAACATCTATAAGCTCAAGGTGGGGAAAAAAAACAGTGTGAAGTATGAGTTTAGAGATTATAATATAAAACTATTTCAGCTAACTCAACAACCTCTCCTATAGCAACGTTAAAAATTTCACAATATAAACGTACAACATATAATTCAATAACCCCGCAAGTATAATGCTACTACTAATATAAAAATTACTTCAGCTAATTCAACAACCCCAACCTATGTTCCTTGTAGTTGAAATAATAGATTATATTATTAATAGGCAAGTCGATATCTTATGACCGATGTTTTGTTCTACCGTTTCATCCCGATTTTGACCAAACATATATTATTTGAAAGGTATTTCTTTTTAGCTATTTTCCAGATTTCCAGATTTTTAAATTTTGTCCTTTATTTGGAGTAAATTGCATATAAAGTTGCTACTAACACATACATAATATTATACATATGCCATATATGTATTTATTAAATTTGTTAATGTGTTTGTGGTCTTCATTTAATAATAAACCAAAAAACTGTTGGTTTGTGAATTGGCTAAGTTGAAAAATAAAGTTGCCTAGAAGTTGCACTCGAATTTCGAGCGCTGGAATCTGCTAGTAATAATAAATATGTTTTATATTATCTGAGCCCCTGCTATAAGTGATGCATAGGTGACGCTTTCTGTTTGATTTTAATTGCTGTGTGATCGTACTCATAAAGTTTTTTTTTTATTTTAAAGATATAACGACTTCTGGCTACAAAATTTAGACTTTGAACAATTGGATTAATTTGTATTTGTATTTATTTATTAAAATTGATTTTCCATTACAACAAGACACATTATTTTATAAATATCAGTAATGGAATCAGATAAGTTATTCATTATATTTATTTCATTCGATTTCCTCTGGAAGATCTTGCGAACCTTAATCGTTTAAAAAGATATTTTGGAGCCTTTGTTATAATAATTTTATGTAAGAATATAAAGTTTTTGAATTTAATATAGTTGTCAAAAGACATGTGGAAGACATGACACAAGTATTGGGATATGTGGTCAAATTTTCTTAATCCAAAGATATAGCGAATAATGTTATTGAAAGTTACAGTTAGTTTCCTGTTATCCCTAGAGTTGCAACCTGTGAAAACCTCAGATGCATATAGTAATGTTGGTAAAAGATATGTTTTAGCAAGTAGCAATCTTATTTTCGGTGGAGTAAAGTGCTGTGTTAACCATAAGCTTCTTAACATACTATAAATTCTGCCGCAGGATTGATTAATATGATCTGACCAAGTCAGAGTTCCATTAAACATAACACCGAGATTTTTACAGAGTCCACGATATCAATTTTAGAGCCCCCAAGGAAGACATTTATCTCATTCTCCAAATGCATCACTTTCTTCCTTATTATAATACACTTAGATTTATTTGGAATAAGTAGTAGGCCATTTACCGTTGGCCAATTTAGAATTCGCTTGAGATCATAATTTAGTTCTTGAGTTTTGGAAATAATTGAACCTTTGGTACTACTTAAATATAGCTGAAAGTCATCAGCGTACATCTAAATCTTAGAGAATTTAATTTGTTTTGGAAGATCATTGGCATATATTGAATAAAGTAGTGGTCCAAGGATCGAGCCCTGTGGTACCCCTCTTATAACTTGCAGTGAGTTTGAGATGGAGCTACCATTAGCAACAGATTGGGATCTGTTTATGAGATACTAGATGCAATCCGGTGTGCTTCGCTACACCGTTTTTGTTTTTTCATTCGGTACAACAGTAATCAGATTTTACGGCATTCTTACCCTAGAGCAAGATACATGTAGCTGCCCATGAGAAGAAGATGGATTATCCATATTAGACCTGGCAACACTTAACTATTGGCCTTGAACTAAGAATTTGGGAATTTTTCTTTTTAGCGATTTTTGATTTTGCCCATTTTTGATTTTGAAGATTTTTGTTTTTTGGGCGATTTTATTTTTTCGCGATTTTTGGGTTTGGCGATTTTTGATTTTGGCGATATATTTTCCCCGACAAATCACATTGATAACTAATGAACTTGTCAAAAGACTGTCGCTTTCGTAGTGCTTCATATTTTTTACATAGGAGGTGCCAAGCCCACTATTCCCATCCCGCCCAATTTTTATTGGACTACTCACATTAATATCTAATGGACTCATGCAAAATGTCGAGTCTTTCCCTGCTCCGATCACGCACATTTTTCCTCTAACTAATCAAATGAATTACTTATGGGCTCACACAAAGTCCCAAGACTCTCACTATTACAGTACTCCAGATATATGGCATTTTATATTTACTTTGTATGGCAGGTACCACGCCTATTGGTTCGATACTGCCCATTTTGCATCCGACTACTCACATTAATAATAGGTGACATCAGAAAAATTTGAAAATCTCTCTCTATCACATTACTCGAGATATATAATATTGAACTATGACTTGTATGGGAGGTACCACGCGCACTTATCCAATCCCGTCCATTTCCGGCATAGCTACTAATATTAACAATAGGTGACCTCACACAAATTTGAAAATTTACTTTGTGTGGGAGGTGCCACGCCCACCAAAAATATTTAAAAAAATTATACCCTATAGCACTTCCCATATCCACAGTAAGACTCTGTGAAAATTTCAGGAAGATCAGATGGGTAGTTACGGAGATTACCTCCTACAAACAAACAAACAAACACACATTATCTCTTTATTATATTACTATAGATGACGACATGAGTATTACAGCTATTGCAGAAAAGTTAAAAAACTTTCTCAGTTTGAGGCATAAAATTGAGTGGTACACCGTGTCAAATGTCTTTGAGTAGTCCAATAAAACCAAATAAGATATTTTACCATCATCCATGTTGCTTCTTATCTCCTCAACTACATCAGATAAGGCTGTTATACAGCTATGTTGGGGTCTGAAACCGGATTGATGACCGATGATTGACCGAAAGATCTGTCTGTGTAAAAGGTGCATGAAAACTTTTGAGAGATATGGAAGAATTGCAATCGGGCGTGATTCGTTACCCGTTTTTGATACTGGAATAATTTCGGCATGTTTCCACTCCATTGGAAAGATGCTGGTAGTGATTATGGAGTTAAACAAGTACATTATGAAACGGACAATCCATTGTAAGATCATTTTCATAAACCTGGGGTGTATATTATCAAGGCCCACTGCATTCTGTTAGTGTTACACATTGAAAGTTAAATTTTGGACTGCTTGGATTGTTAGATGGACAATCATCATAGAATTCATTATTTACGGCTGGTAGAGGAATATTTACAAAAGCTTCATTTAGCGCATCATTGATTGATTAATTGTCCAATTTCGCGTATTAAATTTGTTAAAATAATAAGAAGACTTATCATGCCTTATTTTGGAAAAAACCGTTTTCCTAGCCATCTTATATTCGTCGTGATATTCTGATGTTCTGTAACATTTCCACTTCTGATACAGATTATCACGGTATTCTATTAGCATCTTGGTTTCCATTGTAAACCAAGGTCTATCTCCACTTTTGACAGTTTTCGTTTTGAAGAGGACATATTTGTTGTAAAGTTCTAAAATTACCATTAAGAAATGACACTTGTTCTCCAACAATCGCTAAATAGAAAATTTTATCCCATGGAGTAAAGCAAAGATCATATCCCAAAGCCAAGATATCAATATTATCAAAATCACGATAAGTAAATGTTTGGGGCCGGGCTTCTGTTGCAAAATCGTATGATAAAAAGAGTAGATCGTGCTTCGAGAATGCTGGTGCTGCTAACTGATCATAATTCAGGACTTTACTTGAATTGTTGGTAAAGAAAAGATCAAGCAAAGTGATATTTGTCGACGTGAAGTGTGTAGGTCTCGTTGTGTTGACAGCTGACAAGTTAAACATCGACATTATAGTGGTAAGATTTGAGTCTTCGAAAAGATTGTTATTGAAATCACCTGATGATATAATGCCTTCGGAATACGTCATTGATGAAAGCTCCAGCTTCGTGATAAGACTAATAAACTTTATCCGTTTATGTGGACTGTAAACACATCCAATAAGAAGCTTATCATCACGACAATTTACGTCTATAAAAACATAGTACACGTCATTAGCTACGTTATATGTACAATTTAATTTACATGAAATATTATTTTTTATATAAATTGCGACACCACCAGCATGACCACTTCTATCAGAACGAAAGACACAGTTCAGTTCATAGATATTGTCGCTAATATTATCACAGAACCATGTCTCAGAAACACATATAGCGTCAACACCCGAGTTTTCAAATAAAAATCGAAACTCATCAAGTTTATTGCATAAACTTTGTGCATTTAAATGACAAATACTGAAACCCTGTCTATGATTAGCCAGGATACGTACTATGTTATAATTACCATCTCTGGAGCCAACTTGTTCATATGATATACTTGTAATAATGACATTCTAAAGCAACGCAATAAAATTTACATTTATAAAGTAAATTTAATAATAAAAAAAAATATAAATGTTAAAAAAATTTAAAAACAGATTAATCACAATTGCATTGGACTGTATGTTTTGTATGTTAGTTTTTTATGTATTGTCGATCTTGTGTTGTAATAAAAAATTTTTTCCAAAATTTCTCTTACATTGCATAAAGTATTATCTTTTCTAGTATTAGAAAATGTATACATGATCCCGAACCGAACAATAAATAACTAATTACTTTTCTTAAATTTTTTAAAGAGTCTCTTCTTGCGATTTTTCAACCATGCAAGCATATTCGAATTCATTTAAATTATTTAACGATAATATGGACATACAAAGAGCGCAAAATGGAGCATTAAAAACTGTATTTAATTTACCATTAACACATTCAACATTATTGCTTTATAAAGATGTATCTTTGACTATTCTTCCGATATATTGATTATATAGTATGCAATTATTGCTACATGTTCATAAATCATTGCATAATATAGGTCATCACACAATTACATTTCCAAGAAATTAAACTGTATTTAATACAAGGAACAACATGAATCTCAGAATTGGAAGGTGTAGATTGGAAATTGCAAAACAAAGGGTGGAACACATGTGCAGTTCGGAATACAATAACCTCTGAAACATACTGAATGAATATCAGTTTTTAAAAGAAAACTGAAAGAATTTTTATTTGAAATGATAGAACTACTTCTTTCTTAACTAAATTCTGATCACAGGATATGTGGACCTAATTGTGCATACATGTATATATATATATGTATATGAATTTTTATATTATTTTTCTTTTTTTTTTCCTGTTTGACAGTTTTTTTTTATCTATTCTTAATACCTATTGTAAATAATCTATACATATATATAAAATTCATTTTCTGCCAAAGAAACAAAAGGGGAAAAAAATAAATTTTATATACATAGAAGTAGGCGCAAAATTAGCCGTGGCCGGTAAGAAGCATATGGCGACCTTGCCTGGAGTACAGAGATTGTGCGTACGTAATTTCAGAGAAATCCGTTGAAGAATAAAAATTTGTATAGCGAACAAATATACCGAAAAACATAAAATGAATTGTATATAAAAAGTGGGCGTAAAAGTAAGCGTGGCCGGTAAGAAGCATATGGCGACCTTCCCTGGGGTACAGCGATCGTGTGTACCAAATTTAAGAAAAATCCGTTGAAAAATATAAATTTGTATAGCGGTCAAACAAACAAATAAACAAACAGAAAATGAATTTTATATATATAGATTCAATTCAATTCAATTCAATTCTTTATTTACTATTTAATATAACATACATATATCATCTTAAACATAATTTATCTCAAGAGTTTAGGAATATTAAATCCTTTTCTGCTTTGTTCTAACTATACATAAGCTATTTTTAATATGGACACAAGCTATTTATAATATCACTTGGTATGAAGGAAAAATTAGCAAAACAAAAAAACCTTTCTGATTTTTGTTAGTAAAGATAAAAATAAAAGCTATAAGATAAAAGGCTTAAAATTACGCTGAGATCAACTCATTAATATGTGCATATTCTGATGTGAGACATCGGGTGTTAAAACTTGAAGTCAATCTTTCAATTTTATCTCGAACTAGATCGATATTTGCGAGCGCATGGAGTCGATTTGTTGAGTAGTGCCATGGTAAATTGTAAATCATTTTCAATAACTTGTTTTGAGCTATTTGCAATTTTTTGATGTGACACTGAGCAGATGATGACCATACTGGAGCAGCGTAGAACATGATTGCATGGAAAACTGATTTTAATATTAACTTTTTATTCTCAATGCGCAGTTTGGAATTTCGATTTATAAGAGAGTATAATATTCTTGTAAGCTTATTGATTTTGTCAATGATATATGGGATGTGGTTTTTAAATTTAAGTTTCCGGTCAAGTATGACTCCTAAATATTTTGCACAACTTTCCCAAATTATTGTGTCGTTGTTGAAATTTATTGAATTTTGTGGTAAATAACATGATTTTCGCCTTCTCGTAAAGTATATTGCTTGTGTCTTTTGAGTATTGACCATTATTTTCCATTTCGTGAAAAAATCATAAGTTTCTTCTAATGCAGCTTCCAATTTTGAGATGACGTCAGTGGCAAGTACATCAGAGCACAGTAAAGCTGTATCATCAGCGAAGATTGAAGTTTTGCAATAATTTAATGCTGGAAAATCCGCTGTATAAATATTATATAAAATTGGCGACAAGCAAGAGCCCTGTGGGCATCCTGCTGGTATCCTTTT
This sequence comes from Cordilura impudica, assembly GCA_963682025.1. NCBI lineage: Eukaryota > Metazoa > Arthropoda > Insecta > Diptera > Scathophagidae > Cordilura > Cordilura impudica. The sequence goes on along the minus strand of OY821520.1, from coordinate 173,293,850 downwards.
TTGCTGAGAGTGGGTGGAGCTTATGTAAACATAGAATGATCTGTTTTTAAGAAAACTTTGGATAATTTTAATTATTTCTATTGGAAAGTTGAAGTTTGACATCTTAAAGATTAGTCCGTTATGCCACACTGAATCAAAAGCAGCCTTAATATCGAGTAGTACCATTCCCGTTGATTTTCCATATTCAAAATTTGAATGGACCATGTTTCTGATTCTTAATAGAGGTTGAACCGTGTTATGTTCTTTTCTGAATCCGAATTGATATGATGGTAGAATATTATTAACGTTAATAAATTCGGTTAGTTTGTCTTTTATAACCTTCTCTAGGATTTTGCTTACAGATGAAAGTAAGCTTATCGGTCTGTATGACATAGGACTGTCGGCTGGCTTACTCGGCTTTAATATTGGAATTATTTTGGACTCCTTCCATATTTGGGAAAGTAGCAAAGCCGAAGACATGCATTTACCAGTAATGTAATGAATTTTATACCTTTTTTAGGTAAAGCTTTAAGACATTTATTATTTATGCCATCAATACCTGGAGATTTTTTAGCTTTAAGTCTTTTTATATGGTTGTGTATATTATCTAAAGATACTAGCAGGATATCCCTCTGATTAGGATTTATTACATTGAGACGGGCTATTTCATTCTCTACAGCCGTAGCAGTAGCAGGATCACCGAGGTTCATGGAAAAAGTATGATTCAAGATAAATTGTTGAGCCAATATTTCGCATTTTTGTTGTTTTGTGGTGTATACCGAAGTGTTATCTTTTAACATTGGTATGTTTTTCGACTTCTTCTTTAAAATTTTTGACACATTCCAAAAAGGAGAAGAGCCTTTATCCAAAGTCGATAACATTTATATATATAGATAAATCATATTTTTTATCTTTATAATTTGAATATTTTTCGAACATAATATGAATAAAAAAATTAGTACTTAAATAGAGTAAGCTTTTACAAAATTCAAAATTTGGCAGTTATGTTTTTTAACAATTTCACGATCAGTCCTAAAATTTTGTTTTTTTTTTTGCAAAATCACTTTTTGCTGTGATCTCTATTGAAATATAACAAAATTTGTTATGAAAAATACAATCATAAAAAAAATAGATAAACAAAAAAAGAAATTTTTTATTGATGCCAAATTAGTGGAAACTTTTATACTTCTTTACCAAGGTGTGAAAGAAAATGTAAAATATCTTAACCGTTATTTAAATATTTATAGATTCTGACGTTTTCGTTCAATTATTATAAAATAATGGCAATAAAGTTTTATGAAGGGTTAAAACCCAAAATAATAGATGAGTTTAGTGCTGTTCGTAAGGAAACGAATATTTAGGAGAAATATTCTATGAATAAATCCATAGTTCCATTTCGTGGCGCAAGCCCCATAAAACGAGTCAAATACAAGATAATTGAATAGAAAGAGAGTTAAAAAATGTTTAAAACTGCTACTTAAAGAGGTCATTAAGAATCTGAAAGTAAAACTATCTGCTCGAATTGAGGCTGATCTTGGTTATTATCGTCCTGTGTGGAAAACACTGATATCAGAGAAAAATTGTCTGGCTAGCATTAATCTTGCTAAAGAACACATGAACTGGAATTAGAATACTGTTGGCGAATAGTGTTGCCGAAAAATTTAATATTTAAATGGCCATAAAATTTGCCCATACCCAGATAGGACCAAACGCTTTGGGAGTTTTACTATAACTTATACAATCGTTCAGTATATACCGAATATGCCATATGGTATAGGAATCATCCAGCCCCAAGACCATGATCATTATTTTATTGCACACTGTTATTGTATAGTAAAGGTTTCCATTGTTTAGTCAACAGCATACAAATGAAAGTTTTTAATATTATGATCAAATTTTTTGGTATTGACGTCCATCTCGTCAAAAATACATTGTTAAAACTTTCCACCGTATTGTCGCTCACACTATATTTATTACTGTTTTTTAAATATTGCAATGGTTTAAATAATTAATACAATAACTATGCTAAGAACGTAGCGGGTATAATCGGGGTATGTTGTGTGCGTTATATTCTTAATAACGCATTTCAAAGTGCATTAAAGCTATTAAAATATGATTTGGGGTATTTTGTCATAAAAGTTCTTAATAAGTTTAGCTCACCAGCAAAAAAAAAAAAAAAATTTTAAAACAATATTTGAGTTTTGTGATTTAGAATGCTGTGAAATAAGAATATCAATGTGAGCTGACATGTTACGCTCTGAGCCGTAAGACAAATCGGTGTGACTTATGATTGTATTGGTGAAAAAATTATGATACAAAATTGTTTCAGCTAATTCAACAACCCTTTGCTGTAAAACATTAAAAATTTGACAATATAAACGTATAACATAAACATAATTCAACAACCCCACAAGTATAACCAGAGACCCTGTTTTGCTATAATTGATACATAGATGACGCTATTTGTTTGATTTTAAAAAAGTGATATAAAAAATCTTTAATTAGTAGATGTTTACACATCTCCCCTGTGATGAGACTCACATGATTTTTTTACATATTTTCACATATTTTTTATAATAGCAATGATACGTAGTGAATTAAAATTATAATGCACTGTTTTTGTTTCCAATTGTACTGTTTTTATACCCTCCACTCCAGTGTGCAGAGGGTATATATAAGTTTGTCATTCCGTTTGTAATAATTAGAAAAAAAAATTTGGACCTCATAAAATATATGTATTTGTGATCCTTATAACAACCAGAGTTGATATAGCGATGTCCGTCTGTCCGTCTGTCCGTCTGTGGAAATCACTATGGCGGCATCAATCGGGTGCTCGCTGACATAAAAAATGATTCACCGACATCCTGATAAGTTTGCTATTAAAAATCGTCCAAATCGGTATATTAGGGCCCGAGATTTGAATGAAGAACTAAAAAAAGGTCTTGAAAAAATATAATTTTCTATGCTGTTCTTGTCACGATCACGCCCTCAATAGAATAGCTAAGGTGATCATTTTTAGTGAGAATGATTCTCCAAATTCATGGGAAGATTTCTATTTCAAAAATCATTAAAATCGGTGGAACAGGTCCAGGGAAATCTCTGAAAAATTAAAAAAAAACGAAAAATATGATGTTTCTATAGTGTTCTTGTTGTTATTCTAAATGTTATATTGTTGTCATAGCTGGACTTGTTGATTTTGTGGTCGTTGTGGTAATAATAAAATAAAAACTAACCCTTTGTACATTTTTTTTATCAACTCTGGTAGAAAAATTTAAAAGTTTCCATTGTTTTGGCATCACTAAGAAATTTACTAAATCATTTCTGTCATTGCCACGAGCTTGCCTGCAAAGTTTCAGATCGATTGGGTCACGGGAAAGGGGTTAAAATCGATCCAAAATTTTTTCGACAAGCAGACTCTACGAGTTAATATAAAGGGAGTAAAAAATTCACCAGCATCTAAAGCAAATAATGCTAAAATACCTAGTTGTTAATAAAAAGAAAACAATGTAAATTTAGCAAAAAAAAATTTTATGTATTAATTTATTTAAAGAGAAAAACACAAAAATAACGTTTGATGTTGTATTTTTTGTGTGTAATATTTACATATACATACATACACATATTAAATAATACAAATAATATACATATATTCTATATATGTATATCCATAATAACTGCATGTTAGAAATAAATCGGTATATTATTTTATTTACATAAAATTCTGCAATATTTTGTTGTGGGGAAAATACATTTCTTTTGATTAACAGAGTGTCACTTCATTTTGCTCAGCGTGACTATGCCACAGTAGATGGCGCCATAATTTTTGTTCTAATTAGCTTTGCAATAGTTATTTCTATTTTAACATGAATGTCAATATTTTCAAATAGATATTATACATAACAATGTTAAGAGTATACACGGGCTGGTCTTTTATTTCATACGTTTTTTCATTATTCTTTTACAATTATGAACATAAGTTTGGCATATTAACTTTTTGTTGTCTTTACAAAATAGAGTTACCGGGTTCATCATAGTTATATAGAATTATTATTCTGCTTAACATACAAAATATCTGATTGCGATTACATCTAATTTTTAAAAATTGTTTATAATTACTAAAGCATTATTATTCACATAAATACAAAATTGCACTTTTTAAATTTTCCATTCAAATTTAAGAAAATATCAATTCTAAAAACTGAAATTAAAATTTCCAATTATAAATTAGAAAATATTAACTGAATTTCAGAAAATCATATCAAAACGTCGGAAATAATAATTTTAAATTTAGAAGACATCAATTGCATCTTTAATATACATATAAATTTTATTCGTTAAACACAAATTGAAATTCCAAAAAAAACACCAAATATATTTACATTTAAAAAATGTTTACATTAAAAAAAAATTTTGGCATTCAGGAGAAATTAATAGCTTTTCAGTAACTTCTTTTAACGATTGTCGAATCGTTAAAAAAGAAAAGCAAAATTATCAGTAAAATTTTTAAACGATATTCGCTATTGTTAAAGTCAGCTGTTGTTGTTATCTAAACGACAACCATTTTTGTGTTGTTTATTCAATCGATAAAACTTAAATTTTTAGGTTGAAATGTCGTCATACATAAATAAAAATCATAAAATAGTGAAAATATTTTGCTTCTATTAAAAAACTTTTTTATATAAATAAAGTAAATTAAATAGCATATTCAATTCATTATTTCATTTTCAAATAAATAAACAGAAATATTATTAAAAAAATAAAGATATTAAAAATAAACATAAAATCATCTTTTCAAACACGAAGTAATTTGTTTTTTCTATTCTTCTTTTTGTTTTTCGCTTATTTTAACAGAGATGCCACTCATTTACAATTTAAATAAATAAAAAAATAGATTTGTCGACTGTCGTTAAGATGTGTCTACTTAGTGAATCACTTAATCCTCAGTGCAATAGCTGTCGATATATTTTGCGATTGTCGGATCGTTGAAATTCTGTCGGATCGTTGAATTCGCACTACAGAAAACATTAATTTAAATTCAATGAATTTTAGAAAACCTCAAATGATATTTAAGAATTGCGAACATAAAAATTTTTACATAAATAAACGCAATTTGATGAGAATGTTATTTATATATTATTTTTCACAATTTTTTTTTGGATGAATATTTGAAGTTTTTCAGAAAATAAAGATTACAAATTATTTTATTTAAAATGTTTGGGACATTTGGTTTTTTGCGTTTGGCATCCCATATTTGATTATTTATTATTATAAATTTATTCTCTATGTCTTCCAAATATGGCAATATTTTAATAAAAAAGTTGAGAGAGCTTTTTTTTTATTATTATTTTGTTACTCCATCCGACCTATATGGCCGCAATGAAAAAATATTTTGCCAGTTAAAAGAAACTATACAGCCATCTCCAATTAGCACGATTTAATGCATATAGTCACCCTACACAACCATTACCTTTGCAATGGAGGTTAAGGCGAGCTATTTAATTAGCAAAAACTAAATTAAACGAGAAGTTATGTCATATAACCGGAAACGCATGCATATAGGAAACGCATGCATAGTTTTCCAATATTTTGTTTACATTTATTATCAATACTCAAACCGAGGTGGAGGGTATCAAAGATTCGGCACAGCCGAAACTCTTACTTGTGTTATGTACTGTTCTAAACAAATTCAAATCTGGCAAGCATAAGTTCTATTGTGATGGTCAGGCATACATACGCAACAAAGTTTTGATTTGCTAGGAATCATAGCACTCGAAACATATGATATTAAATAGCTAGTTTTTTATGTTAAATGCCACGCGTGCTGCTCCGATGCTGCAACTTTTCCTTGAGTACTACTCAAGATATATGATATTTTATGGAGAATGATATTTTCACTTATCCTATTCCACTAATTCCACATAAATGACGACATAAAAATTAGCAAAGCTCTTCTTGCAATAGTACACGAGATATGTAATATAGAATAATTACTTTGTGTGGAGCTTGCCACGCCTACTGATACGATCACACTCTAACAAAAATAGACGCAATAAAATATGGTGTAAACATAAGATGGATACATACGCACCAACGTTTTTATAAAATACCCTACAAGAACAGTGACGGTCATTTGACCGGTGATATGACCGTCACTACTGACTGAAGTGTCGGTCATCGCGTAGAACAAAGTTTCTATCATTTTATTAAGGGAAATATGCCAAAACTGACCGAAACTTTTGTGTGCATGTGATTTTGCATCTTACTCTAACCTATGAAAGTATGTAAACCATATAATATATATCTGAACTGCTCACTCTACCGCTGTTTAGTAGTCAACGATGATAGATATATATATCATCGTTGACCGGTCACATTTGATGGATATATACATCATCGTTGACCGGTCATACTTGATTATAATGAAACACGACTTATTATTTTTTATTTATTTATTTGTTGTATTAAAACTCAAATTCAAAATTAAAAATAAACATTAAATATTAAAAACACAACAATATCACCAATTCCGAAACGTGGTGATAACTTTGAGACAATGTTGAAACAGGACAATGGGCTTAACTTAAAACAGATATTTAAACAACTTTGCTGACTTTTCACTCGAAACATCCCTCAAAGTGGTACGTAACTTAGCACTGAATAAATTGACTAAACTCAATAGAAATTTCCGGTAATGGGCCTTAGTGCAATCAGTAGTTTCTTCAAGGAAACAATTTATTATAACACTTACATATATGTATATCAACAATTTATATTAAAGCTTACCTTTTGAGTGTTGTGAATTAACAATTTCGGCCAAACCTGATACAATTCATTTGCAAAATTGATGAGTAAATGATGTATCCATTCAAATACTGCTGCCTTTGTTTGTACAGAACGGTGTGTGAGATATTGTGATAATACCTCTATAAATCAATTTGTTCAATATTCTGAGATCTTTGTTATTTTGAAGAAACTAATTTCATTATGGATGAATTTACGGATACTGCAGATTCCTTAATATTCTTAATATTATCAACATTATATTCCAGACACTATATTCCAGAATGGCATAAATTAAAACATTCAAATATTAAAACAAACTCCCATATCCATGTTATGGCAACAGACTGAAAGATAGATATAAGGATTAGTGTAAAATGCTGCAAGGAAGATTTACTTTGTTTCTAGCTACAATTTTTAATAAAATGTCAGTGCATTACCTTAATAAGTTCATTTGGTGATTGCGCATGTATTAACAATATATTTATAGTGTCTTCCATGCGCACTTAACTGGAATCATTACGAATCGATTTAATAAACTGTGTAAGCGTTGTTTCACACAATTATATTTCTTGTGTATTATCTTACATCATAAAAAGTCCATCAATAATATCAAATAGATAACCATATTATTTTCTGGTACAGCATTCACAATCGAAATCCAGGATATAACATATTTTCGCACAATATAATTCTTTACACAACTGCGTTTCCTAAGAGGTATAAAAGCTTTTAAATTGAAAGTTTGTGAAGATTCTACAGCAATACCTTTAAGTAAACGATCCAACAGGAATAGGCCATAAGACGCGAGCAAAAAATAAATCGTGGATATTGGAGGGACGTGCTACCACAATTGAGAATGGCACTAACGAATTCACTGACATATTTTGAAGAATCGTAAAGAAACAACAAAAACTAACTTGAACATTTAATTTAATTAATTACTTAGCTTTCGTAAACCTAAACTTGTAGCCGCCAAGCCAATTGAACCTCTCTTTATTTTATTAGAATCCTGGGAGGAGGCAAAGTCATTGGGTAACACCTCTATAAGTTTTCGCATTTGGGCAGTTGTTTTTCATATTAAATTCTTTAACCAATCTGTGTGCGATATCAGTTGGATCATTTAAATAATCAGTTTTTTTTTTAATATATTAAATTCTTTAACCAATCTGTGTGCGATATCAGTTGGATCATTTAAATAATCAGTTTTTTTTTTAATATACATGATAAAGCATTTTAACAAAGTTAACAATTAATTTCACTTTCCGACAGCCAATAATGAATAATACGCGGTAATTCACAAATATTGCTGTTTAACGAAAAAAGGTTTTAAAAAACAACTCTACAACAGCAACAATGACAGTCATATGTTTTTAAATACAAAAAAACTGCAAGTGTGTTAGTACAAATATTCTTTATGTGTTAGTTTCAGTCATTCATTTCTTGTAGGGTATTGATATTTGATATACAGTACCGGACAAAACTAAAGCAGAACATCCTTCTTTGCAACCCTGCACTGAAACGTCAAACAACGAAATATTTTTGCAATCTTTATTGTTAATAAACAAATTATTTTATTCTAAATAAATATAAAACGGGTACAAAACAATTTTTATACAAATTTCTATACGGTTTATGTTATCCTTGCATAAAAATAAAACGATACTAATCAATTTATACAAATTTTATACGGTTTCTGATAACCATACATTTTATGGATGGGTCTAAAAGGAGTCTGAAATAGACATGTGCAGATATTTTTGCTGATAATACTCCAAAAAAAATATTCCGCTTACAACAAAATGCACCGAAATGATGTGGACACAGCAATTATTCCGCCTGCCAATATGACGTGTTTGATGAAAAACTAAACAAGGCACTCGGCTCCAAATTAGAAACTGTTGTAAGAACAGATGATGTTGTCCCCATTTCTACAGAGGTCCAACAATTGCGTCTTGAAAACACTCGCCTACAGAAAGAACTGCAAAGTGTTAAGAGTAAACTGGCATCAGTTGACAAAGTTAGTAGACGTAACAATAGTATTTTAAGTGCGCTCACAAGTGAATTTGTGTCACAGGCACTGGATGAATTTAAAAAAAATTTTCTATTACCCTGAAGGTCGCCGTCAATGTAGTTGAAGCCCGAAAAATTGCTTCTGGAAGGTCATTTCTCTTCATCCTCAATACCTCTATGGAAGTTACTTCTGTTTTATTTAAAAGGCGTTGGCACTAGTGTTTTTATTGATAAAGATTATACAGCTGATGACCGCAGCAACAGATTCTTTTTACGCCAGATAGGTACAATGTGAAATTATCAGACAAGAACATCAAATTCGATATGGGGATTACCGCATTTTTATTGCCGATAAACCGTTTTTCAGTAGTGGGAAGAGGGATGCAGAATTTTTAAGAAAAATATTATCCAAAGTGAATTACGATTGTAATATTGTGGTGAGAGACTGCCAAAAACCCTTTCCTGGTGCTGCTGTGTGAAATATTCTATCCAGCAATTAGCAATAAGAAATGAGTCGATTGGTTTCATATAATGTTGCTAACCTAAATGGTAAGCTAAAATATGGTAACTTCTTTAATTACATTAACAATTTTGATATATCTTTTCTTTATGAGACACAGTACTCCCTGATAAACGTAATAACGTTTCTACCTTTTTAAAAAGTTATGTTCTTTACTCGGTGGATGCCACTTAAATCCATGACAGAGGCCGCGCCGTAAGCGGTGCTTAGTATGGTTTTAAGAAAAGCTTACTGAATAAATATACATTAAAATTCTGTGAATTTGCTAACGGTATTACTCTATCTGCCAAATTAAATGATGTTTGTTTTCACTTTATTTCAAACTACCTTATAGGCTTTTCACACTTACTGCGTTTCAACGAAACCCCAGAAATTCGCTCTCTTGAGATGGTTTCGAAAACATAGTGTTCACATTATGTTTTTGTTATTTACTGCGGTTTTATTTGACAGTTCTCATTTCTGCAGCAAGTTTGTTTTGATTGTAAACAACACAAGCGCGTAAATAAACAAATATAATAAAAAATCAGAAAATGAATTTAATTTTAATAATATATGAGCTTATATCATTGTATTTTTATACCCTATACCACTACGTGGTTTGGGTATAATGACTTTGTGCTGCTGTTTGTAACAACCAAAAATATTTGACCTAGACCCATCTTTAATTATACCGATCGAATCAGAATCACTTTCTGAGTTGATTTAACAATGTCCGTCCGTCCGTCCGTCCGTCCGTCCGTCTGTGTGACCATGTAAAGCTTGTAATCAAACTGCAGGTCGCAAATATGAATATATTTTGATGAAATTTGGTATATAAGCTTCTACCGGCCACGGGATGAACGCTATTGAAATTGGTGAGAATCGGTCCATGTTCAGACCTAGCCCCCATACAAATTACCCATATGAAATCGACATAAATTTCCATAAGATCCAAATTGTCATATAGATCTTACTCAAATTGGGTTTGTATGCGTTCATTACATCCACTAATGAGTAGTCCAAAAATGATCCCTTTGACCCCATATAGAGCTGCTTCCCGATCTTCACTTAAATCTATTAAAAAACAAAAATATTGCACTGATTTTTCTCAAATTTTGTTTTTACATATTTTTGCAAAATACAAGAGACTTTACCAAACATGATCAGGATCGGTCCATTTTTGGACCTAGTCCCTTTATAGATATAGCATCCGATAAGAACTTTTTCATATCTGCATCCATAAAAATTAATAAAAATCCCACTCAAATTTGGTTTTTGCTTATTTTCAATGTCCAGTTAGTTGGGCCTAAGAGATAGGGTTTCTAAACGCATGGTATAGGGTATCGTATAGTCGGTCTAGACCGACTATAATTTTCTTACTTGTTTTACATTATATTATTTCCTGTTACCGCGGAGCTGCAGAATCTTGTCTTCCCACAGCTCAAGCAGAATTTGCTCTGCCGTGTCCGTCCATTGGCTTCGCTTTTTGTACTTCTTTGGTTTCTATTTAAATAAAATGAAATTTTTATAATGAAAAGTCAATATAAAATTAAGATACTCACAATATATCACTTATTGGCTCAATTTTTCCTTCTGTAATTAGTTAAAATTAAATGTTTTGCATTAATAACAATAAATAAATAATAAATAAGTACTTACCGGCACAAAACAATCACGAAATATAAACAAACACATTTTTTTTCATTATTTTTCTGACATAAGCAATGCAATTTTTTTCATTTTTATGCTTTTTTTAACTATTTACTATTGGAGAGCAACCCTGTTCTTTCTCTTGTGTTTACTGTGATTTCAAACACATCACAGTAAAATGAGCAAAATGTCTGCGTTTTTATACCCTATACCACTATGTGGTTTGGGTATAATGACTTTGTGCTGCTGTTTGTAACAACCAAAAATATTTGACCTAGACCCATCTTTAATTATACCGATTGAATCAGAATCACTTTCTGAGTTGATTTAATAATGTCCGTCCGTCCGTCCGTCTGTGTGTCCATGTAAAGCTTGTAATCAAACTGCAGGTCGCAAATATGAATATATTTTGATGAAATTTAGTATATAAGCTTTCATCGGCCATGGGATGAACGCTATTGAAATTGGTGAAATTCGGTCCATGTTCAGACCTAGCCCCCATACAAATTACCCCTATGAAATTGCCATAAGATCCAAATTGACATATAGATCTTACTCAAATTGGGTTTTGTATGCGTTCATTACGTCAGTTAATGAGTAGTCCAAAAATGATCCCTTTAGTCCCATATAGAGCTGCTTCCCGATCTTCACTTGAATCTATTAAAAAACAAAAATATTGCACTGATTCTTCTCAGATTTTGTTTGTATATATTTTTGCAAAATACAAGAGACTTTTCCAAACATGATCAGGATCGGTCCATTTTTGGACCTAGTCCCCATATAGATATAGCATCCGATATGAACTTTTACATATCTGCAGCCAAAAAAATTAATAAAAATCAGACTCAAATTTGGTTTTTGCTTATTTTCTATGTCCACTTAGTTGGGCCTAAGAGATAAGGCATGGTATAGGGTATCGTATGGACGGTCTAGACCGACTATAATTTTCTTACTTGTTTTTATATGGAATTATGCGTGATTTATAGTGTGATTTAGCATGAATATCATGAAAGAGACCAAAACGCTGGCGTTTCCTGAAACCGCAGTAAGTGTGAAAAGCCTATTAACTGCAATAATTGGGCTCACGATTTTGAGTAATTTGCAATGATTGTAAACGGCTGAACACACTTTTTATAGTGTTATGGAAAGTTCGATGATTGATTATTATATTTGTTTACGTGATTTTTTGAAACTGTTAGTCGACATCCAATTTCCAGGTAAGCCTTCAGAAAGATCAGAAAGATCATATGCCTCTTGTTGTCTCATTGTGCTCTGACGTGAATTGGCGCTTCCGGACAAGCTTCCTTGGTTCCCAAATAAAATTGTTAGATTTGCAAATTCTCTTGAAAACCTTGCTGACCTTATGTAAAATGAAATTTACCCATTCATTAAAAAGTTAATATATGCGCTGGAAAAATTCGTAAGGCTAATTGTGTAAATTTAGTAAGGAGACGTTTTGATCAATAAAATAAATGGTTTGATTCGCAGTGTGAAAATGCTCGTAAAGAAATGCTTGAGACGTTAAATAGTTATTACACATCTGGTACTGAAATTTGTAGAAAATCTTGTGTCGAGAGTAAGTCACTGTTTTTAAGGTTATGTAGTGTGAAGAAGCTAAATTTTAAAATCGTAAATGTATAAAAATTGAATAATGTGAGAAACAGTAGCGAATGGTGAAAAGTTGCTAATGGGATGAGATATTGCAACCCTAAGGTGGGTAACAATTTAAGAATTGTTAACTTTTATGATTATTTCAAATCCATTTTGTATACATCAGATTTTGTAAATGAAATTTCTTGGTCGTTGAATAATGTTATCGACCCATTTATTGAATCCACTTTTGAGATGTTTTTGCAAACTGCTAAGCCAAATAAGTCTCCTGGTCTGGACGGAATCAGTTTTTATTTTATAAAAATGCTCCTGATAATTATTTGAATGAAAATTTGTCGTTATTTAATTTTGTCTTTCTGCATTCGGTGCTCTATTTTAATACAATTATTCAAAAAGGGTTATATCAATATTGTTTCAAACTATAGAGGGTTATGTCTTCTCGACACTTTGTTCAAAATCTTTACAGGATTGATACTCAGTCGTATTACCAGCTGGTTGAATTTTTATGGTATCCTAAATGAATACCAAGCAGGTTTCCACAAAGATTATACCAAAAGGAAAACGCATTTGCGAACCATATGTACCGAAATTGGGATTACATTAGACATGGAGATTTGTGGTAACAACACAAGATATTATCGCAATCTTATAGTTGATAAATTCAAATCTTTTGAATATGATAAGTTCGTAAGCTAGTACCAGAAACTCGCGATTTGGTACCCAGTGTTAAAATATGACATCCCACCATATTTCCGCGATGAAAAATATACTTTGATTTAAACATCATATATAATTATACACACTAGCAGATTCCAGCACTCGAAATTCAAGTGCAAATTCTAGGAAATTTTATTTTTTCATTTAACAAAGACCCTAAAGGTATGCTTCACAATTCAACTCATTTTAAATGAGGAATACAAACTCAACACATTAACACAAACTCATGAACAAATTTAATAAACACACACATAGCATTGTATAATTTTATGTATTTTTTAGTAGCAACTTTAAACGATCATAACTCCAAAAAAATATTCCAGGCGATGCAAAATCTGTAAATCTGGGTAACAGCTAAAAAGAAATACCTTTAAAATGATAATTTTTTTTGTCAAAATCGGGGTAAAACTGTGAAACTTACATCGGTAACAAAAAATCGCCTAGCCTATTAATATTATAGGTATACTAAGCATATTTCTTCTAGACAAAATCAAACGAAAACTTGAAACTCGCGGCAGAACCTCGTGAGCTTGATTATGAAAGTTAGGGGGTGGTCCCTTAAATTCAAATGCAAGCACATTTTGTTGAAGTGCGTCATATTTATCTACCTTGTACAATTATAATGAAAAGAAAAACTCAAATCATCTAATAGACAGATGCCCAATTTTTTCGGGGTACCGTTTCTCCTTTCTAGGAAAAAGATTTCTTACCAATGCTGAAGTTTTGTATATATTGAATGGTGAAAATTACATGCTCTTATACAAATTTATATCAAGTTGTTTAAAATATAGAAAATAATTATTTCCAAATTTCAATAGCTAAAGGAGTCTCAATACTATTATTCTAATTATAATTTAAAATATTTTATTAAGCCAATCAGACACAACATTTAATGTTATGTTCTTTGGCTTAATCATTGATAAAATTTTTGTTACTGTAACTTTAAGTATTTTATTTATCAATAATCAATAAATATAATCTAATCAAATCCATCTTACCAACAAATCGTTATATATGTAGCTAAACAAAACTGTGTTAGATAACTTTTATTTTTATTCACTTAGAATAAAATAGAAACAACATAAATTCTGTGGTCACAAGCGATAACCGCCTAAGTCGACTTAAGAACGATTTGAGTTACGTCTGCTGTCATATTCTACTAAAAACGCTTTATATTTACGTAAAATCCCCATTTCTCTAACACTTTTTATTAAAAAGTTATTAATGAAAACATACAGACCCAACTCGTAATGAAGCCCCATTACATTTATATAAAAAGTTATTTTTCTCGAAAGCATAATTTTCGAATTAGGCGGTTATTGCTTGTGACCACAGAATTATTCACTTAAAATAATCAAAATCTAGGAAAGTGTAAAAGGCATTATTTCATGGCGAAAAACTAAAGCCCATAGCCAATACTGGATAAGTAAGGATTAAAAAAACTCAATATTTTGTAGCGTACATCTTCGTTGCATGGAGTCAGTTAAGTTAATAAATACCTCTGCAGAAATTCAATTCATGTACTTTCCACATTCTCGAATATCTCATCCACATTGTTACATTTATCGCGGACCATTTTTGGATCTACAATTTCCCATAGATTTTCTATCGGATTCATTTTAGAACGTTAATTTTATTGTTAATAAACCAGACTTTCACACATTTAGATATGTGTTTGGGGTTGTTATATTGTTTGTATCTCCACTTAATTGGCATTTCCTCGCAGCATTACATTATCTCTGTAAATGAAACGATTCATTATTCGATTTATTTTATGAATTGGACCGATGCCATTGCGTGAAAAACATTCCTACCACATAAGGCTACCTCCGCTGTGTTTCACAGTGCCTTTTGTATAACGTGAGTTAAGACGTTGGCCTTTCGATCTCCGAACTAACTTTAATCCATCGGAACCTTTTAAACATAATTTCGATTGATCAGAAAAAAGTACGGATTTCCATCGTGTGTGCTCCAATTAATATGTTCCTTTGCAAATTCAATCCTGGCCAGTCTATATTCCGTGAAATTAATGGCTTCTTTGCACTTCTATAATATGTTAGACCACCTTTTACAGCCCGTCTTTGGATGGTTCTGGGAGTAACATTTAACCATAATTGTGTGGCAATGGACTTTGACGAAATGAACGGAACATTTTTTATCATACGTATTTCTACGTGGTCTTCTCGTTCGCTGGTTTTCGTGGACGTCCACATTTTTGTACAACTCGGCCAAACAGTCCATAGAATGAAAACGGCTAATAATTCTAATAAAACAACGTGATTAACACCAAGTTTTTTTGCAATGAACATCACGGATTCACCGTTATTAAAATCAGGCACTTTTTTCTTTTAAATGTAAAGAATATTTATTTTGTGACATTTGGTTAACAAAATTATTAAAAACTTGCACAATGACTTTGAGAGCACAGGAATATACAAGGTGACGTGCTTTAGTTTTATCGCTGCATTTTTGGCCGCATTGTTAAAAAAAATATATAAAAATAATTAAACTACAGCTAAAAAATTTTTCATCTTAATTTTCAACATGCATAGAAAATTATGCATTCATTTTAATGTTATAGTATATTCCGTGATTAGTTTTGTCCGGTATAAGCTTCTGATGGCAATAGGCATTGAAATTGGTGAACATCGGTGCAAGTTCAAACCTAGTCCCCATACGAATAACTCCCACGATATCGACTTATATTTCGCTAAGATCCAGATGATCATATTGATCACGTAAAATTTTTTTTTTAACTTTGTTTATTACACACATTAATCAGTAGTCTAAAAATAAACTCTTTAGTACCAGATTTTTCATAGTCCCCACATAAAGCTGCTTGCCGATCTTCACTAAATCTACAAAAAAGAAAATTGTTTGTTATGTTCGGCGAGTTTACCGAACATTAAAACAATGAAACACGTCGTTCTGATCGTGTAGGTAGTTCATAACCAACTGTTTATTATAATTTTAAATCAATAATTATATTTATTCGTCACAATAATAATTCTTACAACTAAGCAAAAGAAGGGTAAGAGAAAATACCCAATTACTTTTAAATAAATATGAGTAACTTGACCAAGCGGTGTTATGAAGTAGTTGAACTTAATGTGTGCCAAATTAAGGTATGTTAATATTATCTTGCACTTCAAGTAAGTCGTTCAACTATTACTCATTCATTTGGTATTTTCACTACACCTCCCCTTTTAAAGGAGAAAGGTCTTATAGAGATCAGTGATCAAGTGATGTCTATAAGAGCTTTCTTTTATAATTTATTGTACTTTTTATATAATTTTTTCATAATATTATACTTATTTTATATATATATATATATATATATATATATATATATATATATATATAACTAAGTTTAGTATTCGTTATTACTTCAAGTTTGGGTAGTTTAATTAATATTAGGTAAAATTAATTTCTTAATTCTATATTTTTATATAAAATTATCAAAATTATTTATTACGAAAACATTTTTATATTTTTTTTATTAATTTTTTGCTTTCTTCCTTTAATTTGTACAAATACATTGTTTTTATCATCAATATCAATTACTTTAAATGGCCCCTTGTACATTTGTTCTAGTTTGTGTGCTGTATGATTTCTAATGAATATTTCTTGACCTACTGTAATGTCTGTATTGTTGATGTTTTGATCATGTGAATGTTTTTGGTTGTGTTTTGTTTCGTTGATTAAATGTTGTGCCCTATTTAATGCTATTTGTAAACGGAATTTTACCTCTTTTGTATAATTATCGAAATTGTATATAGGATCTATTTTATCAGTTTGCATTAGTGGACTATGATTCGGTACGTTTGGAAAAATTAATTAAAATGGGCAGTATTCATGCACTGTTGAGGGTGTTGTGTTAAAAGCATACGTAAAATATTTTAACCATTCATCCCAATCGTTTCTGGATGTATGAATGTATGAGCGTATGTACTCATGAAATGTGCGATGTGATCTTTCAACTGTTCCTACCGTTTGATGGTGGTAAGGTGCTGATGTTGCTTTATCTATTTTCAAAAGTGTAAGAAGTTCTACAAGAACTTGATTGTTATACTCAGTACCCATGTCACTGAGTATTTTATTCATGGGTCCATAAATTAATATGAAGTGTTCTACTAGTGCTTAGCTATCGTTTTGGCATTTTTGTCAATTATCGGTATTGCCACTAGATATTTTGTAAGGTCGCATATAATAGTTACAATATATTGGTTTCCGTTTTCTGTTATAGGAAGGGGTCCTACCGTATCTATTATTATAGTGTGAAAGGGTTTTTGTGGTATAGGGGTGATAATCATATTTGTTTTTATATGTTTTGTGATCTTATTGGTTTGACACTGAACACATTTCTTTACGTATTGGTTT
Source organism: Cordilura impudica (assembly GCA_963682025.1). Lineage (NCBI taxonomy): Eukaryota > Metazoa > Arthropoda > Insecta > Diptera > Scathophagidae > Cordilura > Cordilura impudica. Next base: position 173,276,221 of record OY821520.1, on the reverse strand, counting down.
ACATCCTTAGTGATATTTTTCCAATAATAAAATTGTCTAAGCTTCCTAAGTAGTCTAGTTGTTCCAGGGTGTCCTCCAAAAAGAGGGTTATCGTGGAATTTTTGTAATAAATATTTTTGTTCATCCTTGTTAGTTATTATGCATATTTTGGGTGTGAGCGCTATTTGTATTTTCTTTACATGTTGATTGGCTTTTTGTTTAAATTTTTCAATTGATACGAGGTTAAATATATTATTATTTAAATTCAATTGTATTTTATCCAGATTTCTACTTATTGCCTCTTTTTCAAGAATTGGAAAAAATTGATCCAGATCCATATTTCCATTAGCAAAAGTGTTTTGTATATTAATTTTTGGTGCTAGCACTTGTTTACCTCGTTTAAAATAGAGTGTGGGTATATCCATATCCATAATTATCTTAAGTTTGGCCCACTTTTTTACACAATCTAAGCCAATAGTTTCGAAAACTTTAGGCTTTTCATTAATTACTTTACTATATTTCTTAATTTTTTCTTCAGGTTTGTTTCTTGTTTGTGCACGTGTAGTTACCAGGAAAGCATTGTTGATCGAAGGCAGTGATTTAATATCATTAAAGGCAATTCGAGACTGCGCGTCCGCTCCCGAATTATCTTTTCCTCTAATGTGTTCTATGACAAAATCATACTCTTCTAGTTCTAGACGAATTCTTGTTAATCTGCTGGAAGGGTTTTTTAAAGAATACAAATATGTAAGTGGTTTGTGATCGCTACGTACTAATAATTGTTTCCCATACACATAGGGCCTAAAATGATTGATAGCCCGTTGGACTGCTATCAATTCTTGTTCTATTGGTGCATTGTTCGATTCACCTTTTGTGAATGCACGTGACGCATATGCTATTGGAAGTTGCATACCATCTTTAGCCTGCGATAGTATTGCACCACAAGCGATTTTGCTTGCATCAGTTGTTATGCAAAAGGTTTTGTCAAAATCCGGGAATTGAAGAATTTGCGGTGACAATAGTGCTGTCTTGAGGTTGTTGATTTTGCTGATTGAATTGATGTCGCTGATTAAGATGATGTTTGTCACTGATTAAGATGATGTTTGTTGATTTTGCTGATTAAATTGATGTCGCTGATTAATATGATGTTTGTTGATGTTGTTTATATTTGTTGCGGACGTACGTTGTTGTTATTTCTGCTTTCCAATGCTTTGCAGATAATTTTTGTTATGTAGATAAATGCTATTATGACTAGTGTTATTACTGATAAAATTTCAACATATGTAGTTCATTTCGTTTTTTGTTTTATTAGGAATTGGTTCATTACTTTGCACGTTTTTGCTTAAGGTTTCTATTCGTTCTTTGTGTTCATTTTCTTCACTTGATTTTCCTACCTCATATCCAGTGATAAGAAGTGGAATGGTGGCCAACACTTTTTTCCACCAAGTCATTTTTTTTTAACTCTTTTATTGTTTGTTTTAATTTTGGTTTATATTGTATATATATTGCTGTTTTTGTCAGTTGTTCTTGTCTTTCACCACAATTTTTTTTTTTTTTTAATTCACTAAATCCAAGCAGCACATTTATTCTTCACAGTTTTGATCAACCTATCTCCCGATTTCGGAGCCTTTGTAGTATAGATTTTATTGTTTAAATTTTAGTATTTCTTTTTTTTTTATTTTAACATTTTAACACTTTTGTTATTTAAATTTTTAATCATTTCTCACGGTCGCCATGTTATGTTCGGCGAGTTTACCGAACATTAAAATAATGAAACACGTCGTTCTGATCGTGTAGGTAGTTCATAACCAACTGTTTATTATAATTTTAAATCAATAATTATATTTATTCGTCACAATAATAATTCTTACAACTAAGCAAAAGAAGGGTAAGAGAAAATACCCAATTACTTTTAAATAAATATGAGTAACTTGACCAAGCGGTGTTATGAAGTAGTTGAACTTAATGCGTGCCAAATTAAGGTATGTTAATATCATCTTGCACTTCAAGTAAAGGTTCGTTCAGACTACGCAAATATTTGACCAAATAAACGTAACCCCTAATTTTGTGAAAATTTTATTCAATCTTACATGATATATAAAAGACAAAATTAAGTTATGTTTTATTACATTAGTAATATTTAATATATTTAACTATATTCTATATCATATATTGTATAACTTAATGAAAATTATACAAGGAAAATTATACATTATTTAGGGGTTACGCTTATTTGGTCAAATATTTGCGTAGTCTGAACGCACCTTAAGTCGTTCAACTATTACTCATTCATTTGGTATTTTCACTACATGTTGCATAAGTCTTCTTCAATTTCTTTTATATCTGTTTTTGATAAAAATTTGTCCATTTACTAAATATGGTCATGATCGGTCATTTCCCATATATATATAGCATCCAAACTTTTAATATCTGCAAGTTACAAATTCATAAAACGTCATTTAAATTTGGTTAATACTTACTTTCTACATCAAATTATGACCTCAGCAAAGTTATATCTGAAACCATTTCTTGAAACTAATCACATAGGGTAATATAATCTTTCCAGTGCAACCCTAACTTTCCTAATTGTTCTTGTTTTATTTTTTGTTTGATTTTATTTTATTTTTTTTTTTTTGTGTCACTTCTAAAAAATCACAATTATACATTTTTAATAATATAGACTAACAAATACATTATTACTGCAGCCACTATAACTACTCTAACTACAAGGAGCCAATAACATCAAATTAAGTACATGTCGTCATCATCATATCGTCACATTCGATATCGAGTAAAATCAATCGAAATTCGATATTTTTGTTTATTATTTAAAGAAGGCGGACAATCGTCAGACATCGTTTCACTTTTACTATTAGCTATGGACCATAACTCATTAGCTTGACAGAGTATAATTACAACTAGTATTTTATTTTGAAAAATAAAAAAATAATTTCGATCGAAAAATTTAGATAACGAATGAGACGATTCGACCCCTGTGCATGATCGACAACTGTATAACACAGATTCATTTTTAGCAATATTTGGACAGCTGTGTACTACACAGTAAACACTTTATTTTATTTTTATGCATCATCATACTGTTTACGTTTTCTTTTCATTATTTTTCCATTTTTTGCGTCTGTTTTGAAAGGTATTCTGCGGACAATACCATTTGTTCTTAGCACTAATTTTGGTTTTTATACCCTCCACACCTCAGTGGCAGAGGGTATATATAGGTTTGTCATTCCGTTTGTAACGCATCGAAATAAATTCCTGAGACCCCAAAACCATATATTTTCTTGATCTTTATAACAAGGGAAATTGATTTACAGATGACCGTCTGTCTGTGGAAATCACGATCACGCCGTCAATATTTCAGCTAGACCGTTCGTTTTTGTATAAAATCGTTTATTAACATCCCAAAAGAGTTGCTGTTTAAAATCGTCGAAATCGATCAAAAAGTTCACGGTTATGAATGAAACTTTGAAAAAACTCTTTTAAAAAAATTTTTCCGTGTGCTTGTTTTTTTTCTTAAGATATGTTGTATATGTTGTAATTCTTCGCAAGTTTTACCACATATTTTTTTATCATTAAAATTAAATCTTAAAAATTAAAAATTTTTAAAAATAAAAAATTAATATAAAAGTTAAATATCAAAAATTAAAAATTTAAAATTAAAAATTAAATTTTAAAAATTAAAAATTAGAAATTAAAAATTAAAGTTAAAAAATTAAAAATTAAAAATAAAAAATGAAAAATTAAAAATTAGAATTTAAAATTAAAATTAAAATTAAAAATTAAAAATTAAAATTAAAAATTAAAAATTAAAAATAAAAAATTAAAAATTAAAAATAAAAAATTAAAAATTAAAAATTAAAAATTAAAAATTAAAAATTAAAAATTAAAAATTAAAAATTAAAAATTAAAAATTAAAAATTAAAAATTAAAAATTAAAAATTAAAAATTAAATATTAAAAATTAAAAATTAAAAATTAAAAATTTAAAATCTAAAATTAAAAATTAAAAATTAAAAATAAAAATTAAAAATTAAAAATTAAAAATTAAAAATTAAAAATTAAAAATTAAAAATTAAAAATTAAAAATTAAAAATTAAAAATTAAAAATTAAAAATTAAAAATTAAAAATTAAAAATTAAAAATTAAAAATTAAAAATTAAAAATTAAAAATTAAAAATTAAAAATTAAAAATTAAAAATTAAAAATTAAAAATTAAAAATTAAAAATTAAAAATTAAAAATTAAAAATTAAAAATTAAAAATTAAAAATTAAAAATTAAAAATTAAAAATTAAAAATTAAAAATTAAAAATTAAAAATTAAAAATTAAAAATTAAAAATTAAAAATTAAAAATTAAAAATTAAAAATTAAAAATTAAAAATTAAAAATTAAAAATTAAAAATTAAAAATTAAAAATTAAAAATTAAAAATTAAAAATTAAAAATTAAAAATTAAAAATTAAAAATTAAAAATTAAAAATTAAAAATTAAAAATTAAAAATTAAAAATTAAAAATTAAAAATTAAAAATTAAAAATTAAAAATTAAAAATTAAAAATTAAAAATTAAAAATTAAAAATTAAAAATTAAAAATTAAAAATTAAAAATTAAAAATTAAAAATTAAAAATTAAAAATTAAAAATTAAAAATTAAAAATTAAAAATTAAAAATTAAAAATTAAAAATTAAAATTTAAAAATTAAAAATTAAAAATTAAAAATTAAAAATTAAAAATTAAAAATTAAAAATTAAAAATCAAAATTAAAATTAATAATTAAGAATTAAAAATTAAAACTTAAAAATTCAAAATTCAAAATTAAAAATTAAAAATTTAAAATCCAAAATTAAAAATTAAAAATTAAAAATTAAAAATTAAAAATTAAAAATTAAAAATTAAAAATTAAAAATTAAAAATTAAAAATTAAAAATTAAAAATTAAAAATTAAAAATTAAAAATTAAAAATTAAAAATTAAAAATTAAAAATTAAAAATTAAAAATTAAAAATTAAAAATTAAAAATTAAAAATTAAAAATTAAAAATTAAAAATTAAAAATTAAAAATTAAAAATTAAAAATTAAAAATTAAAAATTAAAAATTAAAAATTAAAAATTAAAAATTAAAAATTAAAAATTAAAAATTAAAAATTAAAAATTAAAAATTAAAAATTAAAAATTAAAAATTAAAAATTAAAAATTAAAAATTAAAAATTAAAAATTAAAAATTAAAAATAAAAATTAAAAATTAAAAATTAAAAATTAAAAATTAATAATTAAAAATTAAAAATTAAAAATTAAAAATTAAAAATTAAAAATTAAAAATTAAAAATTAAAAATTAAAAATTAAAAATTAAAAATTAAAAATTAAAAATTAAAAATTAAAAATTAAAAATTAAAAATTAAAAATTAAAAATTAAAAATTAAAAATTAAAAATTAAAAATTAAAAATTAAAAATTAAAAATTAAAAATTAAAAATTAAAAATTAAAAATTAAAAATTAAAAATTAAAAATTTAAAATTAAAAATCAAAATTAAAATTAAAAATTGAGAATTAAAAATTAAAAATTAAAAATTCAAAATTAAAAATTAAAAATTAAAAATTAAAAATTTAAAATCCAAAATCCAAAATCAAAAATTAAAAATTAAAAATTAAAAATTAAAAATTAAAAATTATAAATTAAAAATTAAAAATTAAAAATTAAAAATTAATAATTAAAAATTAAAAATTAAAAATTAAAAATTAAAAATTAAAAATTAAAAATTAAAAATTAAAAATTAAAAATTAAAAATTAAAAATTAAAAATTAAAAATTAAAAATTAAAAATTAAAAATTAAAAATTAAAAATTAAAAATTAAAAATTAAAAATTAAAAATTAAAAATTAAAAATTAAAAATTAAAAATTAAAAATTAAAAATTAAAAATTAAAAATTAAAAATTAAAAATTAAAAATTAAAAATTAAAAATTAAAAATTAAAAATTAAAAATTAAAAATTAAAAATTAAAAATTAAAAATTAAAAATTAAAAATTAAAAATTAAAAATTAAAAATTAAAAATTAAAAATTAAAAATTAAAAATTAAAAATTAAAAATTAAAAATTAAAAATTAAAAATTAAAAATTAAAAATTAAAAATTAAAAATTAAAAATTAAAAATTAAAAATTAAAAATTAAAAATTAAAAATTAAAAATTAAAAATTAAAAATTAAAAATTAAAAATTAAAAATTAAAAATTAAAAATTAAAAATTAAAAATTAAAAATAAAAAATTTAAAATTAAAGATTAAAAATTAAAAATTAAAAATTAAAAATTAAAAATTAAAAATTAAAAATTAAAAATTAAAAATTAAAAATTAAAAATTAAAAATTAAAAATTAAAAATTAAATATTAAAAATTAAAAATTAAAAATTAAAAATTAAAAATTAAAAATTAAAAATTAAAAATTAAAAATTAAAAATTAAAAATTAAAAATTAAAAATAAAAATTAAAAATTAAAAATTAAAAATTAAAAATTAAAAATTAAAAATTAAAAATTAAAAATTAAAAATTAAAAATTGAAAATTAAAAATTAAAAATTAAAAATTAAAAATTAAAAATTAAAAATTAAAAATTAAAAATTAAAAATCAAAATTAAAATTAAGAATTAAAAATTAAAAATTCAAAATTCAAAATTAAAAATTAAAAATTAAAATTTAAAAATTAAAAATTAAAAATTAAAAATTAAAAATTAAAAATTAAAAATTAAAAATTAATAATTAAAAATTAAAAATTAAAAATTAAAAACTAAAAATTAAAAACTAAAAATTAAAAATTAAAAATTAAAAATTAAAAATTAAAAATTAAAAATTAAAAATTAAAAATTAAAAATTAAAAATTAAAAATTAAAAATTAAAAATTAAAAATTAAAAATTAAAAATTAAAAATTAAAAATTAAAAATTAAAAATTAAAAATTAAAAATTAAAAATTAAAAATTAAAAATTAAAAATTAAAAATTAAAAATTAAAAATTAAAAATTAAAAATTAAAAATTAAAAATTAAAAATTAAAAATTAAAAATTAAAAATTAAAAATTAAAAATTAAAAATTAAAAATTAAAACATAAAAATTAAAAATTAAAAATTAAAAATTAAAAATTAAAAATTAAAAATTAAAAATTAAAAATTAAAAATTAAAAATTAAAAATTAAAAATTAAAAATTAAAAATTAAAAATTAAAAATTAAAAATTAAAAATTAAAAATTAAAAATTAAAAATTAAAAATTAAAAATTAAAAATTAAAAATTAAAAATTAAAAATTAAAAATTAAAAATTAAAAATTAAAAATTAAAAATTAAAAATTAAAAATTAAAAATTAAAAATTAAAAATTAAAAATTAAAAATTAAAAATTAAAAATTAAAAATTAAAAATTAAAAATTAAAAATTAAAAATTAAAAATTAAAAATTAAAAATTAAAAATTAAAAATTAAAAATTAAAAATTAAAAATTAAAAATTAAAAATTAAAAATTAAAAATTAAAAATTAAAAATTAAAAATTAAAAATTAAAAATTAAAATTAAAAATTAAAAATTAAAAATTAAAAATTAAAAATTAAAAATTAAAAATTAAAAATTAAAAATTAAAAATTAAAAAATTAAAAATTAAAAATTAAAAATTAAAAATTAAAAATTAAAAATTAAAAATTAAAAATTAAAAATTAAAAATTAAAAATTAAAAATTAAAAATTAAAAATTAAAAATTAAAATTTAAAAATTAAAAATTAAAAATTAAAAATTAAAAATTAAAAATAAAAATTGCAAATAAAAATTACAAATTAAAAATTAAATATTAAAAATTAAAAATTAAAAATTAACAATTAAAAATTAAAAATTAAAAATTAAAAATTAAAAATTAAAAATTAAAAATTAAAAATTAAAAATTAAAAATTAAAAATTAAAAATTAAAAATTAAAAATTAAAAATTAAAATTTGAAAATTAAAAATTAAAAATTAAAAATTAAAAATTAAAAATTAAAAATTAAAAATTAAAAACTAAAAATTAAAAATTAAAAATTAAAAATTAAAAATTAAAAATTAAAAATTAAAATTAAAAATTAAAAATTAAAAATTAAAAATTAAAAATTAAAAATTAAAAATTAAAAATTAAAAATTAAAAATTAAAAATTAAAAATTAAAAATTAAAAATTAAAAATTAAAAATTAAAAATTAAAAATTAAAAATTAAAAATTAAAAATTAAAAATTAAAAATTAAAAATTAAAAATTAAAAATTAAAAATTAAAAATTAAAAATTAAAAATTAAAAATTAAAAATTAAAAATTAAAAATTAAAAATTAAAAATTAAAAATTAAAAATTAAAAATTAAAAATTAAAAATTAAAAATTAAAAATTAAAAATTAAAAATTAAAAATTAAAAATTAAAAATTAAAAATTAAAAATTAAAAATTAAAAATTAAAAATTAAAAATTAAAAATTAAAAATTAAAAATTAAAAAGTAAAAAATAAAAATTCAAAATTAAAAATAACTAGCTAATTCAGATAAAAATATTTTAAAATTTGTTAATATTAATATCTGGAAATTTTTAGCCAAGCATGAATTTTTTATTATATTTGTTTTTTAATTATCATGAATTATCTCAAAACTTTCTTATAGGCATCAAACTTTGGGTGCTATAACGCTGGCTCCGTTATATAATGAATTTCATTAGGGGTTTCCTACTCCAGTAAAAGAAAAATATTGCCATTTTCTAAATTTTAACGAATTCTTTCTATAAAAGACACGATAATTGTTTTTTATAACAAGGAATTATAATAGAAACTGGCCAACAAGAAATTTAATTGGTATTCGAAATTAAAATTTCAGTCCCGACAACAGTTTTAAAGTGGCCGTACATAATATTGGTTGTAATATTGAGTTGGAGGTGGAGGATATCAAAGATTCGGCCCAGCCAAATTTAACACTCTTGTTAATTATGTTTCTGTTGGTTTGTTGTTGTTATATTAACCCTTTTAAAGACATTATTTATTTTTTTTTTTTTTTTTCAATATGCTAACTTTACTGATGAGCTCATTTTGCTGTAGTTCGACCCAGTCGTATGTACATTAGGGTAGCAGCGGTTTGTGTGAAAAAATTTTTGGTCGAATTTTGAGGTGTACGTTTCGGATTATTGTGACACTGGAACAAAAACTTAAGTGCACAAATTTTGAGCCAAATCGGACAATGCTTTCTGGACGCGCATTGAGTTCAAAATTCAAGTATGAATTTATATGAAAAAATTATCAAAAAAAATCATTTTTCACAAAAATTTTGATATTAATAATTGCGTTCCAATTATATTAATTAATAAACCATAATCTAGAGTAAATTATCTTTCTAATAAAACAGCAAGATCTATTATCGGTTGAACAACAGCCAAGTTATATCAAGTTATGTATATCGTTGATTTCGGAAAAATTCTTTAACAAAATTTTTGAAAAAGTAAAATTGGAGATTTTGAAATAGTGCTAAAAATACGTACCGTTTTGACATTAATTTAGAACGGCATAGCAATAGACAATATGCAAAATAGTTTACAGAAAATCATTTTGGGATCAGGAGAATGCAAAAATATTGTTGTTGTAAATTATTTCAATGTCTTTAAAAATGTGAGCTCGATTTTCGTAATCAAGTGTTCTGCGGCGCATTTATTGCCTGGGGAACTTGACATAACTTAAAACAGCCAACCGATAATAGATTTTGTTGTTTTATTAGAAAGAAGCACACTCTAGATTATGGCTTCTTAATTAATTTAATTGAAACGAAATTATTAATATCAAAATTTTTGTGAAAAACTATTTTTTTTGATAATTTTTACATATAAATTCATATTTGAACTTTAAACTCAAGGCGTGTCCAGAAAGCATTGTCCGATTTGGTTCAAATTTTGTCCACTAAAGTTTTAGATCCAGTGTTATAATAATCCGACCCGCACGTCTTAAAATTCCAAAAAAAATGGCTGCAACCCTAATGAATATGCATCATATCAAACGTGTTCTATTCAAACTTTATACGAGCAACTTAAACAAGAACAGTTGAGAGCTTATCAGCAAACAGAACACACAAACCACAACAGCATGAGTGTATTTGTCAGATACGCCAAAATAAAACAAAAATAACATGTACATTAGGGTGCCCTTCATTATATGGAGAAAAAAAAAGTGTTCAAACTCTCGGTCGCACCCCTACAAATATTCGAATAGCAAAAAAGTGAGAAATACAAAGTTTTGGGCCAATCAAAAAACATTTAGAGGTTGCTCAACGCGATTGAAAATTTCAAGTGTGTTTATATGGCGAAAATAAGACTTTTTTTTCAGATTTTACGAAAATTTCGTTCTATAGTTTTTCCGACAATTCGGGATCACTATTATATTATTTTTTTCAACTTTAAGAAATTAATTAAAGCCAACATTCTGTTTTAGTCTCTATAACTGTAAGTACTCAGATATGAAGTATTGTTTTATTACCACCTTGTTAACCTATTAAGCATTGAGACCGATAATGGAAATTTTTTTGATAAAATTTTGAAAACACCTTTTTCAAGTTTTGAAAAATTTTCTTAAACAAAATTTAAAAAAATTGATCTAGCTCTTTAAGGACTTCTTAAATGCATGCTAGAGATCATTTTAGGTATTCGAGAAAAATGGGATTTTTGTAAAATATTTTGTAAATGTACTATTTCTGAATACTTTGTATCAAAAATTCATCACTTGTCTATTTTAAATGTTATATTTTATCTTTATAGCCTGGGGTTTCGGAAAAAATAATATGACCCCATTAACCCTTTTGGAATTGGGATCAGATATGACCCCAATCTAATAAAAGACAATTTATTCAAAAAGTGCAAATATTTTGTATGTGCTGTTGAATTTTCAGATGCGATGCTTAAAATATAATAACCAAATGTGTAGAACTCCCGTTCCTAAAATTTGGGATAAATCCGGGAACGCTTACCCATTATTTGCCAAGGTCAGCTTTGGATTTTAAGATATTTTTAAATAAAAATTACGCAAAACGAGTTTTTCTATCAAACTCGATGAAAACACTATTTCGAATTTAAGGAAAATAATTCGGTTATTTCTTCAAGGCTTAAGTGCTCCTGGGATCAAAATAATCCATTGTGATATATCTTTGGTGCAATTACCTGATTATTGCTGTACCTCTAAAGTGAGTCAACTCAAAATTTACAAATTTTCAGTAGAGGCAAAAAACGTTTTTTTTTAATATTTACTATAAAATTTAAAAACAGTTGTTTCATTGTAAATAATTGCGAATAATAAGTATACAACAGTAGTTGCTTTTGCGATTTTTTCAGTCATCATCAAAAATTACAAGTTTTTTTGGGTGCAACTCAAAATATGTCTTTTTAGTGGATTCTAAGGAAGCTACTCTTGTAACACAAATAGGGTTGGTTATACCTGTATTTTTTTTGCGAAATACTAGAAAAATCGATGTAAGATTTTTACAGTGCATAGATATGACCACTGTGTATCATTTTCTTGCAAAAGGTGAAAATTTAAAAATTTTGAGTTGACTCACTTTAGAGGTACAGGTTCCATATGACCCAAAGCTAATAAAAGACAAATTATTCAAAAGAATATGAAATATAAAACTAATTCTATTTATTTTGGTGTATTTAAGGATGATTTAGTGTGCGATTCAAATTGTTTTCCGTATCGACTTGCTTGCTTTTCTTTAATTTTATATTATTATATTAATTTTACATTTCATATTCTTTTGAATAAAATGTTTTTGATTAGCTTTGGGTCATTATTTTATTTTATATTATCTTATTTTATTTAGCAAAATATAGATAGTTTTTATACATAAAGTAATTTTATAACAAAATTGGTTAAGAGTTGTTTTAATTTATATCCGCGAGCAATAAGCAGGAAATTGCACCAAACATATATCACAATGGACTATATTGATCTCAGGAGCACTGAAGGGTTAAATAAATAAAAATTAACCGAATTATTTTTCTAAAATTCTAAATAGTGGTTTCATCGAGTTTAATAGAAAAACTCATTTTCGGTAATTTTTAATTAAAAATATCTTAAAATCCAAAGCTGGCCTTGGCAAATAATAAGTTAGCGCTCTCGGATTTATCTCAAATTTTTGGAAAGGAAGTGCTGCACTCTTCTTAATACATTTTAAGCATCGCATCTAAAAATTCAATAGCACATACAAAATAATTGAATTTTTTTAATAAATTGTTTTTTATTAGCTTTGGGCCATATGTGACCCCTATTCCAAAACGGTTAATGCGGTCATAATATTTTTTTCCGAAACCCTAGGTAATTAAGGTAGAATATAATATTTAAAAGTAGAAGAGTGATGAATTTTTGATACAACGTATTTAGAAAGAGTACATTTACTGAATATTTTACAAAAATCCCATTTTTTTCGAAGTCCGCAAAAATAAAATCCTTGTCAAAAAAATTCTGGCGTATGGATTTACCTAAAAATTCACACACATAATCTCTAATATGCATTTAACAAGACCTTAAAGAGCTAGATCAACTTTTTTAAATTCTGTTTAGGAAAATTTTTCAAAACTTGAAAAAGGAGTTTTCAAAATTTTATCAAAAAAATTTTCCATTTTCAGTCTCAATGCTTAATAGGTTAACAAGGCGGTAATAAAAAAATACTTCATATCTGAGTACTAACAGGTATAGAGACTAAAACAAAGTGTTGGCTTTAATTAATTTCTTAAAGATAAAAAAAATGCCATCAAATTTCATGATCTAGTTTTTTTTTTGGCACAAAAGTGGTCTGGGGCATTTGCTATTTCTTGGCGAGTTTTGAATCGATTTTGAAGTTTTATAGCTTTTTGGAAAGATAATTTAATACTAATCCCTAATTATATAACAATTTGTGAGAAAAATTAAACTGTAGAACAAAATTTTCGTAAAATCAAAAAAAAAATCTGAAAAAACACTTGAAATTTTCAATCGCGTTGAGCCACCTCTAAATGTTTTTTGATTGGCCCAAAACTTTGTATTTTTCACTTTTTTTGCTACTCGCATATTTCTAGGGGGTGCGACCGAGAGTTTGAACACTTTTTTATTAAGGGCCACCCTAATGTACATAGAAAAACATTTAAAAACAGCTGATTTCAACTCACGTTTCTGTAGAGTATCGACGACTGTCAGCTGGCGTAGAGCACGCAATAATTAGAAAACAACTAAAAGTGGGTATTTGTCATAATCAATTTTTTGTTGTGGTTGGTTTTATTTAACGCTTGTTATTCTAATTAATAAGAAATTACTTGATTTTTGTGTTCAATGTTAAAAAACGAAACTTTAATTCAATTTACCAACTGTCGCTTGGTGCGAAATCATCAACTCATCAACGATGACCTTTGGATACGTAATGGACGAATTGTTAATCCAGAACCAATATATTTCGATGAAAAGGTGCAGGCCAATAGGAAATATGATTGTAAAAATGCTATAATTGCGGCCGGGTACATTGACATTCAGATTAATGGTAACCAAATTGTGTTTCTTTCTTATTTTTTAAAATTTTATAAATTCTGCGTTATCTGTTTGTTTGCTACCTTTGTTGTGTTTTGTTGATCAAATTGCATTTATTTATATGCCAAAGAGAATAACTTGTTAACATGTGTTAGTGTAGAGTCAAGTACAGAAGAAAAAAAACATGTGTTCTCGGTTGTAAAACAAGCCTTATTTTTATACAGTGAGCAGCATAAAAATAAAAAAAATCTGCAAAACTGAATCTTTGAGATAGTTATTATTTTCAACAGTTTAAGGGATGCCAACAGTCATGCAATAAAATTTCGTTGGGTAATTGAAATAGAAGACCATTTATGCTGAGAATAATTTTTTTTGATTTGTTGTGGTATACAAATAAAGTACACAAAATAAAACTACTAATAGTGTTAAATTCGACTATGACGAATCGTTGATACCCTGCACCTGGGTATCAATATCTGGACTTATTGCACTATTTATAAGTAATGCAAGCCAAATATTTGGTAAAGTAAACAATTTCATAAACTTAAGTTAATATTTGGACATTTTATTTATATAAGGTAAAACTAAAATTGCAATACATTACATAAGTTTTAAGCTTTGATTTTGGGATTCTAACGCTGGCTACGTTAAAAAAGTATTTATCTTCGTGTCTCTAAATCTAAATAGTTTTTCTACTATAATCTAAAAATAATGTCATTAGATAGAAGTAAATAGAAGTTAATTTAAATTCTATAAAAACACACCATTGTTTTTATAAAAAAAAAAAAACAATATATAAGAAATTAATTAATAAATACTGGTGAAAAAAAAACAATTGACTTTAAATTCAAATGGTATCCGAATTTAAATTTAAAATGGTAATCGTACCCAAAAGTTGCCGTAACATTGAGTTTAAGACAAATGTGGAGGGTATGAAAGAGCCGGCACTGTCGAAGTTAACACTGGAAAGTGTTAAATACTCCAATGTTTTCGAAGCTTTGATATCGTTTACCATTGTACCAGCATACTCAGATGCTTTCAGTTTCAAATTACATAATATATATTCTAAATCCCTGCATTTTAAGCCACAACATTTCGTGATAATACCAATATGACAGGAATTTAAAATAATATTTTGTTATTTCTAATTTTGAGATGAAGGAACAACTATTTTCTCTCCTCTTTTAATATTTTAAAGAAATCCAATTATTTAATCTGATTTAAGAAAACTGAACAAAAAAAATTATATCACTTTTTAAGAATTTTTATATCGCATAAAATTGACAAATCAGAGGAAGTTTTAGAAGAAAACATTCATATTTCCATTGTACAAAATTCCAATTTTTAGAATCGATATTGTCTTAATTTTAAATGGAAATTTTTAATATTAATTTAGTAACAGTTTCAAAAGGTGCCATTTTGTATTTTTATGAATAGTAATGATTTAATAATTTTTAAAAATTCATGTCATCGCAATCAAATATTTTGTAGGTAAAGCAGAATATTAGTTTTATATAACTATGGTGAACTGTTTAGTAAGCAATAAACTCATTGATACTTCTTTACTCGAACCTGTGTACACTAGGGCGGCCCTTAATAAAAAAAAAGTGTTCAAACTCTCGGTCGCACCCCTAGGAATATGTGAATAGCAAAAAAAATGTGAGAAATACAAAGTTTTGGGCCAATCAAAAAACATTTAAAGGTGGCTCAACGCGATTGAAAAATTCATGTGTGTTTATATGGGGAAAATATGACTTATTTCAGATTTTACCAAAAATTCGTTCTATAGTTAAATTTTTCCAACAAATGGTTACAAAATTCGGGATCAATATTAAATTATCTTTTGAAAAAGCTATAAAACTTCAAAATCGAATAAAAACTCGCCAGGAAATGCCAAATGCCCCAGACCACTTTTGTGCCAAAAAAAACTAGATCATGAAATTTGATGGCATTTTTTCAACTTTAAGAAATTAATTAAACCAACATTTTGTTTTAGCCTCTATACCTGTAAGTACTCAGATATGAAGTATTGTTTTATTACCACCTTGTTAACCTATGAAGCATTGAGACAGAAAATGGAAAATTTTTTTGATAAAATTTAAGAATTTAAGAAAAATAATTCAATTAATTTTTATTTATTTAACCCTTCAGTGCTCTTGGGATCAAAATATTCCATTGTGATATATCTTTGGTGCAATTATCTGCTTATTGCTCGCGAATATAAATTAAATCAACTTTTAACCACTTTTGTTATAAAATTATTTTATGTGTAAAAACTATCCATATTTTTCTAAATAAAATAAGACGACCCACAAATGACCCAAAGCTAACAAAAGACATTTTGTTCAAAAGAATATGAAATATAAAACTAATATAATAATATAAAATTTAAGAAAAGCAATACTTATTGCAAGTCGTAAGTGATTACAGAAAACAATAAATAAATAGAACCAATTTCATATTTCATAATCTTTTGAATAAATTGTCTTTTATTAGCTTTGGGTCTTCTTATGTTATTTAAAAAAATATAGATAGTTTTTATACCTACATAAAATAATTTTATAACAAAATTGGTTAAAAGTTGTTTATAAATTATTTAGGCATGCATCTACAGGCTAATCTCCATTGGTGTCAACATATTAAAAATCTTAAAACAAAACAAGTAAGAAAATTATAGTCGGTCTAGACCGACTATACGATACCCTATACCATGCGTTTAGAGACCCTATCTCTCAGGCCCAACTAACTGGACATAGAAAGTAAGCACAAACCAAATTTGAGCGGGATTTTTATTAATTTTTTCGGCTGCAGATATGAAAAAGTTCATATCGGATGCTATATCTATATGGGGAATAGGTCCAAAAATGGACCGATCCTGACCATGGTTGGTAAAGTTTCTTGTATTTTGCAAAAATATATACAAACAAAATTTGAGAAGAATCAGTGCAATATTTTTGTTTTTTGATAGATTTAAGTGAAGATCGGGAAGCAGCTCTATATGTGGCCTATGACTAAGAGTTGTCCTATAGGGATCATTTTTAGACTACTGATCAATGGACGTAATATATACATACAAACCCAATTTGACTAAGATTTGTATGATAATTTGGATCTTATGGCAATATATGTTGATTTCATAGGGGTCATTTGTATGGGGGCTAGGTCGGAACATAGACCGATTCTCACCAATTTCAATAGCGTTCATCCCATGGCCGATAAAAGATTAAATACCAAATTTCACCAAAATACATTCATTTTGCGACCTGCAGTTTAATTACAAGCTTTACATGGACACACAGACGGACGGACGGACGGACGGACGGACGGACGGACATCGTTAAATCGAATCAGATGGTGATTCTGATCCGATCGGTATAATTAAAGATGGGTGTAGGGCAAATATTTTTGGTCGTTACAAACAGCAGCACAAAACAATATACCCAAACCACATAGTGGTATAGGGTATAGACAGCCCAAGCTGTTGGTTTGTTGTATAAATTTAAAAACAAATTTGATCGTAACACAAAGTTTCTGATTTATAATGCTCTGATTCACAGTCATTTAAATTATTTAGCTATTACCTTCGGCTATAAGAACACAACTGAATTGAAATCTCTTCAACGGATGCAGAATAAAGCATTGAAGGTAGTATCAAACCTTCCTATCACACATCCAACAATTATATTGTATAGTGATGTATTTAAGACAGTTTTGCCGATTTATGGACTTTATAAAATACAGCTTTTAACATATGTTTTCAAATACATGCATAATATTGGGCATTACACAATTCATTTTCTCCGAAACCAACAGATATATAACACGAGGAATAACGGCAATTTAGCAGTTGCTAGAGGTAGGTTAGAAATAACCAAACAGCGAATTGAGCATATGGGTAGTCGTGAATATAATAATTTGCCACTAGTTATAAAAAGTATAACTAGAATTTCCATTTTTAAAAATTCAATGAAGAACTATCTTTTACAATATTTGGATGAATTACTTATGTAAATAGTTAAAATTTTATTTAATATTCCATTTTATAGTAAATTTTTTATCTCTTTTTGTACCAATTAATTTTTGTAAACATTTTAAATGCCATTGTCATTTTTGCCAACTCGCCTCAATAATGCCTTTAAGGCGCTGAGGCTACACAAATTGTTATTTATATACGAGTATATAAATGAAGTAAATGAAATATACAAAAAAAAAATTATATTCGCGAGCAATAAGCAGATAATTGCACCAAAGATATATCACAATGATCCCAGGAGTACTTAAGCCTTAAATATATATCCAAATTATTTTTCTTAAATTCGAAATAATGGTTTCATCGAGCTATATAGAAAAACTCGTTTTCCTTAATTTTTATTTAAAAATATCTTAAAATCCAAAGCTGGCCTTGGCAAATAATGGGTTAACGTTCGCGGATTTATGCCAAATTATAGGAACGACAGTTCTACACATTTGGTTATTATATTTTAAGCATCACATCTAAAAATTCAACAGCACTTACAAAATAATTGAATTTTTGGAATAAATTGTCTTTTATTAGCTTGGGGTCACATGTGACCCCAATTCCAAAAGGGTTAATGGGGTCATATTATTTTTTTCCGAAACCCTAGACTATAAAGATAAAATATAACATTTAAAAGTAGCCAAGTAATGAATTTCTGATACAAAGTATTTGGAAAGGGTACATTTACAGAATATTTTACAAAAATCCCATTTTTCTCGAAATCCGCAAAAATAAAATCCTTGCCAAAAAAACTCCGAAATAGGGATTTACCTAAAATTTCACACACTTAATCTCTAAGATGCATTTAACAAGACCTCAAAGAGCAAGATACATTTTTTTTAATTTTGTTTAAGAAAATTTTTCAAAACTTTAAAAAGGAGTTTTCAGAATTTTATCAAAAAAATTTTCCGTTTTCGGTCTCAATGCTTAATAGGTTAACAAGGTGGTAATAAAAATATGTCTGGCTATAATATTTTAATTTTTAGTTTTCTTATTATTTATAGTTTTCTATATCTATATATATAAAAGAGTTGAGAGGATGATCACCATCGCCCAGCCCAAACCATTCGTCCCAGAAGCTTGAAATTTGGACTGTAGGTTCCTCTCTCGGCGTAAAGATCCACTAACGGATTTTTAAAAATTCTTACATTAACGGGGTAAAAGCGGGCAAAAAGTGGGAAATTGGTAGCAAATTAATCTAGGAATATGAAATTTGGTGTGTAGACCCCATCGGGAAACAAATGTGCGCTCAGAACTAATTTTTTCAAAATTCGGCCATTTAAGGGGAAAAAAACGGCCAAAAATGGTACCTTTTTGCATCTTCTTCTATACTAGCAGATTCCAGCGCTCGAAATTCGAGTGCAATTTCTAAACAACTTTCAACTTAGTCAATTCACAAACCAACACTTTTTTGGTTTATTATTGTGAATTGAGATGACAAACTCATTAACAAAAACATTAGCAAATTTAATAAACACACTCATAGCATATGTATAATTTTATGTATGTGTTAGTAGCAACTTTAAATGCAATTTACTCAAAATAAAACTAAAAATTTAAAAATCAGTAAATCTGGTGAACAGCTAAAAAGAAATACCTTTCAAATAATATACGTTTGGTCAAAAGCGGGATAAATCGGTAGAACAAAAAATCGGTAA
Source organism: Cordilura impudica (assembly GCA_963682025.1). Classification (NCBI taxonomy): domain Eukaryota; kingdom Metazoa; phylum Arthropoda; class Insecta; order Diptera; family Scathophagidae; genus Cordilura; species Cordilura impudica. Next base: position 173,257,050 of record OY821520.1, on the reverse strand, counting down.
CAAAAAATCGCCTAGCCTACTAATATTATAGATATATGAATTTTGGTATGCAGACTCCACCGAATACGTGGGCATCAGTCAAGTATGAATTTATTTGTAATTCTTACGTCTAGGCGACTAAAAACGGCCAATAAGGGGAAAAATTGTACATATGGTATCCTCTAAATACACAAATCTAGGAGAGATAGAAACATCAGATAAGAGGAAAACTTTTGGAAATTCGGATGTTAAGTGGGTAAAAACTGCAAAAAGGGTAAAAATGGTACCTTTAGGAATGCTTCAGGAATATGAAATTTGGTATTAGGTTCTACCAGGCACAAATCATCGGCCAAGAATAAAATTTGTATTAATTCGAGCCTTTATGGTGTTTAAAACGGTCCAAAAATTGGGAAAACTGGTACTTTTCAACTGGTAAATTTTCATTTGAAAGTACATGTTCTTAAAAAAACAAGTGAGAAAATTATGGTCGGTCTAGACCGATACCCTATACCATGTGTTTAGGCATAAACCAAATCTGAGTGGAATTATTTATTTTTTGCCTGTAGATCTGAAAATGTTCATATCTGATGCTATATTTATATGGAAACTAGGTCGGAAATTAGACCACTCCTGTCCATATTTGGTAAAGTTACTTATTTCTTGCGAAAACATATGCAAACCTAATCGGAGAAAAATTTGGGCAATATTTTGCTTTTGATAGATTTAAGTGAAGTTCGGGAACTAGCTTTATATGGGGGGCTATGACTAAGAAATCTTCTGCAAAGCATATTTTTGGACTAATTTTACCCTATACCACTATGTGGTTTGGGTATAATGACTTTGTGCTGTTGTTTGTAACTACCAAAAATATTTGACCTAGACTGATCTTTAATTATACCGATCGAATCAGAATTACTAACTGATTCGATTTAACGATGTCCGTCCGTCCGTCCGTCCGTCCGTCTGTGTGTCCATTTAAACCTTGTTATCAAACTGCAGGTCGCAAATATGAATATATTTTAATGAAATTTGGTATGTAAGCTTTCATCGGCCATAGGATGAATGCTGTTGAAATTGGTGAGAATCGGTCCATGTTCCGACCTGGCCCCCATACAAATGACCCCTATGTAAGCAACATAAATTGCCATAAGATCCAAATTTTCATATAGATCTTACTCAAATTGGGTTTGTATGCGTTTATTACATCCATTAATGAGTAGTCCAAAAATTATTTTTATGGGACAACTCTTAGTCATAGGCCCCATATAGAGCTGCTTCCCGATCTTCACTTAAATCTATCAAAAAACAAAAATATTGCACTGATTCTTCTCAAATTTTGTTTGTATATATTTTCGCAAAATACAAGAGACTTTACTAAACATAGTCAGGATCGGTCCATTTTTGGGCCTGTCCCCATATACATATAGCATCCGATATGAACTTTTTCATATCTGCAGCCAAAAAAAATAATAAAAATCCCACTCAAATTTTCTATGTCCAGTTAGTTGGGCCTATGAGATAGGGTCTCTAAACGCATGGTATAGGGTATCATATAGTCGGTCTAGACCGACTATAATTTTCTTACTTGTTATTAATGGGTTTAATAAACACACACAAACCCAATTTGACTGAGATCTATATTTTAATTTGGAACTTAACGCAATTTCAATAGCGTTTGTCCTGAGGCTGGTAGAAGTTTGTATACCAAATTGGATCAAATTATATTCATATTTGCGACCTGTAGTTTGTTTTCAAGTTTTACACAGAAGGGCAGTCGGACAAACGGACGGAGATCGCTAGATTGACTCAAAAAGTGAGTCCGTGTCGATGGGTATAATAAAATATGGGTCTGGGTCAAATATTTTTGGTAGATACAAGCATCAGCACAAAGTCATTATACCCTATACCTCTAAGTGGTCAGGCTATAAGTTTTTAAGTTTAATAATTTTTCCTTCCCGTGTAAAAAAAACGCAAATTTTAGTTACATCCTTTCCACATTAAGCCATCGATATACCTATATGCAAAGATAAATTTTATATTTCAAGGAACCATCTGAACTTGTTAACTTAACTTTTTTATATGACATCAAATTTGAATAATTTTAGTTACCTGTTTAAACTTTTATTATTGTTTAAGATATTAAACATAAAAACATTGATTCAGGGCTTCAAGTGTCATTTTATTGCTATAGAGATATGATAGTGTCATTCAATCATTATCTATAAATGCAGCGCAACGTTTGAAAATTGTGCAAATTAAATTTGAGATGAATTTCTAAAATTAAAATATTTTTTTAGTGATGCCAAAACAGTGGAAACTTATTTACCAGAGTTGATTAAAACAATAAAAACAAGTGTGAAAGAAAACGGAAAAAATCTTAACCGATATTTAAATATGATGATGACTTTAGTGCTGGTCGTAAGCAAAAGAATATTTGTGAGAAATATTCTATAGATAAATCAATAATTTTATTTTGTGTCGCAGGCACCATAAAACGGGTCATAGACAGTATAATTTAATAGCAAGAGAGTTTAAAAATATCCAAAATTGCTACTGAAAGAGGTCATTAACCAAGTGAAAGTAAAACTATGTGCTTTATCTATTTCCCGACGAGCAATTGAGGCTGATCTTGATTGTTATCATCCTGTGAGGAAACTACTGATATCAGAGAAAAATCGTCTAGCTAGCACTAATCTTGCTAAATAACGCATGAAATGGAATTAGAATACAGTTTGCGAATAGTATTGGTGAAAAACTGAAACATTAAAACGGCCATAAGATTTGCCCACGCCCACACAAATTTGCCCATTCCCTTTGGAGGTTCTACTACAATAACGTAATATAATCGTTCGGTATAAGAATCATTCACCCCCAAGACCATGACTGTTATATTATTCCACAGTGTTATTATATAGTAAAATGAATACATTTAAGTTCTTTTATTTTATTATTATTATTGTTATTTATATATTTACAGTCTAATTCATAAACACTTTTTAACAGTTTAATAAGCTGTAAATAAGAAAAAATCGGAAAAACAGTATTCACAAACACAAAATAGCTTATCAAATGTTTAATAAACGTTTGTTAAAAAAATTTTTATTGTAGGCTAAAGCCTACTTTAAACCTTTCATAAAATGACATTTCTCAATGTTTATTTACATTAATTGGTCTAGTTAAAATAAAATTACAATTTTTGTTATTGTTTCAATAAAAAACAAGTAAGAAAATTATAGTCGGTCTAGACCGACTATATGATACCCTATACCATGCGTTTAGAGATCCTATCTCTCAGGCCCTACTAAATGGATATAAAAAAAAGGCATAAACCAAATTTGAGTGGGATTTTTATTAATTTTTTTGGCTGCAGATACAAAAAAGTTCATATCGGATGCTATACCTATAAAGGGGCAAGGTCCAAAAATGGACCGATCATGATCATGTTTGGTAAAGTCTCTTGTATTTTGCAAAAATATGTACAAACAAAATTTGAGAAGAATCAGTGCAATATTTTAGTTTTTTAATAGATTTAACTGAAGATCGGGAAGCAGCTCTATATGGGGTCAAAGGGATCATTTTTGGACTACTCATTAGTGGATGTAATGAACGCATACAAACCCAATTTGAGGAAGATCTATATGACAATTTGGATCTTATGGCAATTTATGTCGATTTCATATGGGTAATTTGTATGGGGGCTAGGTCTGAACATGGACCGATTCTCACCAATTTCAACAGCGTTCATCACATGGCCGATAAAAGCTTATGTACCAAATTTCATCAAAATATATTCATATTTGCGACCTGCAGTTTGATTACAAGCTTTACATGGACACACAGACGGACGGGAAATGTTTTCAGATACCATTGTCCTAATATCAACTGCAAGGCGTCCAAGAATTTTTAGGGAGAGGTTTGATCCCTTTTCAACTCCGGATGATCAATTCAAAACAAGGTATCGCTTTACTAAAGCTACAGTGCAAAAAATTATCGATATGGTCAAACCAGAAATTGAATTGGACAAAATCAATGAAAAATTTTCCTGGTGTTATTGGAGCCATTGATAGCACCCACATCAGAATAAAAAAAAACCTCAGCCGAGATAGCCCATTACTATATAAACCGATAGGGATACTATTCCCTCAACGTTCAGGTAAGTTGTGACAGGAGACGTTCAATAATAAATTGTTAAATGTTTATATCTGTATATTTTTAATTTACTATAGGTAGTTTCCGATGCCAAACAGAAAATCAGGGATATAGTTTGCCACATTTTACGACAATGAAAAAAAGGTGTATCCATTATTCAAAAAAAGATACGAAACATTTTAAATACCGTAAAAATAAGAATATATGTATATTTCGAAAAAACTAAAAAGTGTAGGTAAAATCCCTAATATATCAGGTCCTGAAGGAGTTAAGAGGTCAAAATATACATCTAAATGAAGCTAGTGGAGCCACCTTTTCTTTAGTTTACGTAAAAGCACACATGATATATCGCACCTGTAGCTCTAAAGCGAGTCAACTCAAAATTTAAAAATTTTCAGTAGAGTCAAAAAACGGTTTTTTTTAATATTTACTATAAAATTTAAAAACTGTTGTTTTATTGTAAAGAATTGCGATCATCATCAGTGATCAGTGATCATCAAAAATAACAAGTTTTTTGGGTGCAACTCAAAATATGTCTTTTTTTTACTGGATTCTAAAGAAGTTACTCTTATAACACAAAGAGGGTTACAACTGTATTTTTTTTTTTTTTTGCGAAAGAATTGAAAAACCGATGTAAGATTTTTACAGTGGATATATATGAAAATTGAAAAATTTTGAGTTGACTCACTTTAGAGGTACAGGTGCGATATGCATATTTACGAGATAATTCCATATTTAAGAAAATACTCTATTACAAAAAAAAATAAATTTTAAATAGGTTCATAATGGGTTAATGGATTTCACATTTAAAAATTTCAAATAAAAGTCTCAAGTAAGCTTTCAAATGATATATATATTGCTGAAATCCAACACTATAACAAAGTTATGTACAAGTCAATGTTAAAATTTCGGAAGTCCATAACTCGGGAAATATGCTCGACCGCCGAAAAAAAAATATTTTCCTAGAATCATCCCAAAAACCTCTACACCCCCCCCCCCCCCCTCCCAAAAAAAAAGTAAAATCGGAGCGTTGGCTCTAAACTCCGCTTGTTTCTATCTCTTCAGTATCTATTTCTGTAGCCGTATGTTCCAAAATGTTTTGTTGCTCCATCCATTTCCCTTGCTTTTCGTTTTCTTGTTTTTTCACATATAAATAAAAATTTAATCAAAAACAAACCAGTGTTGTTTATTTTGCTACGCCATATTCATTATTCGACTACTTATACTACCGCGTCGAACAAATATGTGTAAAAAATTATTTTTTTATATTATCATTCGTTTACAAATATTTTTGGTTCCTTTATTAAAGAGAAGTTGTTTTTCTACAAAAATTAAAATAATTTCTAATATAAAAGAAAATAAATAAAAATTATTCACTTACCGTGTAGATGATTTATTTACTTTATTCATCACTACCAACAAACTGACAACTACAGAGGACTAGTGTTGCCACCACAAAACTGTAAAACAAATGAAACGTTTATTAGCTAATTTTCTGTTATTACATGTATAGTGTTTTCTAATAATGGTTTATAAGACAAAATTCGTGTAATAACAAAAGCATACTTTAGAGGCAAAATAAAGTTTTTGATGTGTAAACATCTATACGCGCAGGGGGGGGGGGTAAATTTCTATTTCACAATACAATCACAAAAACAGTCTAAAACGTCATCTATTTTTAACGTTTTACAGCAAAGGGTTGTTGAATTAGCTGAAACAGTTTTTGTTATAAGTGATACATAGATGACGCTTTCTGTTTGATTTTAAAAAATGACATAAAACAAGTAAGAAAATTATAGTCGGTCTAGATCGACAATACAATACCCTATACCATGCGTTTAGAAACCCTATCTCTTAGGCCCAACTAACTGGACATAGAAAATAAGCAAAAACCAAATTTGAGTGGGATTTTTATCAATTTTTTTGGCTGCAGATATGAAAAAGTTCATATCGGATGCTACATCTATATGGGGACTAGGTCCAAAAATGGACCGATCCTGGTCATGTTAGGTAAAGTCTCTTGTATTTTGCAAAAATATATACAAACAAAATTTGAGAAGAATCAGTGCAATATTTTTTGTTTTTTAATAGATTTAAGTGAAAATCGGGAAGCAGCTCTATATGGGGCCAAAGGGATCATTTTTGGACTACTCATTAATGGATGTAATGAACACATCTAAACCCAATTTGAGTAAGATCTATATGACAATTTGGATCTTATGACAATTTATGTCGATTTCATAGGGGTAATTTGTAAGGGGGCTAGGTCTGAACATGGACCGATTCTCACCAATTTCAATAGCGTTCATCCCATGGCCGGCAAAAGATCATATACCAAATTTCATCAAAATATATTCATATTTGCGACCTGCAGTTTGATTACAAGCTTTACATGGACACACAGACGGACGGACGGACGGACATTGTTAAATCAACTCAGAAAGTGATTCTGATTCGATCGGTATAGTTAAAGATGGGTCTAGGTCAAATATTTTTGGTTGTTACAAACAGCAGCACAAAGTCATTATACCCAAACCACATAGTGGTATAGGGTATAAAATTCTTTAATTACTAGATGTTTACACATCTTCCCTGTGATCGGACTCACATGATTTTTTTTTATGAATTAGACCGTTAATATTTAAAAATATAATTCTAAGACTAAATTTTGATTGAGAGCACTAGCTGCATAGGCCATCAGCTCTGGTAAATATATGCATAGTTATATATATCCGTCTACTTTTGATTACAGTAAATGAAAAACGATGTTTAAAATGTCAAATTTTGAGATTAGTTTCATAAAATTATAAATTTTAATAATATTTATGGTGGATGTTTCTTTAAGGAGTTCTAGGGCTGATCTGTTACCAAATATCTTGTGTCTTTGATTATGGTATGATGGACATTCAATATGTGTTTGATTGAGAGAGCAGTTGCATCTACGACAAGTTGGGGGCGGATTGGTTTGTTTAGAATCCATTCGAGGGAGAATATAGAGAGGCCGAGACGTAACCTTGAAAATGTTTCTATTTTACCTTTTTTAACATCAGTTGGATAGATTAGAAGGGTGTTATGTGGGTTTATAGAGGAGTAGTGTTGATGTGTCGACTTACTTAGTTTAAATTTGAGTATGACATAGCTGGAAATGTGGCAACGTATGTCAATTTTTCTCTAGCGTACCGACCACAGAATTGGTGCATATGAGGCGTAATAGGTTGCAATGTCGGCTCTTTCATTGCCAACGATGCCGATGTGACTAGGAATCCACTGTATTTTTTATTATGTCTTCATTACCGATAAGAGCGTTTCTAATTTTTATTATTGTGTTATTTTTTTCTGAAGTTATGTTAATATTTTTTCTTTGTTAAATAAATAAAACATACAATATGTATGTTTAAATTAATAAAATAGTTTTTAGTTTTATGATCAAAAGTTTTTGGATAGAAATATATTTTGTTAAATGTTTCCATCGTATTGTCACCCACTCTATATTTCTTATTGTTAATAGAAGTTATTAACCTAAATCTATTCTTATTTCTGTTTTATTTTATATTATATTACTAACATTATTTTTTACAATGAGAGCACATAAGGGTAAGGTTTCGTAATATATAACAGAATTTTATTTCCCAACCCATAGTAAGGGCTTCATCTAGTTTATATAGAACAATACATTATTTTTAGGTATTTACTTTTTTAAAATATGCCAAAATTCAAAGTTTGACCTCGGCAAGGAATGGGTTAACGTTGTTCGATTTATTCCATGGAAGATTTGCAGATTTTGATATTATATTTTAAGCGTCACATCTAAAAAATTCTGGCAAAGGGATTTACTTAAAAATTCACACAGTTATTCTCTAACATGTATTTTACAAAACCTTAGACCATTTTTTTAAATTTTGTTTAAAAAAAAAAATTTGTAAAACTTGAAAAAGGTGTTTTCACAATTTTATCAAAAAAATTATTTATTTTCGGTCTCATTGCGGAATAAGTTAACAACGTGGTAATAAAATAATACTTCTATCTGAGAATTTATAAGTACAGGGACAAAAAAAGACTATCTCAGAGTTGAAAAAAGTGCTGTCAAATTTCATGAGCTAGTATTTTTTTTTTTTTTTTTGTCACAAAAGTGGCCTGAAGCATTTGCTGTTCTTGGCGACTTTTTATTCGATTTTGAAGATATATAGCTTTTTGAAAAGAAAATTTAATACTGAAATCGATTCACATAACGACTTGTCGAGAAAGTTAAACCGTAGAATGAAATTTTCGGTGGTTTCCGGTGCGACATTTCTTTATCCGATTGTCCCCAAACTTCACATTTATAAGGTTTATATAGAAACGTAAAACAAACTAGACCCCGACACTCCCCAAAATCGCAATTTAAAAATGTCCATATACATATGGGGGTTTCATGTCAAGTGCACCAACTTTTGAAACCGATGTCTTCCGACCGGGATGAAATTTGCATCAAGGATAGTATTGGATAGTAGTTTTAACACAATTTTTCAACAAGATCGATCCACATCTCTCTGAGTTATTATCTATTGTTCTTAGAAAATTTTCTCCCAAATAGTTTACATAGCTATTTCTTCAATATTTCGGAAAAAAATACTTAAAAAAAAAAATTTTTTTTTTTTTGAGTTTTTTTTGCTAAATCAAAGAATTTTTTGCCTTTGTTTTCAAAAAGGGCATTTTTTATTTATTTTTTTTTTTTTCATAAGAAAGCTAAGGATTTTTCCTTTAAGAGCTTTTTGGTCGCTTAGTGGGATGGGAGTGGGATATCTATCAAAATAAATGTTTTGTAACTCAAGACAACGGTTTTTCAATTTTTCACAAATGCACTATTTTGAAGTTTTCCTATTTGTGTGAAAAACCTTACAAATAAAACTTGTACTGAGAAACTAGAAAAATTAACCTTTCCGAAGGTATGTAACATATCTTCATAACATAACAGAAGAGAATGGTTCTCTGTAACCTGAAAGAGTTATTTGCAAAATTTCAATCTGAACACGAGGAGGTCAAAATTGGCTTCACAAAATTTACCCAAATAAGGCCAAAACATTGCGTTTTGGCAGGAAGCAGCGGAACTCGCACAGTATGCGTTTGAATTTACCATGATAATGTTAAACTGATGTTGAAGGAAATCAACTTAAAGTATTTAACAGATGATTTGGCAGAAGATTTACACGATTACCGCGATTGTCTTAAATTGTTATGTGTCCTAATGCAACAACTTCTTGCCACTTAGGTAAATGTACCAATTGCCCGGAAACCACATTCATCAAAGAAAATTTAATCAACTCTTTAGATCGAGAATATATAGAGGAAGTCAATGATTCTTGGATTCAGACTGACAGATGCACATTGAAAACAATCATTTTAAATGTGGATGATTTTGTGGAAGAAATGTGTACAGGATTGCTAAACTTGAGAACCTATGACTTTTTAGTCAAATAGCAATGGTCTTTCCTCAAGGATTTGAAGATACATTTGAAGTCTGGTGAATTCGTTATTTCATATGATTTCGCAGAAAACTATAAATATGTTCTTCAGGATGCCCTACAAACATTCCATTTCAATAACGACCAAACAACTATATTCACAGTAGTTCAGGATGCCATACAAGCATTCCACTTCAATAACGACCAAGCAACTATATTCACAGTAGTTATTTACTACATGAAAGATGAAAAACTAGAACACAAAAGTATGGCAATCATATCCGACGATTTAAAACATGATACCGTTGCAGTTTATGAGTACCAGAAGATAATACTAAAATATCTCAAATCTAAATTTACAGTAAAGAAGGTATACTACGTTTCGGACGGAGGTCGTCAACATTTTAAAAACAAAAGTAGCTTCGCAAATCTTATGGCTCATGAAAAAGATTTTGGAATGCCAGCTGAGTGGCATTTTCATCCTACTGCTCATGGTAAAGGAGCATGTGATGGTATTGGAGCAAACCTTAAAAGAAATGCAGCGAAGTATAGCCTCCAGTGCTCTCATCAAGATCGCATCTTAGATGCGACTGCTTTATTACATTGGGCAAAGAATTATTGTAAAGAAACTAAAATAGTTTTTAGTAGCAAAGAGGATCATCAGGAAACATTGAAAACACTGAAGAGCAGATTCGATGCTGCGGTAACAATCGATGGCACCGCTCAATACCATGCTTTTATACCGCTTGTCGATGGAAGACTCAAGTTGAAAAAGTTTTCTGCCTCTATTCAATGCGATTTCTTTCCAAAGACAACAAATAAACCAGCAGCGAAATCAACAGATGAACCTAGTAACGCCAAGAAAGGATTGACAAAAAAACGCAGTAAATAAAGGCGACAAAAAAGCTGGATGAAAGACTAGGTATTTAAAAATTTAAAAGACTTAAATTCTTCATCAGCTACAATAAATTAAGTAAAACAAGTAAGAAAATTATAGTTGGTCTAGACCGACTATATGATACCCTATACCATGCGTTTAGAGACCCTATCTCATGTATATGGGGACGAGGCCCAAAAATGGACTGATCCTGACTATGTTTAGTAAAGTCTCTTGTATTTTGCGAAAATATATACAAACAAAATTTGAGAAGAATCAGTGCAACATTTTTGTTTTTTTGATAGATTTAAGTGAAGATCGGGAAGCAGCTCTATATGGGGCCTATGACTAAGAGTTGTCCCATAGAAATAATTTTTGGACTACTCATTAATGGATGTAATAAACGGATACAAACCCAATTTGAGTAAGATCTATATGAAAATTTCGATCTTATGGCAATTTATGTTGCTTACATAAGGGTCATTTGTATGGGGGCCAGGTCTGAACATGGACCGATTCTCACCAATTTCAACAGCGTTCATCCTATGGCCGATTAAAGCTTACATACCAAATTTCAGCAAAATATATTCATATTTGCGACCTGCAGTTTGATTACAAGGTTTACATGGACACACAGACGAACGGACGGACGGACATCGTTAAATCGAATCAGTTAATGATTCTGATTCGATCGGTATAATTAAAGATGGGTATAGGTCAAATATTTTTGGTAGTTACAAACAACAGGACAAAGTCATTATATCTAAACCACATAGTGGTATAGGGTATAAAAATAGTTATGATATAAATGGATCTAATGTAATTAAGATTAAATTTTATTAAATTATTTATCTTTTTATTTTTAATATTATTATTATATATTAATTTAATTATTATTACAAATAAATAAAAAATAATAATTTTTCAACATTTCTATAGAAAAAGTGATTTTTTTCCTGCGGTTAACATATTCTAGATATTACAGGGTACGAAATTTTAGTTAGGTATGTTACATACCTTCGGAAAGGTTAATTTGTCTTGTTTCTCAGTATAAGTTTTATTTGTTTTACACACAAATAGGAAAAATTCAAAATAGTGCATTTGTGAAAAATTGAAAAACCGTTGTCTTGAGTTACAAAACATTTATTTTGATAGATATCCCACTCCCATCCCACTAAGCGACCAAAAAGCTCTTAAAGGAAAAATCCTAAGCTTTCTTATGAAAAAAAAATGCCCTTTTTGAAAAAAAGGCAAAAAATGCTTTGATTTAGCAAAAAAAAAGGCAAAAAAAAAAATTTTTTTTTTAAGTATTTTTTTCCGAAATATTGAATAAATAGCTATCTAAACTATTTGTGAGAAAATTTTCTAAGAACAATAGGTAATAAGTTACATGGATGAGAAAAAATACCTGTTTGGCCAAAATGTCAAATTTTGTACCCCTCTAACTCAGAGAGATCTTGACCGATCTTGTTGAAAAATTGTGTCTAAGCTACTATCCAATAGGACGAACCTTGGTGCAAATTTCATCCCGATCGGAAGACATCGGTTTCAAAAGTTGGTGCACTTGACATGAAACCCCCCATATATATATATATTTGTTTAATATATGTACATATGTATATGAAAATATTATGCACAAAAAATACAAGTCAAAAGTTATTGTTGTGTTTTTTTAATAACTAGCAGATTCCAGCCCTCGAAATACCGAGTGCAAATTCTAGGAAATTTTATTTTTTCATTAAATAGGGACCCTAAAGTTATGCTAATAAATTACAGCCAATTCACAAATCAACACAAAAAATCAAACTCATTTTTATTACAAATACATTAACAAATTTAATATACACACACATGGCATTATATAATTTTATGTATGTGTTAGTAGCAACTTTAAATGCAATTTATTAAAAATAAAAGAAAAGATTTAAAAATCTGTAAATCTGCAAAACGGCTAAAAAGAAATACCTTTCAAATTATATACGTTTGGTCAAAATCGGGATAAAACAGTAGAACAAAACATAGGTCACAAGAAATCGCCTAGCCTATTAATATTATAACTAGATAGATAAGCTAATACGCAAGAAAAAATAGAAAAATTTTTAAGTTGTATACACATATTACATGTTACTTTGGTAAATTTACATTTTTTAATATTGTATTAATTACTCGGTACTTACTTTACCATTATTTGTTTTTGATATTTTTGTACAACGACCACCAAAACAACAACAATTACAGATATATAGACTTTTCCACATTAAACATATGTGAGCTATGAAAAAATCATTCCTGAATTCTAAAACATCTGATTTAGTTATCATTTTTGGCGATTTCAACTTACTATCTATTTCGTGGACAAATTCTTATAACACCAATTATTTGGTTCCTGTTGTTATGAATGGCTGTGCAAATGAATTCATCGAATCGTTATTTGATTATGGTCTCTTCCAAGTAAATCATATTCTCAACGCGTATGGAAAACTTTTGGATTTAATTTTTACTAATGAACCATCTAAAGTATCGCTGCATCCATCCAATACAATTACTTTACCTGAAGACCGTTATCATCATACAGTAGATTTACTTATTTTGCTTCCATTCAATTTGCCAATTAAGAATCCTGTACATAATCAGAAGGAAAATGTTTATTGCTTGTCGAAAACTAATTATCCAAAATTGAATGCTCTACTATCCGATATTGACTGGAATGATATTCTTTCATCTATTGATTATGATGAGATGATCACTAGTTTTTACAACATGTTGAACGCATGTATATCTGTAACGGTTCCTATGAATTCAACATGTAAAAAGATGGGTCTACCATGCAATAATAATTATTTGACTAAATTCAAAAATAGAAAATTCAAAAAGTCTGGTTCCCTCTCTGATTTTACCAAGTATTTAATTGCTAGATCAGAATACAATATTGAAAACAAAAGGGTTTACAATAACTACTTAACTCGTATGAAACATAATTTAAAGAGGAATCCAAAATCATTTTACAATTTTGTTAATTATAAACGTCGATCACGTGAATATCCTAATTCTTTGAAATTTGGAACAATTTCAGCCGATGATGATTTATCACTCAGTAATGTTTTTGCTGATTTTTTTTTGCTACAACATATTCAATACAAATTTTTGATAAATCCGTACAATATCCTTTTTAAATTTGCAAAGCTTCTTCGATATTAAATGTAAATTTTCTTAACGACATCACTGTTTTGAGTAACATGAAAATACTGAAAAATTCTTTTGATCCTGGTCCTTATGGAATACCAAATAATATTCTTAAGCATTGTGCTGACTCCCTGTCCAATCCACTAGCAATATTTTTTAATCAGTCCTTGCGTACAGGATATTTCCATTTCTATGGAAGGAATTTTATATCATCCCTTTATATAAATCAGGCAATAAGGTCATTGGTTCTAACTATAGAGGCATCGCAAAATTGAGTGCAATCCCCAACCTTTTAGAAAAATTATAACAGACTCGTTATCTCATCAAGTTTCATCCATACTTTCTCCATATCAACACGGCTTTCGTAAATCTCGTTATACAATCACCAACGTTCTGGAACTCACTACAATTTGAAATGACGGATTTAGGGATCGTATGCAAACTGATATAATTTACACCGACTTTAGTACAGCCTTTGATAAGGTGAATCATGATTTATTATTATACAAGCTGAATTCTATGGGTTTCAGTAATTCTTTAGTTTTCTGGTTAAAATGTTATTTAACGAACAGATTTCAGCGGGTTAAATTTAGAAACGCTGTCTCTAAAAAAATCGAAGTGTTTTCTGGTGTTCCACAAGCAAGTCATCTTGATCCAGCACTTTTTACTTTATTTATCAATGATCTCCCTTCTGTTATTCAACACTCTAAAATTCTTTTATACGCTGATGATGTCAAACAATTTTCCTCTCTTCAAAATTACTTTCAACATTTTTTGCTACAATCCGATTTAAATAATTTTTGTGGATGGTGCAATGTAAACATTATGGAGCTCAATATAAAAAAATTCAAGCATATGTCCTTTTACAGATATAAAAATTTACATACTTCTTATTTTGTGAATAAAAGTGAATTGGAATCGATTGATACATTCTCAGATCTTAGTTTTTTATTAGATCATAGATTAAATTTTCGTCGGCATATATCTTCAGCAATAAATAACGCTTATGGCGTTCTTGGATTTATGAAGCGATGTAGTAAAGAATTTTCTGATCCATATGTAACTAAACAGCTATATACATCCCTGGTTTGTCCCATTCTGGAATATGGTTCTATAATATGGGATCCGTGTTACATTATTCACATAAATTTTGTCGAATCTGTCCAGAAATAATTTCTTTTATTCTGTACTAGATGAACCCGGTGTGCTTCGCTACACCCTCCCCCAGCCCCCCCCCCCCCCCCCACGAATCGTTATGAGAGGACTCACGCATAGTCCCAAATTTCTCACTAATACAGTTATTCAGATATATCAGATTTAATATTAAGTTTGTGTAGGGGTGCCACGCGCATTTGTCCAATCCCGCCCATTTTTTTTGTCTGACTACTCACGTTAATAATAGATGACCTGAGACAAATTCGCAAAGCTTTCTCTATCATAGTACTTAATATATATGATATTAAAAATTTAGTTTGTATGGGAGGTGCCATGCCCACTAAAAAAAATTAAAGCCTGTAGCACTCCCATATCCGCAGTATTTTTCATTCGGTACAACAATTATCAGATTTTTCGGCGTTCCTACGCTGGAGCAAAGTACATGTAGCTGCCCATGAGAAGAAGATGGATTATCCATATTAGATTTGGCAACACTTAACTATTGGCCTTGAACTTAGAATATCATTTGGCAATTTTTCTTTTTAGCGAGTTTTGATTTTGCCCATTTTTATTTTGAAGATTTTTTCGGCGATTTTTATTTTTCGCGGTTTTCGTTTTAGCCAATTTTTGATTTTGGCGATATATTTTCCACGACAAATCACATTGATAACTACTGTACTTGTTAAAAGACAGTCGCTTTCGTAGTACTTCATACTTTTTTATATAGGAGGTGCCAATCCCACTAATCCCATCCCGCCCAATTTTTATTGGACTTCTCACATTTATATCTGCTTCGATCGCGCCCATTTTCTTATTCGACTAATCATACAAAGAACCTATGGGCTCCCGCAAAGCCACGAAGCTCTCTCTTTTGCAGTACTTCAGATTAAATAGTTCATTTGCATGGGAAGTGCCACGTCCATTGGTGTGAATCGGCCAATTTTTTGTCCGACTACTCATAATAAGATCTGATGGGGTCGTGCAAAGTGTCAAAGCTTCCCTTTTTTAGTACTCCAGATATATGGCATTTTATATTTAATTTGTATACTGCCCATTTTTTGTCCGACTACTCACATTAATAATAGGTGACATCAGACAAATATGAAAAGCTCTCTCTATCACAGTACTCGAGATATATAATATTGAATTATTACTTGTATGGGAGGTACCACGCCCACTTGTCCGATCCCGCCCATTTCCGGCGTAGCTACTAATATCAACAATAGGTGACCTCACACAAATTTGCAAAGCTCTCTCATAATCTATACTAATATAATGCAATAATGATCCATTTCGCCGGTTGTGTGAGCAGTTTAATGGAATTTATCACATCATAGATTTGTCCGAAAATAAAGATTCTTTGAAACGTAAAATTATATCTAAATAATTACATCGTCATTATTTTATTTGTTACATGTATTTTATACACTAAATATATAGGTCTGTAAGGACATTTGTAATTCCATAGACTTTAAATAAATAAATATATAAACATAGAAATATGACCTAGCTGACCTATTCAGGGCGTGATCGTCACATCCACAGAAGGACAGAGGGAGGGATCACGAATATACAGTGTCGGTCAAACAATTAGCACCAATGACCAAGTCTTTGTTCATGCTAGTGAAAAAAATATTTTGTATTGTTTGAAAGTAAGTATGCGATACTGGTATATTATGTATATTCTCTCTAAGCGTACTTACTTTTTCCAAAAAAGTTAACGTCTCTTTTCCAATGATCGAAATTATAAAAAAAAAAATCTGCATCAGTGAAGTCATTAAAATAATTGAAATAAAAGCATCAAAAACTGAATGTAAAATGTTTTTATTAAAAATAAAATAATTGATTCGTCACATATTTTATTATTTATTTTCATTGAAATGTACTCCTGAAAAACGTGATATTATAAAAAAAAAAAAATGATTTCTGAGCATAAATCATATTCTGAAATAAGAAAATTGCTAATAATGATTGTAAATGCAATAAAATTTACTCAAAAATCGGAAATACGTGGTCGCAAACGAGTTTTGTCACCATTAAAGGTTAAGCGTTTGGTCATACAATACATGAAGACCCTATTTATGCCAGCTACAGAGCAAAAAAAGGAGCTAATTGTGTCCGTGGATGTTGAAACTATTCGTCGGAAATTGCGAGGCAACAACTTGAACGCCTCTAGTCAACGCACAGTGCCCCTGCTCCTACGTAAGCATGCTGCAAGTCGTTTGGAGTTTGCTAGAGTTCATTTGAAATGGCCAGGTGAAAAGTTCAGAAAGGTTCTTTGGACAGACGAATCCAAAGTTGTTTTATTTGGAGGCAAATCGTGTTCTTACGTTAGAAGACCCCTTAATGCTCAATTCAATCCAAAATTCACAACAAAAACCATTAAACATGGTGATTCTGACATAATGCTAACATATGTTTCTGAGGAAATTCCGCTGGTTTGGGTCTTTCAGCAAGAGAATGACCCGAAGCATACCAGCAAACTTGCAAAAACGTGGTTTCCGGACATTAAAATAAACGTGATGGAATGGCCAGCTCAGCCCCCAGATAGAAATCCAATCGAGAATTTATGGACAGATAAAACAATATTGATTTCGATATGAGAAGATATCATAAAAATATAGAATTGAAAATCGGTATTCTATTTTTATTTAACTTTAGTTTAAATATTTAAATATAATACAATACGAACTGTATAGTTCTTTTTTTTTGACTGCATGTTTTTAGGTTTTTTTAAAAAAGTTGAAAATTTGTAATAAAATAAAAACCAAATCAAAAGTTTGTTCTTTAAAATTATTTCACAGTCTTGTAAGTAATTTATGACAAGTATTCAATGAAATCAGTTTGAATTATTTACAAATATCTAATTAAGAACTTTTTATCCTGGTGCTATATTTTTGACCGCAGCTGTATATATTTTAAGGCACCCAGATTTTATTTCCTAATTATTACAAACGGAACGACAAACTTATATATACCCTCTGCACACTGGTGTGGAAGGTAAAAAATGTTACATTTACTGTAACGTAATTTTTGAGAAATTTGGGGAGGTTTTTTATTTTGATCGGGGTATCATAACTTTTGCTGCTGTATGTTAACACTTTGAACAAAAACTACAAAATCAGACACTATTCCGCCAGTTTTTAATAGGGAAAAGATAAAAAAGAAAACTATGTGAAAAAAGCATGAAAATCAATTTTAAAACAAGTAAGAAAATTATAGTCGGTCCATGCGTTTAGAAACCCTATCTCTTAGGCCCAACTAACTGGACATAGAAAATAAGCAAAAACCAAATTTGAGTGGTATTTTTATTAATTTTTTTGGCTGCAGATATGAAAAAGTTCATATCGGATGCTATATCTATATGGGGACTAGGTCCAAAAATGGACCGATCCTGATCATGTTTGGTAAAGTCTCTTGTATTTTGCAAAAATATATACAAACAAAATTTGAGAAGAATCAGTGCAATATTATTGTTTTTAATAGATTTAAGTGAAGATCGGGAAGCAGCTCTATATGGGCCCAAATGGATCATTTTTGGACTACTCATTAATAGATGTAATGAACGCATACAAACCCAATTTGAGTAAGATCTATATGACAATTTGGATCTTATGGCAATTTATGTCGATTTCATAGGGGTAATTTGTATGGGGGCTAGGTCTGAACATGGACCGATTCTCACCGATTTCAATAGTGTTCATCCCTTGGCCGATAAAAGCTTACATGCCAAATTTCATCAAAATATATTCATATTTGCGACCTGCAGTTTGATTACAAGGTTTACATGGACACACAGACGGACGGACGGACGGACGGACGGACGGACGGACGGACATTGTTAAATCAACTCAAAAAGTGATTCTGATTCGATCGGTATAATTAAAGATGGGTCTAGGTCAAATATTTTTGGTTGTCACAAACAGCAGCACAAAGTCATTATACCCAAACCACATAGTGGTTAGGGTATAAATACTTTTAAAATCAGTGATCTTGATAAAACTCTAAAACCAGAAGCCATAAATTAAATAGTTAAAAACTCAAAAATGTCAGAATATTGTAATTTTTGCGTTAATCCTTAAGTGCGAAATGTAGCCAGGACTGTACTAGTTTGCTTGACGTGCTAGAAACCTTTACCATAAAATGTTTGAAGCGTCGTTTTCTTATTTTCTTGTTTGTGAAATGTCAATTTTGTTAGGAAAAATTTTTTTTTGTTTATATTTTTATAGTTTGTTGTTTCTAACATTTATTGTTTCTTTCTTTCAATTCTATTTCAATTAATGAAAGAAAATTGTAGTGTCATAAGGGCTTTATACATGTCGATGTGCACATGTTCTCTTACGATCTTTACAAGTCATTCCTCACTTATTTGGTCTAGAGGAACCAAGTTCAATACCAAATTTCTGCAGATTATGATGAACATTTTAAGCCTAAGTAGGACCAACTCGACCTATTGCGGGCAGGAAAATATTTTCAACAGACAGACAGACGGCGATCGACATGATCGCTAACGTTTTGCTAATAGTTCGAATAGTTAAATTTCTGTGGAAAAAATATTTTAAAAATATTTTCTGTTACTCCACTTAAATAACTATAATTCAATCACCGAATAAACAAATCCAATAAATTTCAATTAGATAATTGACATACATTAACTTGCAATAATTTCATTAAAAGAACTCGTAGTTGCTTGTCTAATTTTATGCCATATAACCTTGCTAATTGAATGAATATCTTATCATCAGGGTCCAATGAAAATATATTAAAGCTAATTCTAAGTATTTGTCCAATATTAGTATCAATAATATTAATAGCAATATATAGATTTTTTTGTGGGGCTTATCTTATCATATTCTGAATGAAAAGTCGATGATTATTTTATATTTATTTCAAGAGCATTAACAAGAACGATTGCGTGATCCTCGCAGAATCCGCTGCAATTTGGATAGGTGATAGGTAGGAGGATATGGAAACACCATTTTTCACATTTGCTTCAAAGTAACTATAGGCGAACCTCGATTACACGTGATTCGTTCAATCGGGAACATTAAGAGATAACAAAGTTAATCATCGATTGATAAGCCATGACTAACTCAATTCTCACAATTTTTATTTATTATTATTATTGTTTTTAAGAAACGTATATACAAAACACTCAGATCTTCCTATATGTGGAGCTATTTCTCTATTAGAGCACCCTTGTTGTTCCACAAACATTTGAATTTAATTATCTTCATCTACCCATGTTATCTCAGAACAGCAAATTTAAATTAATATTGTCTTTTTCACCCAATATAAACACTATTAAAACTTGAAACTTTAAAAGTGTAAATAAAATAATTTATAGCTTATGCCGATTAAAATTTTGCACAATTTTCAATGCTCACAAGGAAGAAAAACGTTATTTTTTTTTTTACAGAGTAAGCTCAACAAATGTATTTTATGAAAAATATAAACTTTTGTTTAATTATGTATAAAGAAACAAGTAAGAAAATTATAGTCGGTCTAGACCGACTATACGATACCCTATACCATGCGTTTAGAATCCCTATCTCTTAGGCCCAACTAACTGGACATAGAAAATAAGCAAAAACCAAATTTGAGTAGTATTTTTATTAATTTTTTTGGCTATATGGGGACTAGGCCCAAAAATGGACCGATCCTGATCATGTTTGGTAAAGTCTCTTGTATTTTGCAAAAATATATACAAACAAAATTTGAGAAGAATCAGTGCAATATTTTTGTTTTTTAATAGATTTAAGTGAAGATCGGGAAGCAGCTCTATATGGGGCCAAATGGATCATTTTTGGACTACTCATTAATAGATGTAATGAACGCATACAAACCCAATTTGAGTAAGATCTATATGACAATTTGGATCTTATGGCAATTTATGTCGATTTCATAAGGGTAATTTGTATGGGGGCTAGGTCTGAACATGGACCGATTCTCACCGATTTCAATAGCGTTCATCCCATGGCCGATAAAAGCTTACATACCAAATTTCATCAAAATATATTCATATTTGCGACCTGCAGTTTGATTACAAGGTTTACATGGACACACAGACGGACGGACGGACGGACATTGTTAAATCAACTCAAAAAGTGATTCTGATTCGATCGGTATAATTAAAGATGGGTCTAGGTCAAATATTTTTGGTTGTTACAAACAGCAGCACAAAGTCATTATACCCAAACCACATAGTGGTATAGGGTATAAAAAGCAACAAAAAACGAAAACTTATTACTACAAAAGTAAAAAAATCAAATCATTTATGCGTCTATTAGAATTTCGGTTACTGTACTTGAAAATTATATAAATAACTGAGAAGTAATAAGGTACGCGATTATGTTTTTTGCAAAGTAAACTTTTTTACATTTACGTCGCTAGTCTGATGAATTTAATTTTAAATTGTTATTTGTTTGTTGGGTAGCCTAATAATGTGTATTCTGTTTTAATTCCTTTAAAGGAGGTTATGGTGTAGATTTTTCATTTGATACCGAAACTGTCGAAGATGGCATAAATAAAGTGGCTAATGGTATTATCAAAAATGGAGTTACATCATTTTGTCCAACAATTGTTACCTCGCCACCAGAAACATATCGAAAAGTTTTGCCATGCATACCAAAAACAACAAAAGGAGCCGGTATTGTGGGAGTACATTTGGAGGGACCGTTCATAAACACACAAAAGAAGGGAGCCCACCCAGAGAATTGTATACAAAATTTGGATAATGTTTGTATTAAATAAATGAACATATAAATTTTATTATATGAATTTCTATTCCCCAAACTAATACAGGGACTTGAAAGTATATTGAACGTTTACGGTTCCTTAGATAATGTAAGCATTATTACTTTGGCACCGGAAAAGGATTCCAATGGTCAAACAACAAAAGCACTTACCGATATGGGTATAACGGTGGCGTGCGGACATTCGATGGGAAGCTTAAAAGATGGGGAAAAGGCAGCACAAAATGGTGCAACATTAATAACGCATCTGTTTAATGCCATGTTACCAGTAAGTAAGCAATTAAAAATGTTTATGAAAGAATTTTCTAAACAATGTTTAAATACTTTTTCAGTTTCATCATCGTGACCCAGGGCTGGTGGGTCTTCTTGCGTCAAATGAAATTCCAGATGGAAAAACTATATATTTTGGTTTGATTTCCGACGATGTTCACACACATCCAACAGCGATGCGCATTGCATATCGCACTCATCCCGATGGTTTAATTTTAGTGACTGATGCCATTTCAGCCTTGGGTTTGGAAGAAGGTATTCATCATATTGGTCAATTAAAGATGGAGGTTAAAGACTCGAAGGCTTTCTTAGCCGGTAGCGAAACTCTGTGTGGCAGTATTGCCCCGATGGATGAATGTGTACGGATTTTCAAGAAATCCACTGGTATGTTTACAAATTCATTGTACAATATCAAAATCAGTTTGTTAAAGTTATTGTGCTCTTTAAGGCTGTTCTTCTGTTTATGCTATTGAAGCTGCCACTCAACATCCTGCTAAATGTTTAGGAATTGAATCTTCCAAAGGCACTCTAGATTATGACTCAGATGCCGATTTAATTTTCCTCGATGATGATTTAAATGTCTTATCCACCTGGATCAATGGTAGTTGTGTTTATTGCTCTGATACTTTTAACTTCATCTGCTGAAGGAAAAAAATTTGGGAATCGCAATAATTCATAAAAAGATATTTCCCTATTCATATAAATTTTTTTACAAATACATATTTTAATGAAATAATAGCTTTTTTATAACAATTTTATAATTTTTTATAATTAACACTGTACGTTAAATATATCATGTGTACCAACAAAGCAACAAACAAAATTGTTTGTGTATTTTGTTTTGCTTAGTGCTTAGTGCTTTTACAAAAACAAACGTGCATCAAGTGCAAAGGACTTGGGCACCCTTGCTCGATATTAACATGGACATATTAACTTCAAGTCTTGTACTATAGTATGAAGAGCTTTTATAGTTGCCAAACACTGCTTCTAAGGTGAAATCAAACTATACAACACGAAAAAAAGATTTTTGCAATTGGATCAATGTTCTGATCTAAAATGCATTGGATAGTAAGTTTAATTCTTATTTTATTAATTTTTGTTGTTAAAATGCTACGTGGAACAGTTTTATCTACAAAAATCTCAATAAATCAACCAAATCGATCGTTTCCGTTGTGTTATTGCATGATTTTAGAAAAATCCATATAATTATGGCAAATCGTATTCGTATGATTATTAATAAAGCAAGGAATATTTTGGTATCATGCGCGCCACTTGCAAGTCATTGCAGCAAAAGGTCGAGTCTTAAATTTTTTAAAGGACAATATACCTTCCATTTGCATCAAATAATTTGAGCTGCCTGGGAGTTAATATGCAAAAAATACATTTTTGGAAGTCGAAGCATATTTGCCGAAAGAAAGCTTAAGAAAAACGAAAACAAAATTTGATTTTAATACAGTGTGCAAAGAAACTCATCATACAGATTCAAATGTACTCAATAATCCTAAAAATGTATTGTATTCATATAAGACACAGAATGGCAACAGAAAATAAATTTTCGTTTTTGGGAAATCAAGTCCATTTTGAATGTACGAGTTTACACATGACGTATTCAAAAAATTTTTAATTCCGATGAAAACTTAGCATACGAATATCAAAAGGAGCACCTAAACATACGCTTCTACATGCCACAAAAAAGCTAGACTGGAATACGCTGACTTCGGGACTTTGAATAGAAGAACATTATTATTAGCGATGAAAAGATTTTAATCAAAATATCTGAGTCGGATAAAAGACAGGTATAAGCAATTCGCTGGGACCGGATGGTATACCAGCACTGTTACTGAAACAGTGGTCTTAGATGCTATCGCGTCATTGGCTAACCTTTGAGCACATTATGCAATATCAAAGCAATCACAAAAAAGATTCAGCTTATTACCCTGAAAATTGTGAAATATTTGTAGACCAACTTATTGCTTAATGACAGAAGTATGAGTCGTTCTACGGGTAACCTGATGGCACTTCATTCGTAACGTTGGAGTCAGTCAATTCACCGATTCTGTAAAAGCAAGATAGTTGCTTTCCAAGGCATTCCATCGGGTGTAGCACAGCGAAGACTTGTCAAAACTGATTGGTTTTGAAACCACATAGTGGTATAGGGTATAATTAGACAACCATTTACATAAATGCACAAACATAGAATGACAACATTTAATGATATACATATATTATAATAACGGCATATATAATTTTTATACCCTATACCACTATGTGGTTTGGGTATAATGACTTTGTGCTGCTGTTTGTAACAACCAAAAATATTTGACCTAGACCCATCTTTAATTATACCGATCGAATCAGAATCACTTTCTGAGTTGATTTAACAATGTCCGTCCGTCCGTCCGTCCGTCCGTCCGTCCGTCTGTGTGTCCATGTAAAGCTTGTAATCAAACTGCAGGTCGCAAATATGAATATATTTTGATGAAATTTGGTATTTGATTTTTTATCGGCCATGGGATGAACGCTATTGAAATTGGTGGGAATCGGTCCATGTTCAGACCTAGCCCCCATACAAATTACCCCTATGAAATCGACATAAATTGTCATAAGATCCAAATTGTCATATAGATCTTACTCAAATTGGGTTTATATGCGTTCATTACATCTATTAATGAGTAGTCCAAAAATTATCCCTGTGGCCCCATATAGAGCTGCTTCCCTATTTTCACTTAAATCTATCAAAAAACAAAAATATTGCACTGATTCTTCTCAAATTTTGTTTGTATATATTTTTGCAAAATACAAGAGACTTTACCAAACATGATCAGGATCGGTCCATTTTTGAACCTAGTCCCCATATAGATATAGCATCCGATATGAACTTTTTCATATCTGCAGCCAAAAAAATTAATAAAAATCCCACTTAAATTTGGTTTTTGCTTATTTTCTATGTACAGTTAGTTGGGCCTAAGAGATAGGGTTTCTAAACGCATGGTATAGGGTATCGTATAGTCGGTCTAGACCGACTATAATTTTCTTACTTGTTTTATTTTTTTTTTTTATTTTTATTTATTTATTAGTCTATGGAAATTTTTCCTTACAGACTATAAAAGTAATAAAAACAATTTAAAATTAAAAAATGCAAGCTAAATACTTGTTACATATTATTTAGATAAAGTATTATATTATATTATGTTTAAACATAATTTATAATTAAAAATGGCTAGCTAAATATTTATCACACATTATTTAGATAAAGTATTATATCCCTTTTAATCAAATCTAAACTTTTCTGAAAATCAATAATGTTATACAGTTGATTAAATTCAATACACAGCCGACGAAAAGGATCAGAGTTGGCATAATTTGTACGATAATACTTTACAATTAGGAACTGAAAATACCGTGAACAGCGCTGTGAGGTATTAATATTGATTCTGCTAAGGAGAAATTCGGAATATATATTTCCATTTATCAAGTTGAACAAAAAAGTTATATTAAGCATACTTCTTCGGCTTTTAAGCGTAGGAAGCTTAATAAGAGCGAGACGGCTTCTATAAGAAGGTAATTGTATATTTGGATCCCATCCAAGTCCACGAAGGCAAAATATTAGAAATTGTTTTTGAACAGACTCAATTGAATTTGAATGAACGGTGTAAAAAGGATCCCAAACTACAGAACCATATTCCAAAATTGGCCTTACTAGTGTAGTAAAAAGTTGCTTTGTTGTGTAAGGATCAGAGAACTCTTTCGCCCAACGCTTGATAAAACCAAGCACACCAAATGCCTTGTTAATTGTGAGTGATATATGTTTACGAAAATCCAGGCGCTTGTCCAATAAAACCCCGAGATCATTAAATGTTTCCATCATTTCCAATCGATCGTTGTTCATCAAAAACTGGCCATTAATAGGAAAAGATCTTGAAAACACCATATATTTACATTTTTTTACATTAAGGTCCATTAAGTTTATATTACACCATGCTGTGAAATTATTAATATCCAGCTGTAAACGTGATTGTTTCTCATTATTGTTGGATGAATAAAGTATTTTAACGTCATCTGCATACATCAGGCATTTACAGAACTTAATAGCTGAAGGCAGATCATTAATAAATAGTGTAAATAAGAGTGGTAATAGTATATATGGTAACAAAATAACATTATACACTGATAGAACTATGCCTACACTGAATGAAATACACTGGAACATATACTAACCACAAGAAAACCAGTCATTTTGACTACGGGATCACCTGATCTTGGATATTTCCAGTTGCCCATACGCCTTTATAGGGGTTCCGAGATATTTGCAAACTGTCTATATCATCCAACAATTATCTATAATTTCACAAGTCCTTTGATACTCCATACGGCCCTCTAAATGTTAAAATTAGTTTTCGTCATACACCAGTATGCACATCCAAATTTTTCACCATAACATAGTCATTTACAAAATATTTTGTCAGTGAACTTCTCCATTTGTCAAAAAACTCTTGTTATAATTCCGTCTTTTCGATGCCTTGTCTCGAACTTGCATACTGTGAACCTGTACCTTATCCTGTACATCATCACTCAAAGTTTCTTTCAATGCATCCGTTACGGTACCTCTCTGACTTACACCAAATAACATAGCGCTCGGATGCTCGCCTATTTTCTATGGACTGTATTATTCAGCGTATGTTCAACTTTATCCAAAGCTGTATCCCAGTAAACATTCTCCGCAGGACATACCAATTGCTCCAACATAGGGCCAATGCTGTTTACCCTCTCTACCTGATCATTCGCTTGTGAAGATCCCGTCACCACCTTCACATGTTGAATATTGTTTTCCTCCAAAAATCTCCGAAATTCAACGGAAGTGTACTTCTGTCGCTCACTATGTACATAGGCCGACTGTATAACCTGAAATATTCTGTCAAATGTTTTACAATCTCCTTCGTGTTTGTCGTTTTTGTCAGGTAAATTCTTACAAATTTCGTGCTAGAATCTATGGCAACTAAATTATATTTCAGTGCATTACCGTCGTCAACAGTTTTCGGAATATTATTCAAAAATCCCTCTTCCCTACCGCACTTCGACGAATATGCTACGCACTTCAAACAATTTCGTTTATGATCAGATGAGATCAATTCTGTCATTTTGTCAATTCCCAATTTCATCATGATACTTGTACAACTCGTTCTATTCCATATTCGCAAAATAAAAAAACATCATCATTCTATTTCCCATATATAACTACATTCCTCATTTCAAATTTTTATGCTAAGTATTCTGAAGTTCGTCCTCAATTTCGTATCCTTGTATTATTATTATGTGTTAATAGATATAAGAAAATTATATACAAATATGTACATAGTTTACAATAATTATTGGGCACAACACATTTGTTGTGGGCCTGATTGGCAAAGTACTAAATATTTTTCATTAAGTTAATGCAATATTTTTAATTTTAAAAGGCTTACAAATTGAGTATATTACAAAGTAATAATTGGTGATAATCCATTTCATTCATTATTAGATTTTTATTATGAAATTTCCAAAGTTTATTGCTTTTTCTAAATTTAATACATTATAAGATAATAAATTGGAAAAATTGAATTGCTACTGGGTTGAAGGCGTACATCCACAGTATAACTTCACTCAGCTAAAATATTTTTAGCTGAATTTACCATAACTTTGTCTTTTGACCATGTGTATTTGCTATTATTTATGAAAATACAAAAATTCACCCAGTTTTAACTTCATATTTTTGTTTTTCTTGGTAATACTTTTATTTACTTGCCGCAGATTGAAACGCACATTTTGCTCGTATTCCGTATAATCTTTTTGAATATATACTGGTTTTCCTCTCAGTTTCTTTTTAGCAGAGGTTATATTGAATGCTTGCATGTTTGACTCCAAAGGGAAGCAGACACATTCCCCGGAGCTATCATCAGGTTGGCACTACATTTACATTGACTTTCAGAAAATCTGAACATAATTTTATAAATTCTGCTTTAACCCCTTTTATATTGTCACCACTCATTCCAGAAACAACTACATTCGACGACCTTGTCCTTCGATCAATTAGCTCCAGTCGAGATGAAAGTTTGATTAAATCGGTTTTTAATTGAGAATTTTCCCTGTTCAGATCTACAATATCAGCCTCCAGGTCAACTAAGTCGGACTTTCTTGCTACATCTTTCAGTTTATTATCTAAAAGACTACACAATTTATCTCATGAAAAATGTCTTGTGTATGTGACTGATTTACGTTTGACATATTTTGACAAGATAAAAGTCTCTTGCAATTGTTTTTATCCGTATATTCAGGTGATAGTAAAATTAATGATCTTTTGTTACTCATCGCTTCTATAGCATACCTATAGGCATTCTAATTAAACATCGAACAGCACCTTGTGTAAGTTAACACATCCGCGCAGCAACAAGGTGGTTGCCTAGCTAAACATGCATAGTAGTCAGCTCATAGTGCACCATCAGCGGTTTTTGCGTATGCTAAAGAATAAACAACAACACAGCGATCACTGCTTTGGCTGACAACAATGTTGTGGACGTTGCTTGTCTAATATATGACACCAAAAATAAATGCAAGTTCGGCAGTCTCAACGGGTTTAATTTTAATTATAAATTTTTGTTTTGTGAATGATACAGTTAGTTCTATTTTGGAATTCATTTAATAAAGAATATTTTATTAAAACTGGCGCCCAACGGCTTATGAACCAAAGCCAAGTCGTTTAAATTTATTTAAATTTCTCCACACCAAGTGCAAATAAAAAATTATTATAACGACGAATACGGTTTTTACGTCAGACCGACGGGAAACAAAAAGCACAGTATAAAATAGCTAAGCAGAACATTGGTAACAGCAGTAGTTTGCTTTATTAAACTTCTACGTCGGATCGACAGAAAACAGAAAAGCAGCAATATAACATCGCTAAGCAGAACATTGGTAACAACAACAACTTACTCCATTAAATTTCTACGTCAAATCAACGGGAACAGAACAAAAAGATATAACATCAAAAAGCAGAACAGTGGCTACAGCAGCAGCTTACAATACGAGAAACAATCAGCAACAGCGGCAAAGGCAGACGTCATTAGGATACGTTAAGTTAATAAATCAGGATAAAATGTAAGTAGACGCTCAGTGAAAAAGTGAAATTAATTTTGGAAAAAAAAAATAAAAATACAAAGATTAAAGTAAAAAAAAAAAAAGAGTGAAAAAATTTTAGTTTTGCCATTACAAAAAAAAAACCAAATGTAGTTGTTATCATTACAATTTGTGAATTAACCAATCTTTGTAAGAAAGTGAATTTCCCTTATGACTGACAGTGATTTGGAAGAAATCTCTACAGAATTAGCAGCTAGATTACAACCAATAAGCCGTACAACCCGCGATTCAAATTGGTGGTCGAATAGAAATCAGGAAATGGCACTTAAGGCAGACGAATTGAGACAGGTAGTAGAGGCCGCCGTGAACAGCGCGCTGGCAGTTCAGGAAAGGAATTTTGAGCAAAAATTGTTAGAAGCTACAAACAGGTTAGCTAACTCGACGGTTTCTTCACCACAAGTAGAAGTGTATAGGGATGCAGAAATCGATAATAGAATAGGGTGTGACGAACCTTTGGATATAGTAAAATCGTTACCAGACTTTGACGGCAAACATGAAACATACGTTTCTTGGCGAAAAGCGGCGCATACAGCGTACAAAATTTTTGAACAATATCAAGGCAGCTCAAAACACTACCAAGCCCTAGGGATTATTAGAAACAAAGTCAAGGGTTCGGCGGACATGGTGCTATCATCATACGACACACCTCTGAATTTCAAGGCAATTATTAACAGGCTAGACTTTACTTACGCTGACAAGCGCCCAATATATCTCATCGAGCAAGAACTATCGACCCTTCGACAAGCAAATATGACATTACTACAATACTACGATGAAGTAGAAAAAAAACTTACTCTTTTAATAAATAAGACGATAATGTCGTATGACAGTGTAGTGGCCGCGTCGCTAAATGAAAAATACAGACAAGACGCCTTGCGTGTTTTTATTTCAGGAACAAAGAAGTCTTTAAGCGACGTTCTTTTTTCGGCTCGTCCAAAGGACCTGCCATCCGCTCTGGCGCTGGCTCAAGAAGTCGAGTCAAACCACGAGCGATTTCTATTTGCAACAAATTATGCGAGAAGCGTAGAAGATAAGGCACATAGACTTGAACAAAGGCAACAAAGCCCCAGAAATTTTGTTTCAAATGACTATCGACAGGGAAAAAATCCTTACTTTAATAGACAGCGACAACAAAACAATTTAGGCCCTACAAAGCAAGATGTTGTTCAACCAATGGATGTTGATCCTTCATCAAAATTTAGGCAACCGACACAATACCAGGCAAATCAACAATTTCAATACCAAAATACTCAAGCCCTGGGACAAGTTTTTAAGAGGCCGAATAGCGGCACAGCCAGGTTCACCGGACCCAAACATCAGAGGGTCAACAACCTGTCACAGGAAGAGATCTCAGGAGATCATCCAGAGCAAGAATATCAACACCTAGCAGAAATAGAGGCAACAGATATAGAAAATGAAATCGAAGAATATGACCAAATTAATTTTTTAGACAAGATTCCTTGCTACCGTATGTAGAGAGAACGATAGCAGGGAAAAAAATTAGATTGCTAATTGACACGGGTGCCTCTAAAAATTATATAAAACCTTTAAAGGAACTAAACTTTGTATCAAAAGTAAATAATCCATTTATTGTAAAGTCTCTTCACGGGAATAATATTGTAGAAAAAAAATGCACTATGCGGCTTTTTAATGTTAACACAACATTTTTTTTGCTCCCCGATCTAACTACCTTCGATGGAATAATCGGGCTAGATTTTTTATATCAAACAAATGCAATTTTGGACTTTAGAAATAAACGACTAAGAACTAGTACTGAATCTGAAAATATGAAATTTTTAAAATGCCTTAGTGTAAATTTTACTAACACAGATGATATTGAGGTACCCCAGCAAATTGAAAAACAATTTCAGAAAATGATAAAAAAACGAATCGGTGTTTTTGCGGACCCAAACGAAGCACTCCCTTTTAATACCAGGATTGTTGCTACCATTCGCACAGAAGATGAGGACCCGATATATTCTAAATTATACCCTTACCCGATGGGTGTATCAGACTTTGTAAATTCCGAAATGCGAAGTATGCTTAAAGACGGCATAATTCGACCATCCAGGTCACCGTACAATAACCCAGTATGGGTGGTTGACAAGAAAGGTACGGACGCACAGGGAAATGCAAAGAAGCGTTTGGTAATAGATTTTAGAAAGTTGAATTCAAAGACCATAGATGACAAATATCCGATACCAAATATTGTGGCTATTCTATCAAATCTCGGGAAGGCTAAGTTTTTCACAACCCTTGACTTGAAATCAGGATTTCACCAAATTTTGTTGGCTGAAAAGGATAGGGAAAAAACAGCATTTTCGGTGGGCAATGGAAAATACGAGTTTTGTAGGCTCCCCTTTGGGCTGAAGAACGCGCCTAGTATTTTTCAAAGAGCAATAGATGACGTGCTCCGAGATCAAATAGGGAAATCATGCTATGTTTATGTTGATGATGTGATCATCTTCTCGGAAAGTATGGAGGGGCATGTTGAGCATATAGCATGGGTGTTGGATAGGTTAAATGAAGCTAACATGAGAGTTTCACGCGAGAAGTCAAATTTTTTTAAAAAACAGGTTGAGTATCTGGGTTTTGTGGTATGCGAAAAGGGTATTACAACGTTCGCAGTTTCGGATCGAAACTCAAACGCGAAAATAAAACGATGGAAGGCACTTATAGACGAGCATAACGCACATATTTTCTATAAGCCTGGAAAGGAAAATTTCGTCGCGGATGCTCTATCGCGGCAAAACATTCATGCTCTTGAAGAGGAGGCACAGTCTGACCGTGCAACAATACACAGTGAACAATCCCTGACCTACACAATTGAATCAACCGAAAAGCCTGTAAATTGTTTTCGAAATCAGATAATAATAGAACAGAGCGAAGTTCCCCCGACACGTACGATAATTATGTTTGGTGAGAAAACCAGACATCTCATAAATTTTTCCAATAGAGAAAACTTAATGCAGATAGTCTACGATGCA
The DNA here is from genome assembly GCA_963682025.1 of Cordilura impudica. Classification (NCBI taxonomy): domain Eukaryota; kingdom Metazoa; phylum Arthropoda; class Insecta; order Diptera; family Scathophagidae; genus Cordilura; species Cordilura impudica. Next base: position 173,225,084 of record OY821520.1, on the reverse strand, counting down.
GTTAAAAAAGATGTAGTGAACGCGATTCACTGCGAACTGCCAATACTGGCATTCATACAGAATAACCTAGTAAAAACTTTTCCAACAACAACTTTTTGGCACGCAAGCCGAATGGTGATTGATATATTTAACAAAAGTGAACAAAAGGAAATAGTAGTCACTGAACATAACAGGGCGCATAGAGCCGCTCAAGAAAATACGAAGCAAATTTTGCAAGATTATTTTTTTCCGAAGATGACCCGTTTGGCTAATGAAATTGTCGCAAATTGCAAAATTTGCAGAAAAGCTAAATATGACCGACACCCAAAAAAGCATATTATAGGCGAAACGCCCATTCCTTCTCACGTAGGCGAAATATTACATATCGACATATATTCCACAGATAAAAAATTTTTTCTAACCTGTATTGACAAGTTTTCAAAATTCGCGATTGTTCAACCCATTGACTCTAGAACAATAGTAGATATAGAACCACCAATCTTACAGTTAATGAATTTTTACCCCCACGTAAAAACGGTATATTGCGATAATGAACCCTCTCTGAACTCAGGAACGATTCGGTCTCTTTTATTAAATCGCTTTGACGTGCAAATTGTAAATGCGCCACCGCTCCACAGCACGTCGAATGGGCAGGTGGAAAGATTTCATAGTACTCTTGCGGAAATTGCAAGATGTTTGAAAATCGAAAGAAACTTAAATGACACAGTCGAACTGATACTTCAAGCGACAATAGAGTACAACAAGACTATCCACTCGGTGACAAAAAAACGGCCCATTGACATAGTCCATGCATTCCCGCCGGAATTCGAGGCAGAGATTAGGGAAAGGGTAAATAGGGCCCAGGACGTTCAAATGCAAAGACTGAATGAGACAAGACAGAATAGAACCTTTCAAAGGGGTGACAAAGTACTTGTAAAAACAAACAGGAGATTGGGAAATAAACTAACACCTCTATATATAGAGGAAGAAATAGAAGCTGATCTGGGAACGACGGTTCTGATAAAAGGGAGGGCGGTCCATAAGGACAATTTAAGATAAGTTTCTTAATTTATGCTTTTTCATTTAGGATTTTGATTGCGCTGTTTCTTGTCGCGACAACAACCGCCAAGCTGACCGACTATTCGAATTCAGACTACATACCTCTGACAGATGGTGACGTAGTAATATGGCAGGGATATGAATATTTGCGGCACTCATCAAACCTTACCATGTATTCAGAAATGGCAGAAGAAACCAAGTTGTTGACGAACCATTTTCCCCAGTCACACATGAGAAAAATACTTGACGCCGACATAGGTCATATCAATACGCTTTTGGAAACAGTAAACATCCACCACAGATATGCCAGAAGCATCAACATCTTGGGAACTGCTCTAAAGGTGGTCGCCGGAACCCCTGACTTTGACGACTTTGAACAGCTAAAATTTAAACAACAGCAACTTATTGAGTCCGCTAATAGGCAAGTGGTTATAAATACTCAGGCACAAGAACAAATTAATAAATTATCAGAGACAGTCAACGCAATTATTAGGGATTCAAAAACTAAACAGATCGATACTGGTCACCTTTATGAAACACTACTCGCAAGAGATAGAATCCTAATTTCAGAGCTGGAAACATTAATGTTGTCGGTCACCCTTGCAAAGATTGGAATAATAAACCCAGCAATTCTTGATTCTAATGATTTAAACAAAACAATCACTGAGCGCTCTACAGGTATAACCATAACTGATCTAATGGAAATAGCAAATGTTAGGGTCCTATTGAATGATAAATTCATGCATTTTCTTATTAAATATCCTAAGCTAGGTTTAGTATGTAAAAAAATAATCTTATATCCCGTTGAGCATAATAATACCATTCTTGATTTTGCTGATGAAAATAACATAGCAGACTGCGGTAATAAAATGGTGTCAATTGGAAATTGTACCGCCACGCTTACAACAACATTCTGCAGGAAGCTGTCTCATATAACATGCGCACAGCAACTTCATTCTGGCGGCATAGCACATTGCACAACTCGTCCAAGCCATCTTGAACCTCTGACAGTCATTGACGATGGCGTTATCATTATCAATGATGAAACCGCTACAATCAGGACTAGCGATGCCCACGAGCAGATTGTGACGGGAACGTATCTTCTCACGTTTGACGACGAGGTCAGGGTCAACGACTCCTTATATCAGAACCTGAAGAACTATGTAAAGAAGTCTCCAGGCCCAGCATTGTCAACGCTTCTCAACATAACAAGCCATCAGGAAATACTGAGCTTACCGTACTTAAAAAGGCTGAGTATGGAAAATTCCCAGTATATTAACGAGATTGGAAAGGGACTGATAAAATGGCCTTTGGTATCTGGGTTGGTCGCGATTACCTTTTTGGTCCTTTGCTACACCTCGTTCAAGCTTTACAAAAAACATCAGAGGGCTCGGCGCCAACACAACATTCAGGATTTAATTGATGGCCTCAGGAAGTCCGAGGACGTCCTTCACTTAAACGAGGGAGGAGTTAACACATCCGCGCAGCAACAAGGTGGTTGCCTAGCTAAACATGCATAGTAGTCAGCTCATAGTGCACCATCAGCGGTTTTTGCGTATGCTAAAGAATAAACAACAACACAGCGATCACTGCTTTGGCTGACAACAATGTTGTGGACGTTGCTTGTCTAATATGTGACACCAAAAATAAATGCTTACCACTCCTATTTCTTTTATCTTGACTTGACTTTTTCCACTGCAGAGTTTTCAAGGTTCCAATCGTGAGGCACAAATTACCAGAGCATGTACCGCAAGTGTGAACAGCAAACCAAAAATAAAAAATTTAACACCATATACAGCAGCACTTCAACAGTTTATCACTTTGTGCAACAGAACAATCTAATTTCCAACGTAGTCATAATATTGGAACTGAAGACCCCACCGAGCAATCCTCGGGTTTCGTTCACTTTTGTTCAACGTCATTGTCAACCATCTGTAATCATAAACTTTCTACCTTGTAAAAAAATACGAAATCGCGTTAAAGCGCTAACTATCACAAGTACTTCCAATTCAAAACTGTGGTACTTTGACTCAGCCTCTGTCGTTCTCTTCGAAAAATAAAACGCTGGATGTATTTCACCGTCACCCTTCTTCTGTAACAAAACAAATCCAAACCCTATGCTGCTAGCATCACAACGCAATTCTGTGTCATCCTTCGGACCATAAAAAGGTAAAACTGGAGACTCTATCAACTTTTCCTATATTGTCTATCTTTTTTCGTTAAATCGTATAATGGTTTCGCTATCATCGAAAAATCTTTAACAAATCTCCTAAGATATGAGCAAAGTCCTTTGCACTGAATGCATATTCTTCGATAAGGGAAAATCCTTTATTTCTCGAAGACCTCTATCATCTAAATACGTTACACTCGTTCTACAAAAATTCACATTTATCCAGCCTCAGTTCCAGTTTGTTCTCCAGGAAGCGCTCAAAAACTTCCCTCAAAATCACAAAATGTTCTCCAAAAGCCGTCGTCGCTATCATAATACCGTCTAGATATATAATGAATTTTACATCTCTAAACATATCAGCAAATATTCTATTGACAAATATCTGGGAAACCGAAGAGACATTTTTAAGACCAAACGGCAGTCTAAAGAATTCATATTGCCCAATGCAGTTATGAAAGTCGTATATTTCGTCGATATATCCTCCACGTAAATGTGTAAAAATCCATTTCTCAAATCCTTTTGCCCGCAAGTCTGTCCAACAAATTTTCTATAAGTGGAGTAGGGTAACTATCTTTAGCTGTCATTTTATTTAACAAACGATAAACCACTCACATTCTAAGTTCACCAATCTTCTTCTTCGCTATATTATTCTCATCATATACGTGGAGTACAACTAACAGGCTTGACATTTTCAAGAATCAATTAATTACGCTCGTCACCTTAGGTTCAACAGGTCGTTGTGACAGTAGATAATTATCGGCGAGTAAATAACTAACTTCTTATTTTTTGCATTATTAATCATTCCCCATACAATCAATAGGCATTACCATTTGAACCTCATTATCATAAGCTAAATTATAATCGCTATTAGCATCCACTTTCACTTCTGATACTAACCCTAACTAAAACCCCTTCCGAAAATAATTTTAGGGAACGCTTATTTTTATAGCACTGAAGTGAGCATGAGTTTTCAAGTTTTCATCTGGTATTACCCCTGTCTATTAGTTTATTCATATCCAACTCCAACTGAATTAGCCAATAAAATTTTGTCGTTATAATAATCCATGATGTTCTCGTTGCCATTGTCGCACTTCAAAATTACGTCGTATTACAAGTTAGCTTTCTTTTGAACTAAATATCTTCCACAATTCTGCAAACAAATTGTCAAGTTCCTCATATACATAGTTCGATTTTAAATACAGCCAAACTTCAGCTTTTCCTTTTACTTTCACCATCAGCAGAGCTTTGAAGTACTGTAGTCAACATAATACAGTGCTTCAATATTTTTTAATTGCGAAATCCACTCTACAGGACGAGCTACACCATAATTTTTATACAGAAGTATCTTGTGTTTTACGTGAGTACCTGTCTTGTTGACATAACCTCACGGTGCTCTGAACACTGGATCGGAATATGCGCCGACCACCACCCCATTGTGTAGTTAGACGAGCAAGTCATCCGCATATGCGCACACATTGTATGCAACCATCAGCCTCAGCAAGAGAGGATCCATCATTAGATTCCAAATAAATGTTCCGCAAGTGCATCCCTGCGGACAATCTCTGACCACCTCAATGCACATGGACTCATTCACACCAGCGACGCAAGCCCGCCTGCCAAAGAAGTAGCTTTTCCAAAGCCCCTACTCTTGGCAGCCGACCTCGCGTAGCCTCGCTAGAACGCCTTCCCTTAACAGGAAGTTGAACGCACCCTTGATTTCAATAAAGATTCCAAGGACATCTCCTGCCTCTGTCCTGTCCACGCACGTTTTAACATGCTGCCAGGCGTCATCTACACTCCTACCACCTTTAAAGCCAAATTGCCACCCACATGTGCCCTGGCCGATCCTCTCCTGAAGCCTTTTCACCATAATCCTTTCCAATACTTTTCCAAGCACTAGAAGCAGACTGATGCCCCTATAGGAGCGACGATTGCTCCTGATCCTATCGGGTGACTTAAGCAAAACAACGACACGGGCTATCTTCCACGGATGTGGAAAATACCCCTCTGATACACACTTTTCATAGATTGCCAACAAGTACTCAGGAATGGCCTTCCAGATGCTTTTACACATCTCTTTCTACTTTCTACTCCGTGCCTGACAAATGCTTAACTCCAACTCAGTTCTGTCCAACGGAGGAGGTAGATTCACCCCCTGAAAAGGAAGATGGATAGGACCCTCCACCTTTGGAAAGAACTCCCCCAGCAGAACGCGTATGCATGCCCCCAATGATGGCAATATTTCATTACCAACACGTAGGCCAGACACATCGGTCCGCTGGCCCCTACCTCAACAGACCTTATAGACTCTACTCTATGGATCGTCCTTGTTGTCCCGTACGTATCTCCTCCAGCCATCCTCCTTCACCTTCACGACACGATCCTTATAAACACGTAACTGCGTTGCGTAATTCGCCGCACGCAGTAGCACATCATCTGCATTGGTCCGCCTGGCTCTCTGGAATCGCTTCCTGAGTTTCCAGAAAGCCCTCCGCATTTCTGTCAACTCCCGCGCCCACTATTTAACCCTTCCGGTGATTGTCCTAGAACATCTCCCAAGAAGGGCGTCATTGGTGCTGATTGTCCAATCGTTCAGCTTGTCTATCTGCGCATCTATAGTCAGACCCCTGAAATCACCAATGGGGACCTCAGAGACCGCCTCTCAATGCACGAACCATAGTAATTCCAATTAATGGGGAGTCTACGCCACCGCATCACATCCGAGACCTCCACAGGAGCCGGTGAGTAGTGGAGCATAATCCGAATTGGCTTATGATCATTCACCCCCCAATCGTCCTTAACGTCATTTACGGCTGTCACATCACTATCACTCGGACCATTGGGACCATTGGGCTGTCACATCCATATCACTCAGACCATTGGGACCGGAAAACTTATATAGATCAGAGGGCTGATTTAACGCACTAACACCCTAATTAACCATCCAGTTACTCAGCATCTCACCCCGATGGTGGTTCTGATATCCAGATGAATGCCTGGATAACTTACTGAACCGCATGGGATAATCGGGTTGCTACTCGCTAGTAGCAGCACCGTATCCATATACGAGATATACGGCTCCAATGGGCCGCTGAACTGACAGTATATGCTTGCAAGGAAGATTTCTCCAAATCTTCCCTCAACCAAGACACATACACCAAGTTCGTCAGCAGATACCACCATACACTCTGCGTCAGGATCATTGACAATTACAGCGGCCTTAACCCCAGAACAAGGAAATACCCTCATAAATGAGGGTTGACCTCTTACACAACCGTCGGTTGAGTAAGGTTCCTGAACCTTTCGCCCAATTCACACATACTGGCATAAGAGCCATGGCAATTATATTGAATAATTTTCAGAGACATATTAATGCCTTGCCCTAGCCCTCGCGAGCAACACGCTGTACGTGGGACAGGCGTCGGTCATCATAAGATGATCCGACGGCAAGCCCTTGAACGCACATTCCTAGAATGCGGCAGATTTTCACCACGATGAACGACGTGACCGGTCTGTCCGCACCGACGACAGACTTTACCTTTACTTCGACAATCCCTAATCATATGGTCAAACCCAAGACAACGATAGCAGCTAGGGATAAGCTCATGACGTCTCACGCGGAACCTAAACCACTTAACGTAGCAGCCTCCGGTATTCAGAAGGGCTTCCATGGCTTTGCCATCACCCTCCAAAGTAACGTCGACAGCTCCGCCAGCGCGCACATTCCACGGTCGACTCGCGAGCAGTACCCCCTTCTTAAAGGCTTCTGGAGTCATACGTTCCTTCAGGTTCAGCTAGTAGAGAGCACCTATGAATTTATCAGGGGTGATCTCAGAGTGAACCTTCTGGACGACCACCCCAGTACCCTCCCTATCGTTGACAGTCACTTCCAGTCCATGATCCGAAAATTTAGGATTCCGGACGATCCTTTCCCTCTCCGCGACTGAGGGGGTGCGAATGACCGCCCACCACTACGAACCGCCTTAACCGCATGAACTCTGACCCCAAGCGTCAGGTTTAAGTGCCGTCTTGCTACGCACAACAACCGACCAAGTCTCCACTGGTTTCGGTAAAGAGGCGACTGGCCTTTCTGAGGCGCGGACTGAGGCTGAACAGGCGAGGATTCATCCAGCCGAGATACTCGAACATTTGTCGTAGCGCCCCCAGCATCTAGGACGTCCAGACGACCCCTCAGACGTTCGTTGTCCCCTACCAATAACAATAACAGTTCTTCTATTCGCCCAACTTGATTTATGATCCGCCTCGCCACCATCATATTTAGACAATAAATTTTTCAACAACTCAATTGGGCACTGTTATTGTTATGGTACACGTTTCGATCATTAGTATTAAACAATTCATTTATCCGCTCTCTTTGTTGCAGTTGATGTATGTTGAAACGCGCGTTTGATATCTGTCAAATTCTTCTTTTCTCCTATAAAATAAATATTCTTTCTTACTTTATAACGAAAAATCTATAGCAGGACCCCAGGCAATATGCGCCGCATGTATCATATATCATTTTGTTCGTCTCTTCATAAAGAATCTATTGATATATGAGTTTCGGCACATTTTTGAAAATTCTGGTGTGTAAAAATGTGTATCTGAAACCTGGTTTGACGAATCAATCACAGATACTTTGGTATCAGTAGACGGCTACAATCTTTGCAAAGCTGACAGAGCAGATGGGTACGGAGCAGTAGGCATTTATGTCAGAAGTGGATTAATTAGCAAAGTTAAACGCAGAATTTGTAATGAAAATGATAAAGTGGAACATTTATTTTTAGTATTGCGTGCTGCCGGAGGCAAGATTCTTATTGGTAGTATTTATAGACCAAATCGTAATATAGACCTTGGAAATTTCTATGAAATGTTGGCAGAAGATTTTATACCTTTTTATGACGATATTATATTAGCTGGGGACTATAATTCAAACGTGCTGGAAAACTGTAGGATGGTCGAAAATATGAAATCTTTTGGTCTTATTCCCGTGAACACGCATATACCAACACACTTTAGTACCACTAACCACTCATTACTAGATTTATTCTTCGTCTCTGATGAAGCAAACACAATGATGTATGACCAACTATCTGCACTTGGTTTTTCTAAACACGACCTAATCTTTATAACCTATGATATTCCTTTACAAGTTCCTAGCAAAACAATAGAATTTAGAGACTTCAAAAACATAAATTTCACTCACTTGGAGGAAGCATGTTGCCAAATCGATTGGAATTCGATATACTTTATGTTATCGGTGGATGATCATCCGTCCTTCTTGGAACACCATGTCTCAGCTTTATATAATATTATTGTTCCGATTAAAGTAGAAACAATAAGCAAGCGACAAACACCATGGTTTACAGCGGAAATTAAAAAATTTATAGAAAATCGTGATTAAACCTTTTTCCGATGGAACTGGTTTAAAACAAACGCACTTCATGAACATTATCGCACAGCCAGAAAATAGTCAATAAAAATATAAGGAAAGCTATGGCCACATACTATGCTGAAAAGTTTTCAACATCAATTGATGCAAAAAAAAAAACATGGAAAACTATTAGAGAAATTGAGTTGGAAGAAAATTTCATATCAAACCCTAATGAAATTAACGAGAATTTTATTAATATTCCAATGCCTCAAACTGAACACTCATATTATGAATTTGAATTTTTGTTAATGAAAAGGGATAAAATTCCGAAATCCAATTATATGGATACTTTTCCCAGCGCTATAGCAGGACTACAGGAAAAATGCGCCGCATCTATCATATATCATTTTGTTCGTCTCTTCATAAAGAATCTATTGATGTATGATTTGTTATTCAACTCATCGTGGTTGGTACCGAATTTGAATTTTTGTTAATGAAAAGGGCCAAAATTTGCATTTAAATTGAAAAAAAGGACAAAATTCAGAAATCCAATTATATGGATACTATTCCAAGCGCTATAGCAGGACACCTATACAAAACTAAAAGTTCATACTCTGTTAGGTAGCAAATTGACCTATAAGTTCAACCATACTGTGGTAGGTAGCAAATTGACCTAAAAGTTCAACCATACTGTGGTAGGTAGCAAATTTACAAACCCTCCACAAGCTTAAATATTCACCTTGAAGTTTTAAAAGCTTTACTTTTTATAAATCATATGGTGAATTTTATATATATAAGTGGAAGCGCATATGCTTTTTTTCGTTTATATGTATATACACAAATATACAAAACTATACAGCTTTTCTTTGCAGGTTTTTTGTTTAATAATTAGGGCGACGTTTATAAAATTATAGGATTTTGTTAAACGTACAAATAATTCAAAGAAAAAATTTTGATTTTGTTTACGATTATTATTATTATTAAACGTATATTATGGAATGAAAATTTTTAAAATGTGTTATATATGAGCAGCTCTAATACTAAATATACGCAAATATACAAAAGATCAATTTTTTTTTTTTGGTTTTGTTCCCAATATTATACCGGAAACAAACCACACTTATGTTTTCAAGTTGTTTGTTTAATAATTAGGGAGACGTTTAAAAAATTATAGGATTTTTTTAAACGTGCGAAATAATACAAAGAAAAAATTTTATTTATGATTACTAATAAACGTACGTTATAGAATGAAAATTTTTAAATGTGTTATGTATGAACAGCTCTAATACTAGATTTGTTTTGTATATTTTGTGTCATAGAATTATGCACTAAGCAACAAAAAGATTGTTTTTTTGTTTAAATACAAAAATAAATATAGAAACACACACCCGTTCATATAAACGAAAAGTATAGACAGATAGATGGTGTGGTAAAAATTAAAACAATTTTTTTGTTATGAATGAAAGCAAAATCACAAAAGCCCATAAACCTACAGTTGTTTTTAACATATGTATTTGTTATTGACAGAACTTTTTTAGTAAGCTTCTGATATATGTGTTGGCGTATGTATATGTTATAATAAAACAAAACAAAGCTTTAGATGATTTTTTTTATAAGACTGAAAGTTATCAATTATCATTTAGCAGAATAATAAACCTATACAGCTTTTTTATACCCTCCACTTCAGTGTGCAGAGGGTATATATGTTTGTCATTCCGTTTGTAATAATTAGAAAAAAAATTCTGGACCTCATAAAAAATATGCATACATATATTTGTGATCCTTATAATAAGCGGAGTTGATATAGCGATGTCCGTCTGTCCGTCTGTGGAAATCACGATGACAACTTTAGTCGGCCAGCTAGTGTGCTCTTTGGTATAAAAAATGATTCACTAACATTCTGAGAAATTTGCTATTTAAAATCGTCCAAATCGGATGATTAGGGCCCAAGATTTGAATGAATAATTAAAAAAAGTCTTGAAAAAATATGATTTTCTATGTTGTTCTTGTCATAATCACGCCCTCAATAGGACAGCTAGGGTGATCATTTTTAATGATAATGATTGACGCATGGGAAGATTTGTGTTTCATAAATCATTAAAATCGGTGGAACAGGTCCAGGGAAATCTCTTAAAAGGTAAAAAAAAAAATTAAAAATATGATGTTTCTATATTTTTCTTGTTGATATTCTAATTGTTGTATTGTTTTCATAGCTGAACTTGTTATTTTTGTGGTCGTTGTGGTGATTGTATAATAAAAACTAACCCTTTAAAAGTTTCCATTGTTTTGGCATCACTAAAAAAATTAGTTATATAATTTTTACTATCGCCACGAGCCTGCTTGCAAAATCTCAGATCAATTGGGTCACAGGAAAGGGGTTAAAAATTCATCCAAAATTTTTTCGACAAGCAGACTCGTAGTTAATACAAAGGGAGTAAAAATTCACCAACATTTAAAGCAAATAATGCTTAACTAGTTAATAAAAAAGACAATGTAAATTTACCAAAAAAAAATTTATGTATTAATTTATTTAAAGAAAAACACAACAATAACTTTTGATGTTGTATTTTTTGTGTGTATATTTTTATAACACGGTGTCTCGACTAACTGTAATTCATATGCTTTCTGGTTATGTTACATAACCGTCCGCTTTGATAGTTTTAAGGATTGAAATCAAATGGCTCTCCCTAACCTCACTTGTGAGGCCATATGTTGTGTAGGGATCCATATGTCGTATAACCCGGCATGTTCAGTTATATTTTAAGTCGTGTTTCAAATATAACTGAACTCGAACCTGTTTATTGTACATGTTGTGTTTTTTCTCACTACACGAGCCACAACACGACTTAAAATATAACTGAACTCGAACCTGTTTATTTTATATGTTCTGTGTTTTTTTTCAGTACACTTACCAGAACATGAACTTCAAATAAAGCAACACTCAAAAATGTGTGCTTTATGTGTGATTGAAACAAAAAGTATGTGATACAAAAATGTTCGTGTAAATAACGAAATATTAAAACGAACACAGTCATGGTTGTGTTGGGCACCGAAGAAAATTTCAAAACAAACATAATTGGTATGAAAATAAAAATATGTGTGTGTTGGTCGAAGTTATGTTTGTTTACATATATGTACGAGTTTTTTATTCAGTGTGTGTTTTTTTCTGAACTCTGATTTACATATACATACATATGTACATATATTAAATAATAAAATAATATATCAAACAGAGCAATGTTAAAAGTATATACAGAGCTGAGTAAAGAAGAAGCAATGAGTTTTTTGCTTTCAAAAAGTTCTACATTTTTTTTTTTTTTTTTTAATTAATCAACACTCAGGGGATGCCCCCTACCGATGCAGTGCATTGTGTTGATCTCAGGAAAATAGGTTAAGGAGGAAAGAGGGAGTAGTGTGTTCATTTTTTTTTTTTTTGCAGCGACAGACCAAAGCCTCTGGTGGGAATCGAACCCACGACCCCTCGCATGATAGGCGAGCACGCTACCTACACACCTACCGGGGCGCTTAATTGTGCATATACAATTATTATTCTGCTTTACCTACAAAATATCTGATTGCGATTGGATATAATTTTTAAAATTGTGTATAATTACTAACGCATTACTATTCACATAAATACAAAATTGCACCTATTAAATTTTCCATTCAAATTTAAGAAAATATCACTTCTAAAAATTGGAATTCAGATTTCCAATTATAAATTAAAAAATATCAATTGAATTTTAGAAAATCATATTAAAACGTCTGATATAATAACTTGAAATTTAGAAAACATCAATTGAAATATTAAAATATGAATTTTATTTTTTAAACACAAATTGAAATTCAGAAAACACCAAATATATTTACATATAAAAAATCAACTGAAATTAAAAAAAATATTGCGATTCAGGAGACATTAATAGCATTTCAGGATAAGAAAACATTAATTTAAATTCAACGAAGTTTAAAAAACCTGAAATGATATTTGATAGAGGCAAAAAAACGTTTTTTTTTTTTTTAAATTTACTATAAAATCTAAAAACAGTTGTTTTCATTGTAAATAATTGCGAATAATAAGTATACAGCAGTAACTGTTTTTGCAACTTTTTCAGTGATTATAAAAAATAACAAGTTTTTTGACTGCAACTCAAAATATGTCTTTTAAGTGGATTCTAAAGAAGCTACTCTTATAAAACAAAGAGGATTACAACTGTATTTTCTTCCGAAAGACTAGAAAAACCGATGTAATATTTTAACAGTGGATAGATATGACCACTGTGTATCGTTTTTTTGCAAAAAATAAAAATTGAAAAATTTTGAGTTCACTCACTTTAGAGGTACAGATGCGTTACGGCAACATTTTAACAAAAAAAAATTGAGAGAACTTTTGATTTTGGTTATTTTGTTACTCCATCCGACCTACACGGCCGCAATGAAGAATTATTAGGCCAGTTAAAAGAAACTGCACAGCCATTAATTTGCAAAAACTTAAACTAAATTAAACGAGAGGTTATGGCAGCAACCACGATGACCAAAAAGCAAACACCGAAACGTGTTTTCTTTTATCCGAAATAACAGAAAAGACGAAAACGATCTTTCCTCGCTGGAGCGCGAATTACTAATGTGAGAGACCTCTATATACCAACTCTTGGAATAAACAAAAATCCAGATCAAACCAAAGAATTTGCTGATATAATTTGGTATTAAGTTTAACAAATTGTTTACCTTTTCAAATATTTTGTTTACATTTATTATCAATACTCAAACCGAGGTGGAGGGTATCAAAGATTTGGCACAGCCGAATTTAACACTTACTTGTTTTTCAAAGTTTTTCAATTGTTTGTAGTGCTAAAAATTAAAAATTAAATTGTTATGAATGAAAGCAAAATCACAAAAGCCCACAAAACCTATAGTTGTTTTTAAAATATGTACTTATTTGTTATTAACAGAACTTTTTTACTTATAGTTACAATACTATTAAACTTTTTTTCATTATTTATTAATATATTTGCTAGAGGTGGCAACATTATGATTTATTGAAGCCTAAATAGACACTATACATTTTTTATTTAAAAAAAGTTACCAGATAAGGAAAAATGTGTATTTATTTGCTATTGGCAGCACTTTTTTTAGTAAGCGGAACCCCCTGAGTTCGCTGTTTGTTTATCAAGATTTCAAATCTTTTCGTTATTTTAAAAATTCAAGTATATATTTGTAACTGACAGAACTTTTTTAGTAAGCAAAACATTAACAAATACATTAACGAAAAAACAACTGTATGTTAACATGTTTACTAACACGCACACATATTAAAATACAATTCTTTTTTCGTTTACATATTTCCTTCGTATATTTTTATACCCTATACCACTATGCGTATAATGACTTTGTGCTGCTGTTTGTAACTACCAAACGATGTCCGTCCGTCCGTCCGTCTGTGTGTCCATGTAAACCTTGTAATCAAACTGTAGGTCACAAATATGAATATATTTTGATCAAATTTCGTATATAGGCTTTTCCCGGCCATAGGGTGAGCTATTGAAATTGGTGAGAATAGGTCCATGTTCAGACCTAGTTCCTATACAATTGACCCCTATGAAATCGACATAAATTGCCATAAGATCCAAATTGTCATATATATCTTACTCAAATTGGGTTTGTATGCGTTTATTAGATCCATTAATGAGTAGTCCAAAAATGATACCTATAGGACAACTCTTAGTCATAGGCCCCATATAGAGCTGCTTCCCGATCTTCACTTAAATCTATCAAAAAACAAAAATATTGCACTGATTCTTCTCAAATTTTGTTTGTATATATTTTTGCAAAATACAAGAGACTTTACCAAAGATGATCAGGATCGGTCCATTTTTGGGCCTAGTCCCCATATAGATATAGCATCCGATATGAACTTTTTCATATCTGCAGCAAAAAAAATTAATAAAAATAACACTCAAATTTGGTTTATGCTTAATTTCTATCTCCAGTTAGTTTGGCCTAAGAGATAGGGTCTCTTAGCGCATGGTATAGGGTATCGTATAGTCGGTCTAGACCGACTATAATTTTCTTACTTGTTATTATTGTTTTATTTTAGAGTTTTATAAGTGGCTGTAATAACTAGAATCGTTTATAAATTATATAATTTTATTAAAGATAGAACTAATTCAAAGAAAAAATTTTAAACAGCTCACTAACATGAGGTTACGTTTCTATGCTATTTTATATTATTAGTTTTTAGTTTTTATATTTGCTTTTCATTTTTTTAATTTAAGTTTTTAGGTTTTCAATTTTTAATATAAGTTTTTAGTTTTTTAATTTTTGATTTTTCAATTTTAAATTTTTAGTTTTTAATTTTTATATTGGCTTTTAAATTTTTTTAATTTTTAGTTTTTTAATTTTCGATTTTTCAATTTTAAATTTTTAGTTTTTATATTTGCTTTTCCATTTTTTTTAATTTTTAGTCTTTAGTTTTTTAATTTTTAATTTTTCAGTTTTAAATTTTTAGTTTTTATATTTGCTTTTCAATTTGTAAATTTTAGTTTTTGTTTTTTAATTTTTGATTTAAATTTTTAGTTTTTAGTCTTTTTAATTTTAATATTTAGTTTTTAATTTTTAGTTTAATTTATGAAAAATTTTAAATACTTTTATACTTTGAGTTAATTTTGATTAAATATTCAAAATTAGGAACGTGAAACAAAAATTCTTACAATTATTAGTCCAAACAATATAAAAGGTTAATTTAAGGAAGTTGTATATATTTCTTTCAATACCGTGTTTTTTTCTTACTGAATACTCTATACAAATAATCTTTCTTCAATGGTTTTTAGCAAGGTCAGGAACAACAAAAATTTTATATATAGTCTAATTTAAGTTTTTAATATCATTTTTTCAATCCAAATTATAAAAGTTTCCTACAAAATATCTACAAAATTAATTAAATTTACTAAAATTTAAACATATTTCTATAATAATTTATTGAAATATTGAAAACTTACTGTATTCTTATAGATTTTTTTTCCATATTAACAAATTTCATATGAAGTTCTTTTCTATAGTTTTTCTTTACACATATGAAAATAAATCCATTTAGTTTATCGATTATTTCGATAATTTTTATGAAAAATAAAAACCGAATGTTTAATACAAAAAAATCTTACCTTTGGTTAATTATGATATTTTTTTTATAAGAATTATTAAAATATATTGTTTATAAAAATGAATTTTTGTAGAAAATCATTTATATTTCCAAAAAAATTCTTGAAACAAAACAGAAATATTTCAGTAAAAAATACTACTTTTGTAATTGATTTTTTAGATATACTTCATGGGGTCGGATATTAGTTTTTCGATGCGTTACAAACGGAATGACAAACCTATATATACCCTCTGCCACTGACGTGTGGAGGGTATAAAAAATGAAGATTTGATCGTTAATATTTGAAAAAAAAATAAAAATTTGGTCTGATGTAATAACAAATTTAGTAAATAAATATTAAAGTCTGAAAAGCGCTATTAAAATTGGTTATAATTTAACATAATAGGAAACAAAAAAAATATATATATATACATATATATATATATATTGGAATAAATCAATAGAAAGAAACATATAAACTTAAATAAACGTATACTTTCTCAAATAAATCTAAAAAAATGGGTTTTGTGAATGAAAAATATGTTGTCAGCTCAAAAAATCCTCAATAGAATATATAAAATGTATTTAAATTCAATGTTAACGGATACATTTTTAATTAATAAAAAAGCTAAAATATATTGGAAATGAAAAAGAACTATAGCAACTAAAGATTCACAAATATTTGAAAATAAAAAATAGTTAAAAAATTTGAATTTGTAAAATATGATTTCAAAAATATTTAAATATAAACAATTTTTCATTTTTTCATTGAATTACTTATAGGTTTAATAAAACCATATAATTCTCTAAACGAAAAACTTAAACTATTAAAAATGAATCTTTTCTAAATAAAGTATTGTTTATAAAAAGCAAAAAAAAAAAAAATAAGGAAAAATAGAATATATGTATTAAAACTTTTATACGAAAAAATGATTGAAAATCGTTAATATTTGAAAAAAAGAAAATTAAAACTTTTTGAAAAAAAAATTAAATAAATTTTTTTATTGTATTTTTTTGATATATTTAGAAATTCTTCTAATGGGCTTTTAGGGTCATAATCAATGTAAATAAAAGATTATTTATTTAATTATTTCATCCTACGTTTCGTTGGGATTTTTTCCAACTTCTTCAGGATATTATAATTTATTAGATCTGGTAACGACATAGATATACAAAGGGATAATAGTTAGTAAAACATCAACAATATGATAATAAGACACTCTTGGAAAACATATAACTTACATATAATCTTTTTGTCAAGTTTTCACATTTAATATTAAAACATTTTTCCTTGTTTTTATACGACATAACGACATAAAACACATAATTGAATAATAATAATTGTAAAAATAATCAAAAAGTAAATATCACAGTATAATTTTTTGTTTAAGTTGATATCACAGTTGAACAGAAATTTTGCCTTCCTTATTTTTAAATGATGTATTAATAATAAGTATTTTTTTAAATATTTTTTATAAATAAAATAACAATAAAACAGAATTATTCATCTGTTGTTTTTATTTCATTCATTGCATTATAACAAAAAAACTTGTTTTAATAAAAAACTGTTGATTTTGCTAAACAGACAGCGAACTCAGCGCTTACTAAAAAATATATAAACGAAATATATAAACGAAAAAATAATTTTATGTTAACATGTTTGTGTGTTAGTAAACATGTTAACATACAGTTGTTTTTTCGTTAATGTTTTTTTAATGTTTTGCTTACTAAAAAAGTTCTGTCAAATGCAAATATATACTTGAATTTATAAAATAACGAAAAGATTTGAGACCTTGCTAAACCGACAGCAAACTCGGTGGTTCTGCTTACTGAAAAAAGTGCTGTCAGTAGCAAATAAATACACATTTTTCCTTATCTGGTAACTTTTTTTAAATAAAAAATGTATAGTGTCTTTTTAGGCTTCAATAAATCATAATGTTGCCACCTCTACCAAATATATGAATAAATAACGAAACAAAAGTTTAATAGTATTGTAACTGTAAGTAAAAAAGTTCTGTTAATAACAAATATATATTTTAAGAACAACTGTAGGTTTGTAGGCTTTTGTGATTTTGCTTTCATTCATAACAAAAAAATTGTTTTAATTTTTACCACTATATCTGTCCATACTTTTCGTTTATATGAACGTGTGTGTGTGTATATATATGTTTCTATATTTATTTTTGTATTTAAACAAAAAAACAATTTTTTGTTGCTTATCGTGCGTAATTCTTTAACACAGAAAATACAAAACAATTCTAGTATTAGAGCTGTTCATATGTAACACAGTTAAAAATTTTCATTCTATAATATACGTTTAATAATAATCATAAATAAAATATTTTCTTTGAATTATTTTGTACGTTTAACAAAATCCTATAATTTTATAAACGTCTCCCTAATTATCAAACAACAAACTTGCAAATATAAGTGTGGTTTGTTTCCAGTATAATGAATTATATTGGGAACAAAACCAAAAAAAAATTTAAGTTTTCTATATTGCGTATATTTAGTATTAAGAGCTGCTCTTATATAACACATTTTAAAAATTTTCATTCTGTAATATACGATTGATAATAATAATAATAATAATAATAATAATAATAATAATAATAATAATAATAATAATAATAATAATAATAATAATAATAATAATAATAATAATAATAAAAATAATAATAATAATAATAATAATAATAATAATAATAATAATAATAATTATAATAATAATAATAATAATAATAATAATAATAATAATAATAATAATAATAATAATAATAATAATAATAATAAATAATAATAATAATAATAATAATAATAATAATAATAATAATAATAATAATAATAATAATAATAATAATAATAATAATAATAATAATAATAATAATAATAATAATAATAATAATAATAATAATAATAATATAATAATAATAATAATAATAATAATAATAATCATAATAATAATAATAATAATAATAATAATAAT
Source organism: Cordilura impudica (assembly GCA_963682025.1). Taxonomy (NCBI): domain Eukaryota; kingdom Metazoa; phylum Arthropoda; class Insecta; order Diptera; family Scathophagidae; genus Cordilura; species Cordilura impudica. The sequence continues at coordinate 173,206,378 of OY821520.1, read as the reverse complement.
AATAATAATATAATAATAATAATAATAATAATAATAATAATAATAATAATAATAATAATAATAATAATAATAATAATAATAATAATAATAATAATAATAATAATAATAATAATAATAATAATAATAATAATAATAATAATAATAATAATAATAATAATAATAATAATAATAATAATAATAATAATAATAATAATAATAATAATAATAATAATAATAATAATAATAATAATAATAATAATAATAAATAATAATAATAATAATAATAATAATAATAATAATAATAATAATAATAATAATAATAATAATAATAATAATAATAATAATAATAATAATAATAATAATAATAATAATAATAATAATAATAATAATAATAATAATTATAATAATAATAATAATAATAATAATAATAATAATAATAATAATAATAATAATAATAATAATAATAATAATAATAATAATAATAATAATAATAATAATAATAATAATAATAATAATAATAATAATAATAATAATAATAATAATAATAATAATAATAATAATAATAATAATAATAATAATAATAATAATAATAATAATAATAATAATAATAATAATAATAATAATAATAATAATAATAATAATAATAATAATAATAATAATAATAATAATAATAATAATAATAATAATAATAATAATAATAATAATAATAATAATAATAATAATAATAATAATAATAATAATAATAATAATAATAATAATAATAATAATAATAATAATAATAATAATAATAATAATAATAATAATAATAATAATAATAATAATAATAATAATAATAATAATAATAATAATAATAATAATAATAATAATAATAATAATAATAATAATAATAATAATAATAATAATAATAATAATAATAATAATAATAATAATAATAATAATAATAATAATAATAATAATAATAATAATAATAATAATAATAATAATAATAATAATAATAATAATAATAATAATAATAATAATAATAATAATAATAATAATAATAATAATAATAATAATAATAATAATAATAATAATAATAATAATAATAATAATAATAATAATAATAATAATAATAATAATAATAATAATAATAATAATAATAATAATAATAATAATAATAATAATAATAATAATTTTTTTTTTTTTTTTTTTTTTCCCTTTATTAAAATATTTCCGTTCGTTATACATTTCATGCTAAATTTAAAACCCACGAAGCTATATTGCTTTTCTGTAGGTAAGAAAAATTCTTTCATCATATGTATTCTAAGAAAATAAAAATTTAATTATTAATTATTCATTGTGAAACTAAATAAAATTTTTTGATTTCTTTTTGTCTTTTGCGCTTATTGGTAAATTGTAATAAATCTATTGGCAAATTGTTAAGAATATTGGGTAATTGACATTCTAGTCTTCTTTTCCCATAATTGTTTTTGAAAGTATCAGGCTTGTAACGTCCTTCTGCACGGCGTCTGGTGTTGTGTTGATGATCGATACGCTGAATATGATTTCTTTCGTCATAAAAATCATTTATTATAGTGATGTGATAAATACTTCTGACATTTAATATATTAAGTTCTCTCGCTAAATTGTTGGTGCTAGATTTATTAATGGTGTTAATATTGTTGTTGTGGCGGTTGATGGTCTGGTTGTTGTGATTATGTCTGCTGGTTATGTTGTTTAAGTTGTTGATATTAATATTATCATTTGTGTTGTAATTGATACTTATGTTGTTTTCATTGGAGGTGTAGTTTCTTGATTTGTTGAAGTTTCTCCACAATATTTTTAATACTTTATTCTGGGTGTTTTGGAGAGCACAACAGTATGTTGAACTGCCCCATGCTGCAATACCATGTCTAATGTAGGATTCGGTTAAAGAAAAATATGCTTGCCTCAGTACACTATATGTGGCTGAGTTACTTAGGTGATAAAGCATTATAGAAGATTTACGAAGTTTTTTTTGTACCTCCTCTATATGAGTGCGCCATTTCAAATTGTGATCGACATGAACTCCTAGGTATTTGTACGTGTTGACCAATTTGATTTCAGTTGTGCATGTGTCGTTGATGTTGCTGGTTCCGTTATGTATGCAATTAATGTCATGGAATTTAAGATTCACATTAGTATATCTATAATGAGGTGGTTTTATATGCATGATTTTAGTTTTTGATGCGTTAATTATTAAGCCACTGTCATGGCACCATTTTATCGCGATGTTAAGTTCATTTTGCATTATTTTGGTTGCTGATTTAATATCTTTATTTGCGACTACAATGGCTGTGTCATCCGCATATGCGAAAGTGTTACTTTTTTGTAGTACATTTATCAAATCATTTGCATATAAAAGGTAGAGTATTGGTCCCAATTTTGAGCCTTGAGGAACTCCATGTGTTATAGCTATTTCATCACTGAGGTTATTGTTTATTTTGACCCTGTAGCTTCTGCAATATAAATAGCTTTTGAAAAAATTTAAGCAATTACCACGTATTCCAATTCGTTCTAATGTGTTTAGTAACTTCGTGTGCGATAAAGTATCGAAAGCTTTACTGAAATCCACAAAGAGCACAAGACAGTGTAAACCTTCGGTTAAACACGAGTTTAGATGATTTGAAAAATTACCTAGTAGTTTGTTTATGCTTTTGTTTCTTTGGAATCCATATTGATTAGAATTGATTATCTTATATCGTTCTAGGAAATCACGAAAGACGGCTTACCATAATTTCTTCCATTATTTTTTCTATTACCGGTAAAATTGATATAGGTCGGTAATTACTATAGTCATTCTTTGCTCCATTTTTATATATAGGACGTACTAACGATGTTTTAAGTTGTTCTGGTATCTTTGCTTCATTTAAAATCATATTGATGATAGCAGTTATTATTGGTGTCAAAATATTTGCGTTGTTTTTAATGTCTTTTGGTCTGATACCATCTATACCCGGGCTTTTTTTTGTGTTTAGCGCTTTTAAAATATTATATATTTCCTGTTCGGTTGTATTTTCTACAAAAATAGAATTCGAAATAGTTTTTTCAGTATATATTATTGTTTTTTTATCACATTCATGAATTATTTGTTGCACGTTTTGTTTAATATTGGTAGCGAAATTATTTAAAATGTCTTGTAAATTTTCATTTTTAAAGTTTTTTATTATTGTTTCATCAAGGTTTATTACTTTTTTGCCATTTATTTCATTTATTAGTTGCCATGTTACTCTCATATCTTTTCTGTTTTCAATAAATTTTTTTCTATAAAAATTATTTTTAGTATTATTTATTTTTTTATTTAAATTATTTCTAAATTTTTTATATTCTTTTTCATATGTTTTATTATTTTGGTTATTCAACCATTTCCTATAAAGTTTATCCCGTTCTTCACAGCACTTTATTAGCTCATTGTTTATCCATGGATTACATTTTCTTGTTTTGTTACGTTTTTCCGTTGCTATTGAATTTTCATAAATCTTGCGGAATTGTTGACTAAAACTATTATATAAATCATATATATTATCTGAATTACTTATTAAATTATACCAATTTGTGTCTTTTATTAGTTTATCAACTTTAAAATTATTGATCGGATTTTTATTTAAAAAAAAGTTTGGCGTTCTCTGGGTAACCTCCGAATAATAATAATAATAATAATAATAATAATAATAATAATAATAATAATAATAATAATAATAATAATAATAATAATAATAATAATAATAATAATAATAATAATAATAATAATAATAATAATAATAATAATAATAATAATAATAATAATAATAATAATAATAATAATAATAATAATAATAATAATAATAATAATAATAATAATAATAATAATAATAATAATAATAATAATAATAATAATAATAATAATAATAATAATAAGAATAATAATAATAATAATAATAATAATAATAATAATAATAATAATAATAATAATAATAATAATAATAATAATAATAATAATAATAATAATAATAATAATAATAATAATAATAATAATAATAATAATAATAATAATAATAATAATAATAATAATAATAATAATAATAATAATATAATAATAATAATAATAATAATAATAATAATAATAATAATAATAATAATAATAATAATAATAATAATAATAATAATAATAATAATAATAATAATAATAATAATAATAATAATAATAATAATAATAATAATAATAATAATAATAATAATAATAATAATAATAATAATAATAATAATAATAATAATAATAATAATAATAATAATAATAATAATAATAATAATAATAATAATAATAATAATAATAATAATAATAATAATAATAATAATAATAATAATAATAATAATAATAATAATAATAATAATAATAATAATAATAATAATAATAATAATAATAATAATAATAATAATAATAATAATAATAATAATAATAATAATAATAATAATAATAATAATAATAATAATAATAATAATAATAATAATAATAATAATAATAATAATAATAATAATAATAATAATAATAATAATAATAATAATAATAATAATAATAATAATAATAATAATAATAATAATAATAATAATAATAATAATAATAATAATAATAATAATAATAATAATAATAATAATAATAATAATAATAATAATAATAATAATAATAATAATAATAATAATAATAATAATAATAATAATAATAATAATAATAATAATAATAATAATAATAATAATAATAATAATAATAATAATAATAATAATAATAATAATAATAATAATAATAATAATAATAATAATAATAATAATAATAATAATAATAATAATAATAATAATAATAATAATAATAATAATAATAATAATAATAATAATAATAATAATATAATAATAATAATAATAATAATAATAATAATAATAATAATAATAATAATAATAATAATAATAATAATAATAATAATAATAATAATAATAATAATAATAATAATAATAATAATAATAATAATAATAATAATAATAATAATAATAATAATAATAATAATAATAATAATAATAATAATAATAATAATAATAATAATAATAATAATAATAATAATAATAATAATAATAATAATAATAATAATAATAATAATAATAATAATAATAATAATAATAATAATAATAATAATAATAATAATAATAATAATAATAATAATAATAATAATAATAATAATAATAATAATAATAATAATAATAATAATAATAATAATAATAATAATAATAATAATAATAATAATAATAATAATAATAATAATAATAATAATAATAATAATAATAATAATAATAATAATAATAATAATAATAATAATAATAATAATAATAATAATAATAATAATAATAATAATAATAATAATAATAATAATAATAATAATAATAATAATAATAATAATAATAATAATAATAATAATAATAATAATAATAATAATAATAATAATAATAATAATAATAATAATAATAATAATAATAATAATAATAATAATAATAATAATAATAATAATAATAATAATAATAATAATAATAATAATAATATAATAATAATAATAATAATAATAATAATAATAATAATAATAATAATAATAATAATAATAATAATAATAATAATAATAATAATAATAATAATAATAATAATAATAATAATAATAATAATAATAATAATAATAATAATAATAATAATAATAATAATAATAATAATAATAATAATAATAATAATAATAATAATAATAATAATAATAATAATAATAATAATAATAATAATAATAATAATAATAATAATAATAATAATAATAATAATAATAATAATAATAATAATAATAATAATAATAATAATAATAATAATAATAATAATAATAATAATAATAATAATAATAATAATAATAATAATAATAATAATAATAATAATAATAATAATAATAATAATAATAATAATAATAATAATAATAATAATAATAATAATAATAATAATAATAATAATAATAATAATAATAATAATAATAATAATAATAATAATAATAATAATAATAATAATAATAATAATAATAATAATAATTAATAATAATAATAATAATAATAATAATAATAATAATAATAATAATAATAATAATAATAATAATAATAATAATATAATAATAATAATAATAATATAATAATAATAATAATAATAATAATAATAATAATAATAATAATAATAATAATAATAATAATAATAATAATAATAATAATAATAATAATAATAATAATAATAATAATAATAATAATAATAATAATAATAATAATAATAATAATAATAATAATAATAATAATAATAATAATAATAATAATAATAATAATAATAATAATAATAATAATAATAATAATAATAATAATAATAATAATAATAATAATAATAATAATAATAATAATAATAATAATAATAATAATAATAATAATAATAATAATAATAATAATAATAATGATAATAATAATAATAATAATAATAATAATAATAATAATAATAATAATAATAATAATAATAATAATAATAATAATAATAATAATAATAATAATAATAATAATAATAATAATAATAATAATAATAATAATAATAATAATAATAATAATAATAATAATAATAATAATAATAATAATAATAATAATAATAATAATAATAATAATAATAATAATAATAATAATAATAATATAATAATAATAATAATAATAATAATAATAATAATAATAATAATATAATAATAATAATAATAATAATAATAATAATAATAATAATAATAATAATAATAATAATAATAATAATAATAATAATAATAATAATAATAATAATAATAATAATAATAATAATAATAATAATAATAATAATAATAATAATAATAATAATAATAATAATAATAATAATAATAATAATAATAATAATAATAATAATAATAATAATAATAATAATAATAATAATAATAATAATAATAATAATAATAATAATAATAATAATAATAATAATAATAATAATAATAATAATAATAATAATAATAATAATAATAATAATAATAATAATATAATAATAATAATAATAATAATAATAATAATAATAATAATAATAATAATAATAATAATAATAATAATAATAATAATAATAATAATAATAATAATAATAATAATAATAATAATAATAATAATAATAATAATAATAATAATAATATAATAATAATAATAATAATAATAATAATAATAATAATAATAATAATAATAATAATAATAATAATAATAATAATAATAATAATAATAATAATAATAATAATAATAATAATAATAATAATAATAATAATAATAATAATAATAATAATAATAATAATAATAATAATAATAATATAATAATAATAATAATAATAATAATAATAATAATAATAATAATAATAATAATAATAATAATAATAATAATAATAATAATAATAATAATAATAATAATAATAATAATAATAATAATAATAATAATAATAATAATAATAATAATAATAATAATAATAATAATAATAATAATAATAATAATAATAATAATAATAATAATAATAATAATAATAATAATAATAATAATAATAATAATAATAATAATAATAATAATAATAATAATAATAATAATAATAATAATAATAATAATAATAATAATAATAATAATAATAATAATAATAATAATAATAATAATAATAATAATAATAATAATATAATAATAATAATAATAATAATAATAATAATAATAATAATAATAATAATAATAATAATAATAATAATAATAATAATAATAATAATAATAATAATAATAATAATATAATAATAATAATAATAATAATAATAATAATAATAATAATAATAATAATAATAATAATAATAATAATAATAATAATAATAATAATAATAATAATAATAATAATAATAATAATAATAATAATAATAATAATAATAATAATAATAATAATAATAATAATAATAATAATAATAATAATAATAATAATAATAATAATAATAATAATAATAATAATAATAATAATAATAATAATAATAATAATAATAATAATAATAATAATAATAAATAATAATAATAATAATAATAATAATAATAATAATAATAATAATAATAATAATAATAATAATAATAATAATAATAATAATAATAATAATAATAATAATAAATAATAATAATAATAATAATAATAATAATAATAATAATAATAATAATAATAATAATAATAATAATAATAATAATAATAATAATAATAATAATAATAATAATAATAATAATAATAATAATAATAATAATAATAATAATAATAATAATAATAATAATAATAATAATAATAATAATAATAATAATAATAATAATAATAATAATAATAATAATAATAATAATAATAATAATAATAATAATAATAATAATAATAATAATAATAATAATAATAATAATAATAATAATAATAATAATAATAATAATAATAATAATAATAATAATAATAATAATAATAATATATAATAATAATAATAATAATAATAATAATAATAATAATAATAATAATAATAATAATAATAATAATAATAATAATAATAATAATAATAATAATAATAATAATAATAATAATAATAATAATAATAATAATAATAATAATAATAATAATAATAATAATAATAATAATAATAATAATAATAATAATAATAATAATAATAATAATAATAATAATAATAATAATAATAATAATAATAATAATAATAATAATAATAATAATAATAATAATAATAATAAAATAATAATAATAATAATAATAATAATAATAATAATAATAATAATAATAATAATAATAATAATAATAATAATAATAATAATAATAATAATAATAATATAATAATAATAATAATAATAATAATAATAATAATAATAATAATAATAATAATAATAATAATAATAATAATAATAATAATAATAATAATAATAATAATAATAATAATAATAATAATAATAATAATAATAATAATAATAATAATAATAATAATAATAATAATAATAATAATAATAATAATAATAATAATAATAATAATAATAATAATAATAATAATAATAATAATAATAATAATAATAATAATAATAATAATAATAATAATAATAATAATAATAATAATAATAATAATAATAATAATAATAATAATAATAATAATAATAATAATAATAATAATAATAATAATAATAATAATAATAATAATAATAATAATAATAATAATAATAATAATAATAATAATAATAATAATAATAATAATAATAATAATAATAATAATAATAATAATAATAATAATAATAATAATAATAATAATAATAATAATAATAATAATAATAATAATAATAATAATAATAAAATAATAATAATAATAATAATAATAATAATAATAATAATAATAATAATAATAATAATAATAATAATAATAATAATAATAATAATAATAA